>JAGWCC010000305.1:0-558692 GCA_022651775.1 Drusus annulatus | reverse complement strand
ATACTTTTGTTATTTCCTATTATAACGTGTTGAATCTTTGAATGTTATTCTAAACTTAAAACATATCTTCTTGGGTGTTAATGGCTCAAGGTAACAACGCAACATTGAGTGAGAATCTTCTTTATCGCTGCAGAGTATTACAGATTAACCTAAATAAGATAGGGAGTAGTTAATTTAAATGAAAACACTCTCGTAATGTTCTGTAACTGACTTCCTATAGGAAGACTATATTTAGGGAATATGAATTTATGCCATCAGGAAAAGTTTATTTACTCGGTGGACCATGTCTCGAATCTTAATGTGGATTGGTAAAAAATTAATAATTAATTAAACTAAAGTTACTTTATCACGAATGCATCGGACGCGGGGGACCGCGTGTCCTGTCGGCTCAGCTGCGATTCATGAAGCCAGAAAATTGGGCAAATCCGGCCATCGGTATCTTCTGTGCTGGTGATGACGTACTGCGCCCTGCACGGGGGCCCTCTGATTATTTCCACCATATTGGAGATTTAAATTCCAATGGCGGTCAATTTAATAAGGAACACAGCGGTATAACACTCACAGCGGTTAAAACCTTAGATGAATTGAATATTGTAGATACGTTACTGAGACAAAGCGCGTGACTGCACTAAACTAAGCCAACGTGGCATACCTGAGATTTACTGCGTTTAGTCTCGAACAAACATTCGTTTGACAAAAAGCTGTCACCAGCTGCCACAAACGCATCGCTGTAAGCTCTTTTCTGAGATAAAATGCCTTCCTGTGCTTTTGACAAGTGTAAAAATAATTCGGGACCAAAAACAAATCTCACGGAGTACACACAAATCACTTAATACTTATTTCAATTAATACAATTATTCACATACCAAATGGTATAAGTGAGATAGCGAATGCAGAAATACATAAGTGTGTGGAAGACAACCTAGCGACAGTACACTAAGTACGTCGCATGCTACTTCGCTCGTAAGTTCGTTAGGGAAGAGAGGGCTTGTAACGCGGAAAATGTAACGCGGGACGTTCATATAGCTATCTCATTCATACACACATATTCTGTTTGGTATGGCTATACTTTTCATGCGTTATGAGTTTTAAAACAGATATCAGAGCGTGCCAAATGTATCGTTCAATTTGTATGAATATGAGGTGTTTTGTATTTTATGTCTATGGTTAAAACCCGCGTAGGTGAAACGATCTTAAACTTCGTCTCGGGTCAACGTTTAGGGTATTTCTCCCTGGCCTTTGAAACAGACTCCATTATCGCGAAATCAGTTAAGTTTCGATAATGCAACAGCGAAACGTCATTAGGTCAAGGACACGACCTACAGCCGCTCAAAATGGCCGGAAACTGACGCCACAAGGTCCCACGGGGTTCGCGCTTAAAACTACAACGATTCTTTTTCAGGGTGACCAATTAACAAAAATGACACTTAATTAATTAAGCCGCTAGAAACAGCGCCCGGACTCAAAATACGTGCGTTGCGAAATTGCTTCATAACACTTCTCTTTCGCTTTAATACCTGAAAATACCTGAAAAAAACCCTTGACTCTGTGCAGAAGCGGGCGGCCCGTTTGATAGATTCTCCTATCTTAACAAACGGGTTGCAAACTTTGGAGCACAGACTTCAGGTGGGAATGCTGTCCTTGTTCTACAGGTATTTCAATGGAAGATGCTCAGAGGAACTTGCGTCATTGATCCCTTCGGCACCGGGGCATAGTCGGGAAACTCGCCAAACGCGCGCCCAACATTTGTACACGGTTGACATTCAATACATGAGAACGGGTCGCTTTTACGACTCGTTCTTATGTTCAACAACTCGGCTATGGAATGATTTGCCGGCTTTTCCTCAAGGCCTCCTGTGTGGAGTTATTGTAAAAAAAAAATGAAAAAACGCCGTAAAACGAAGGCTTTTTCCGCCTAAACCCTTATGGTAAACCCATTACGAATCCACAAAACAAATTCAACGTAGTCTACGCAGAGATACAGCATTAAAAACCTGGGCAAAATGTTACAAGTTTACATAGTACACACATTGGTCATGGTATAACAAAAGTGTGGTGAATCAAATTCAAGTTTCTACAAAAGATTACATATTAACATTTTACATGTAATGAACATGGCATAACAGAAGTATTGTACCAAATACATTATAGTTTCAACTTCAGTGGCCTGCAAAACTAGACGAAGGTTTTATCGTTATTATTTTCACTCACAGTATATAGTCTTGTGGACGCAAGTTATATTTTTTAACACTTTGAAATGGCTTCCCGAGACACTTGCCGATTTCAATTCTGAGTACTATGCCCAGCACCTTTACCATTTATATTATTATCTATTATTAGAATGACCAAGTTGGTTGACTTTACCTACCTACGCAGACCAATAAAAAATAGCGTCTAAAAGTATACACAGAAGAAAAGATCCACTAAGCGAAAGCAAAATTAGTTATTCTAAAGATATTTGCAAGAGACAAAAGTATGGCGTGAAGACCCATTATTACAAAAGTAGAGTGTACAAAGAGAATTTAACAAACTTATAGTTATAATTACATATTCCTATGGCTTTGTCGCGATAGGTAACAAAAACTTTTTTTTTAATTTTTATATATACTTACATATAATGATACAAACAACGTTCCTATGATCACAATTCACTGCGAAAGAACCTGTTTTTTTCTTCTTCATATATTAGTACATATAATAAGTATACAAACAACGTTCCTATGACCACAATTCACTGCGATAGAACCTGTTTTTTTTACATGTCATTGTTGCATCCCTATTACAATTTACTGTAAAAGAGAACTTTTTATGTACTCGCATGAAAAAAAACATACATGAAAAAAAATACATGACAAAAACGTATGAAAATAAAAGCATGAAAAAAAACGCATGAAAAAAAAAACCCATGATAAAAATGCATGAAAAAAAACGAATGAAAAAAAAAAACCTATGATAAAAATGCATGAAAAAAAAACGCACGAAAAAAAACCCATGATAAAAATGCATAAAAAACGCATGAAAAAAAAACCATGATAAAAATACATATAATACGTTCCCAGTATTACAATTCACTGTAAAACTACTTTTTATAAAAATACACATGAAAAAAATGTGCGTTGAAAAATACATGTAATATAGATGTGTAGTTTCAAGATTTACGAAGGGTCAACCAACATTATCTAAAATAGACTTTTCCCCTCTTTCTGACAGATCAGGTCAATAAAAATTCACTCATTAATAGAGCAAGTGTCAAAGGCGCCATCTTTATTTTTCAAGGCTGAATAAGGAAACCTTCTATGTACAAGTATCTGTATCTTTTCCGACTTTATTAAAATAAAAGCGAAAATTTGATCACTAACGTTAGTAAAAATTTTTTTCGGACGGGCCGAGACGTATTACTAAAATACTCGTATGGTATGGTGACCGAATATGTGTATCAAATTGGTGTAGTGTAACTAGCCACATTCGGTTAATTACTCCGAAGTGGTTAGTGTGTGTATACTCGTATACCATTTTCAAAATGGTATCAAGTATTGAGTACATGTGTGCAGTGTCTTGAGTTGACCTCTGTCTTCCTTTAAATATGTGGATATAAATACTTATGTTGATATGAAATATTCCACCCATCCGGGAGATAGCCAATTTTTTTGCTGAATAAAGACATTATAATCTTTAACTCGCTGAGTAAACAAAAAAATAATCCTCTTTCGCTGTATAAAAAATAAAAATAATCCATAACTCACCGAATAAAAAAAGGAATAATCCTCTTTTCACTGAATAAAAAATAAATAATCCATAACTCGCAGAAGACATCTTTAAATCACAATAATCATAACTGATTCTCGTCGTTACTGACGTAGACATCCCGTTATCACTGTATTCCATAACTCGCAGAAGACATAGTTTAATCACAATAATCATAACTGATTCTCGTCGTTACTGACGTAGACATCCCGTTATCACTGTATTCCATAACTCGCAGAAGACATAGTTTAATCACAATAATCATAACTGATTCTCGTCGTTACTGACGTAGACATCCCGCTATCACTGTACTCCATAACTCGCAGAAGACATCTTTAAATCACAATAATCATAACTGATTCTCGTCGTTACTGACGTAGACATCCCGTTATCGCTGTACTCCATAACTCGCAGAAGACATATTTCAATCCCAATAATCATAACTGATTCTCGTCGTTACTGACCCGTTGTACCTGACTCACTGTACTATACAGTACATAATTCATTCTGGCCATAACTGACCCAGACATCTTATTTTCAATAATACATAACTCATTCTCGTCGCTTTACCGACGCAGACATCTTGTTATTACTGTAATATACAATACATATACACAAATATACAATACATATATAAATATTTAGCACTTATACAAAAAATATAAATATATACATCTTCTTGCTATTGTTTTTTTTTTTAAAACAATCCCATACAAATAATATATGATTCTCCCTTTCAATATGAACCACCTTAACAACCGGTACTTTCACCCTAACAAGTCTATGGGTTTATTCAAACAACTATTTATTCCACTTTGTCTGGGTAAACTTGGAAATTGGTAAATAACAGACCGATTCCATCATGATCCTTTAAAACTACCGACGATCTTATCAACTATATCGCGACCATGATCCATTTGAAGGGTGGTGGTATTTCACCAGAGCGATACTGAGAGTATTCACTCCTCAGTTTCCCATCCCTTATAATAAACAAGTACTTATTTTGAGCAAGAAATCTATTGTTTACGTTATGCTCGAGTGAATGTATCACTCTTCTTTTCAAATAAACATAAATACTATCGGAAGCTACTAACTTGGCTTATCTTTAAATATTAACAAAGATTCTTACAAAAATCTTTTTACTTATCACTTTTTGGACAACTTAGTTCTAGTTACATTGAGAAAAGAATCTTAAACATTCTTTCAGAAAACAGAACAGGGAACTTTAAAAAAAATCAAACACTAAATGAAAATTACGATCAAATAGTAGTATTATAGCCATTACTTGCGGACTCACCCAAATTTGTTGCTATTCATATTTAATTATTCTAGCTTACATTCTAGAAATACAATAATAATTTTACATTTTCTAACTGACATGAACATATACAAAATCAAAATGGTACAATTTGTCAAAGTTACTGCCTTGACACAGGCTCGTATATTGAGGTAGGTCACAAAACCTAAAATAATAACAACCCGTATATAAAACTTAAGTTTATATATGTGTCTCTTTTATTTACCATGTCCAGGAATTCTTTGAAAATGAACATAAATTCATAAATTTATTTATGTGAATTTTCTTTCCAATAATGTTATTTCGCAAAAAAACTAAACATTATTTCGTTCTCACTGATATCGAATACCTTGAAAACGAACTCTATATCGAAAAATTACATTTTGTGAACTTCCTTTCCAATAATGCTCTTTTGTAAAAAGTAAACATTATTTTATTCTCACTGGTAAAGAATACCTTGAAAACGAACTAAATATCGAAAATTAATTTTGTTAATTCATTTTGCTTTTTTTTTGTAAAAAAGTAAATTCTTTTTCGTGCTCACCGGTTCAAAGTACCTCGAAAACAAACTTAGTATGACAAATTTATATTTTCTAAATTTATGTTCCAAAAATATTTTTTTTTTTGAAAAAGTAAACATTAATTCGTGCTAATCGGCATGAAATACCCCGAAAACGAATCTAAGATCGTGAAATTCCATTTTTGAAAAATATCTCTTAGAGCACCGGTTTCGCCAAGAAAGCGTTATCAGGAATTCTTATCCGACCACCGGCGCCTCAAGGGAATAATGAAATGCGATTGGATTACCATTTGAGCCACCGGGCCTTCCAATTGGGAATAGAATTCTCATTGGAATGTTTTGAGCACTTTTCCGATTGTAAAATTTCGTACCAATGTAAATAAAAGTTATTTGAAAACGCTGCGGTACGGGAGAGGCTTGAAAATCGCGATGTAACGAATATATTTTTTTCCAAAAAAACTGCGCTATGTAAATCAACTTAGTAGTTTTTTTCGTCGATTGAAATTTTACCGACGGCGGAATCAAACCCGCTACGATCCGTCGAAGTTTTTTCGGCAAAAATAATCGATTAAATTGACTAGCGTTGGGAAAAACTTCAAAGTTTTGTGAATGCTTCAGGAACTGTTAGTTTTAAAAAATGAACCTTCAATTGAAGTACGGTTCAGGATCCAAATTATTGTCAGTTAGCGTTGTGACCGCTTTGTTCATTCATTGTTCACTGAACAAATACTTCAATTGAAGTTGGTAGTTCATTTTAGCGTTCATTCATTTCATTGAACAAATACTTCAACGGAAGTTAGATTACAAAGAACTACTTCAATTTGCAGCAGTACAGTTGCGAAGGTGAACTGAAGTCTAAAGTACTTCGTGAAAGGGAGAACTGAAGGAACCTGATTTTTATTTTGGCGAGGAACCGGTTCCAGTTCTTTTCACTTTGAAATCTCTGTGACTAGTACGTGCTTTTTTGGCGAGGAACCGGTTCCTCAAATAACTGAACAAATAACCGGGTAAATTTAAATATCTTTATAGCGAGTTCGACTTCACTTGAAGTGTTCACTTAGAAGGGTTAATTTTAGCGTTGGGAAAAACTTCAATGTTTTGTGAATGCTTCACAAATTGCTAGTTCTTTAAAAAGAACCCTTCGAAATGAACACTTCAATTGAAGTCGAACTCGCAAAAAAGAGATTTGAATTTATCCGCTTATTTGTTCAGTTCTTTTTGGAACTAGTCGCCGTCGGTAGCACTTTGAAACTGGAACCGGTTCCTCGCCACAAAAATCATGTACTAGTAGGTAGACATTTCAAAACAGAAGGAACTGGAACTGGTTCCTTCATTTTGAAATGTCAATGCCTTCACAACGGTACTGCTTCAAATTGAAGTACTTATTTCAATGGAATGAAGTTAATCAAATGAATGAAGGCTAAAATGAACTACCACCTTCAATTGAAATATTTGTTCAATGAAATGAAGTTATTAAAATGAATGAACGCTATAATGAACTACCGACTTCAATTGAAGTATTTGTTCAATGAACAATGAATGAAGTACGAACTGTTGCCAAAAGAAGTAGTTCTTTGAAGCAGTTCTTTCAAAGCGGTCACAACGTCACAACGCTAGTTAATTTAAAGAACTAACAATTCATGAAGAACTCACAAAATATTGAAGTGTTTCCCAACTCCATTTTCAGCCCAAGCTATATATACACCCGTTAGAAGAGGCCACATGCGAGTTGCGAACTATACTAGCGCCATCTTGGAGAGAAATATAAAAATATAACAATTTGTATTAATAAATAATTTTATTATTGTAATTTTTTTTTCTAAATAACATAATAAATAAATAAATATTTTAACAATATAACGGTAACTGAAATCATAATGACACCCAATTTCCGATATCACCCATCCCTATAATCCATAAATTATAGGTCATGGGTCTGAATGTTTTGTATGCATTGATTAAATAACTATACAATTTACAATTATTTTCTATTTGGGCAGACCATAAACAAAGGTTCGTCGAGTAATGGCATCATTCAAATCTAAGAGCAAGAATATATTATTGCTGAATAGTTTGCCAACACTAATACGGGAGATCGGGAGATGGAGGAGAATATCAGGAGATCTCCCGATAAATCGGGAGTTTCGGGAACACTGCCGGGAACTGACGCCACAAGGCCCCAAGGGGTTCGCGCTTAAAACTACAACGATTATTTTTCAGGGTGACCAATTAGTTAACAAAAATGGCACTTATGTAATTAGGCCGCTAGAAACGGCGCGCGGACTCAAAATACGTGCGTTGCGAAAGTGCTTCATAACAAGGATTTGCATATCTAAAGGTGATTCGTCGAGAAACAGGTTATGTTGAGATTCTTCTAATGAATTTAAGGATATGAGAGTCTGAAAAGGTAAGTTTTCAGTTTGGACCGAATTTCTGTTGGGCTTGTTATACATCTTAGTTCCGGAGGAAGATTATTCCAAGCCTTCGGCCCCGATACTCCGAAAGTGCGATCTCCAAACTTAGTATTAGGATTGCGTTTGGGTTCTATCAGCCTTCCGGTAGCCGATGACGTTGCTGATCTAAGAGTCGACTGCCTTAGAAGAATGTTTTCTGGAACGCATAGTTCGGTGATGTACAGTAGAGCCATTTTGTTAATGGATTTAAACACCATCCAGCACAACTTGCACTGGATGGATTCTTTCAGTGCACTTGAGCCAGTGAAGGTGTTCTGAAATATGCGAATATTTAGATACCCCGGTGATAAGCCTTGCTGCAGCATTAAAAACTGATTGGAGTTTATTAGTTTGGTATTTAGGAAGGCTGGCGTAAATACCGAATAAATAAATACCGTTACAGTAATACTAGTCTTCTATACAGTAACAACTCGGATAATAATGACTTTTTTTCATTACTAATTAAGGATTATATTAATAAAACGTGAATGTGAGACAAGTAAAACAGAAAAACGTAAACGTGAAACACATGGTATGTTAAACAGAAAGACTGTTTCAGTAAATTATAATAATTATAGAAGGAACTTTATTTAAATGATCCTTTTTTTCAAAAAGTAAAAAATCTAAGAACACACGAAAACGTGACTAACCTTTCCAGTTGTCAAAAACAAACCACTAATACAAAACGGCTGATAATGCTAACATAATGATAAACATATGTGTACCTACATAACAAACAAAAAATCGATAATCGAATGTACACAGCTCGCGAAAATTCAAAATTCACCTTTTCTTTTGAACGAGTATGTTAGATGGTGAAGGGCCACCAAAGTCTTCAGAATCAAACGAGATGGGCATCAAGTAAAAAAAACTCCCGTATAAATGCGTAAACACTTTCAGCCAAGATGTTTTCTGATCTGGTTCAATAATAAGTTCTTACGCATTGAATGTTTATGTAGGTACCTATATACCATACTCAAGTTCATATTATTGTAGTAACCTCAGAGCAATAATATACCAGGAGGGATGGCTTGTGTAGTCAGGATTGTTGATTTTTTCCTGACTCGGGCGTGGCTAGGGGAAGGGATAGGGTATTTATACATCCATTCACAGCACATGTCGATATAATGTTTTGTTTATTTGTATAACCACTTTTCACAGTATTGTTATCAACAAAAATATAGGATATAACTTAAAAAACCATTGAGTTATGCCCTGTTATAATAATAATAAACGGATAACTTTTATAGCGCCGTTTTCGTGGGAAATACACCTTAAGGGCATGTCCCATAACAAAACGTAGTAGGCGGAGTCGCCAAAGAAGCGGGAGACGGAAAACATGCTTACATACCGAAAAGTGGTGCGATATTATGAGACAACTTGTCTTATCTCTTTCTCTCCTACGGTTTACGACGTAAAAACCTGGAGAAAGTGATTTATCGTAAATTTTTATAGGTTGGGTAAAAATATTTAGTTCTCTCTCCACATATATTCTTGCTCCGAGGTAGTAACATATCGGTAGCAGTCAAATGTGAATGTTCTGAGAAGAACTTTACATTGGTAAAACATGCAAATTAAAATCCTGATGAATATATGAATCCAGTATGCATTTAAACGAGATGCCTGTATTGGCTATGCATCTGCTACTGGAGGCGCTGGCTGTTAGTGTATATTTTGGGCATTTAAATAGGAAGGCTTTTCCTGGCCTTGATACAGCTCGAAACACTTAACTTTGCAGGCGGCCAAAGAAGGAACTAACGAACGCATCGACTATTTTAAAAATTTAAATCTCTGCGTTGTCGACACCCCCCCCCCCGACTGCAAAGTTAAGCAAGCGTTTCAAGGTTTACCCAATTTTTTATTATTTTATATTTAAATATGCCAATTCTCATACATATTGCATGTCGATGTTAATGGCGAGGGTTCAACACACCGTCTAGACGAATTACTTTAAATCAAAAAATCTGTATGCTGAAACAGCAAAAACTTTCGAGACGTGTTCTCGGCATCATGAAATTAGCACTTTTTGTGTTGAACTATTTCGCTCGAAGCGTCATTTCCGTCCTGAGGAGTATTTTTAAATATCAATAAATCAAATATATTTTATTTAAATAATTTCGTGATATATTGTGATTTAAAGCAAAAAAATGAAAGCCGCACATACAAGGATTACTCAATTTTAATAATAATATTATTGTGAATGTGCAGGTGCTATTGGAATCCTATGAATTTAAAGACAACTAAATAAATTCTGCGACATGCTGAAGGACATAGACATTTGTATTTTGATCCCGGCATTGCAAGGAGCAAACGTCCCGTGGTAAACATTTTCATGATTATTTTAACACAATCTTTAAGATTTGAATTTATCCGCTTATTTGTTCAGTTCTTTTTGGAACCGGTTCCTCGCCGAAAAAGCACGTACTAGTCGGTAGAGTTTAAAAAGTAAAAAGAACTGGAACCGGTTCCTTGCCAAATTAAATAGTACTAGTCGGTAGAGTTTTGAAAACCAAAAGAACTGGAACTGGTTCCTCGCCAACAAAATCACGCACTAGTCGGCAGCGCTTTGAAACTGGAGCCGGTTCCTCACCGAAAAAGCACATGCTAGTCGGTAGTTTCGGTAGAGATTTCAAAATGAAAAGCACTGGAACCGGTTCCTCGCCACAAAAATCACGTACTAGTCGTTAGAGATTTACTAGAAAATGGTTCCTTCGTTTTTAATACCTTTGCAACTGTACTGCTACGAATTGAAGTACTCTTTCGATGATATGAATGAACGCTAAAATGACCTACCGACTACGATTGAAGTATTTTTTTCAATGAAATGAATGAAGGCTAAAAAATGAACTAACACCTTCAATTGAAATATTTGTTCAATGAAATGAAGTATTGAAATGAATGTATGCTAAAATGAACTACCGACTTCAATTGGTTTTTAAATCTCTACCGACTAGTACTTTTGTTTTAGCGAGGAACTTTTGCCGATTTGCTAGTACTTTTCGAAAAAATCTCAAGGAACCGGTTCCAAAAAGAACTGGACAAATAACCGGTTGCTTGCCAAATCAAATCTCTTTTTTGCGAGTTCGACTTCAATTGAAGTGTTCACTGCGAAGGGTTCATTTTAAAGAACTAGCAGTTCGTGAAGCACTCACAAAACATTGAAGTTTTTCCAACGCTAGATAACAGATTTCTGCTTCATTGTTTCAATATTTATTTTATGTAGTCTTTTACATTATGTTGACAAAATATATCCCGGAAACGAGGGGAATAAATAATATTACATTTTATAATTTACCTTCTTAATTTTTATGGCTCATTTTATTTAATGGCTACCGATAATATTTTGAATAAAATAAAGTGTGATTATCATTGCTGATATTATCTTTGGTTTATTTTAAGTAGGTATTGTCAAATTATTATTGTTGCAAAATAATGACAAAAAATGTGGAAATTATGCATAGTATGGGAAATGCTGAATGAATAAACCTCAGTGACAGCTGCTTGTTTTGGCTATTACAAAATTTATTAAAAACACATATTTATTAAGTTTTCTCTGTGTTATATCTATTAAGTTTTTCTCGATTACTTCCGGGAAGGTTTTCTTCACCCTTATTGGAGCAACAACCATTATTCTTTAAAAAATATGTGTAGTTTTTCGTTTTATTCACATTATTTGTATTGTGAATACCGCACAAGAGTTCCAACTGTCCGAAGCTTAGGGACTATGGCATCTCCAAATTGAGGTATGTTGTGAGGCTTAATAAAGTGGGGAAGGGAAGGAAATGGAAAGTGCAATAAGTGTGTAACTCGCTGTAATATTTAAATTATCTTATTTAATCATATATATTTGTCATTTAAATACATATAATACTTTTAATCATGTTTGATAACATTAATTATATTAAAGTTCATCTTAAAAAATAAAAGGGTGAACTGATCATTACTTAATTTAAAAACAATATGAACTAGTCAGAATTGAAAATCTTATTCCTAGAATAAATACAGTTAAACCTAATACAATGGGCGGGAAATCTGCTTCAAATCTCAAAAACAAAGTTCAACTGAAGTAGATCAGAATAAAAAACTTTTAATTTTGAAACCACACAATTAATTGTGACAGTTGAAATGTTTGTTATTTTCGATGATCAAAAAGTATAATGTTTAGCCCAGCTTCACAATGCAATGTAATTGATTGTTTCTTAAAAACAGCGAATAATGCAAGTTATAAATAATTATTTTTTCATCAGATTTCACACCCTAAATAAAATCATCTTTTTTATAAGTAAACAGGAGACATACACATAGATAGTGCCTGTACACTTAATATGGAACAACAGTACTATAAATAGATAAAAAAAACCCTTTAAAAAATGTAACAACTGTAAAAGGAAATACATGATTTATAAACAAAGATAGTATTATTTTACAATAATAATAATCATAGCATATTTTTCAACTCTTCCTTAAAATCGTCCCGTTATTTTCAATAGGGTTAAAATATACATTTTTCACCAAGTGCAAAAAGAAATAGAATTAGGTTTGGTCGAGACTATCCATAAAGATTGATGGCATGTGCCCTTGAGGTGATATTTGTTTCACGAAAACGGCGCTATAGAAATCAGCCAATTATTATTATAATATAAGGTGGCAGCTCTTTAGACTACAAGAATGGGATATGAAGTAATATATTCCGTGAATTCAGACTATGGCTTGACCCAGAAATGTCATAGTAGAATAATAAAAAGGTAATGAAACAACGTAACATCACACTCTTCCAATTGGTGGTCAGTGAGGATACTTTTGCTTCTTCCACAAATTCATACATCTCTGGTGGATGAGGTCTGTTTACACAAGGTTGTATATATGGCTGCCTCTGAATTATTCTCTCATTCATTTCATTTGGAAGTTAATAAGGTTGAGATGTTTCAACCTCTGTCACATTAGATTGACTGTCAACTTAAAGATTAGAATCGTTTTCAATTTGACATTTGAACGCTTAACTCGGTCCGTTTCAGCGTTTGATCAAATTGTGATCAGCCGTCAAGCACAGTAGCATAGCCGTTATGGACGACGGCTGATCAAAATTCGATCAAACTCTGAAACCGACCGAGAATCAGCATTTGACGAGGACCATTCAAATATCAAAATGGCGCTGATTGGGATTGAAAAATGCGTTGCAAAACCCTAACCTTAATGTAGAAAATCAAATGCAAGTGTTACGCCTATTGTAAGAAAATATTATTCTTTGGTATTGTAAGAATTAATGTATGTAATGGTGTAGGACAGTCAATAATATGTTATGTAAATCTAAGCCATATCAATCTGGCTATCAGGGTTTTAGGCAGATCAAGACACTTGATAAAGACTGGCAGAGAAGGACTGCTGGGAGGAGAAGCCGATGGATAGTCCTAGCGATTCAAAGTTCTTCAAGAGTTGTGTATGTCACTGGAGGTGAGTAAGTAGACTCTATTATATATAATTTGTATTGCATCCGAAGTATTGTCGTTTATTAGGTATTATAAAATAAAATTCTGAGTAGGTACAGCATATTCACAATTGAACACAAATGTACAAAGAATTTTAAATCTTAATTGGTTGTATATTTTGATCCATTGCGAAAAACAATTTCAGAACGTTATATAAATCTCTGAGGGGATATTCTTTGGTGTTATTTCAATTCACATTAATACAAGAAAATCAATGATGCACCAGGGTATTGAGAAACATTCAATGCGGTCATGTTTCAACATGATAATATAACACCACTTTGGTACTAGAATATCTTTGAGATGGACTTCAAAATTGATGGTTACATAATATTTACTAATAGAATTCGATCAAAGCTCTGTAAAGCTAATTAATATAGGAAATATTCATTATAACAATTTTAAAAGCTGCCAGAAATAAATCTCTCTGATATTTGCAACTGAACAAGTTGTATCTTCAAATTTAAATTATTAATAATAAATTTTACTTAGAGAATTTATGCAATTTTATTTTATTTATTTTCTACTTGTTAGCAGGAATTAATTCATATATGTATTGCATTTATGGTGGACAATCCCGATTTTAGTTGAAATCATAATCTTGCATGGTTTCATCACTTTAAAAACAAAAATTCATGCAAGAAACCAAAAGTTTAAATTTTGTAGAAAACAGCATTAAAAAATTATGATAAAATTATTTTGAAGAAAATTTCCATAGATTGTGAATATTTTGTTAAGGTACAAAAAAATCACATTCCTCTACCACATGGATTACACATATCGACTTATTTTACTAGCCTAGTTACAAAAGACTTCACTAGGTCAATTTACACCAATCATTTCTTTTAACGATACATTTAATTTTATCATACATATTATTAAAAAATTTTCATTTTAGATTTTAACATATTTACAATATTTTTTATGAGAATTCTATCGAGTGGCGAAACATGTGTGGAGGAGTCATGAAAAGTTTGCCGAGCTGAATAAAATACCATTGTACAAATTTGAAAAGACTTATAACGGTGTTCAATTGAATTGTGATATTTTACCCCACAAAAAGTGGCATAGCCAAAGGAGGAAGCTTTGTCAAGGCAGTGTTTATTGGTGAAAAAATCCTTAATGCATAAATACATGATCACTTTGAAAAACATTGAGATAATAATTGAGTAGGCAACAAGAATGTTAGACATTTAAATTGTCAAAGATTTTTAACACTATTAAAGAGTTGTTCTTACCAATGAGCCACTTGCATGCATTAAGTGGCCCATTAGTGGATTTGCCAGGAGTTGCTCTGAAAATGATTCGATCAAAAAAAAAAAAGAGTAATTATTTTGGTGGTTTATTTTCCACTGAAAAAGCTATTGTTGCAAAGACAAAGTGAGAGCCTGAACTCAAGGTGTAAACAATGCGCCTGCCACACATTTTTACTATCTGGAAATTGTACATTGAAAATACCCAGAGTCAGGATGGTCATATTTATAATATTTTCCAATAATACAACTATGAAACATATTGTTGAAAAGATAGATAATGTTTATAAGCACGAAGACCGGAGTCTAAAGAAATAAGGAGAATATAATATCTAGACTGAACTGATGTGAATATGAATTTTGATTAAAAAACCTTCATAATTTATTTGCAGTTATGTATTTATTTTTAACCAGCCCAGTTTCACCTTGCAACAGGCATCTTCAGACAGGTAAAGGGTTTTATTGTGTATCAAAGCTTTATTTTTTCTAGTTAAATGTCATCATTACTTATGGAAAAAGTTGGTGGGGTGAAAAATATTCTAATTTTTTGGTAATAAAAAATATCAATTCTGGGAATGGTATTCAGTAAGTTTTATTTCTAGTCAATGTTTACTGTTTTCTACCAAAGTAAATCATTTTGCATATCATATGCGGTTAATTAAATTTACAGTTGCAATAAAAACAAAAATATTTTCTAATAACTGTTTTAGAAAAGTTCCACTTGACGAGGAAAGCTGTTCCTGTCGGCAATAAATCAAAATACTAAATTGCAAATGTTTAATATTAAATAAAGCCAATGGTGTTCATTCCTGACATAGATGTTATAAATACCATAGTTACTTAAAATTTTACCAGTCTGATGATGCAGTTCCGTTTGGTCAAAAACTAATAAGTGGAAATAAATTAAGGTTTTTTTAATCATAAAATCATATTAAAATGGAATTCCACTACAAATTATCAGTTTAAAAATTGGAAATAATATGAACTGATTTGATTTATCGAACATTTGAGGAAAACTCATCAAGGACATACTACAAAATAACACCTCAGTATAATGATCCATCTCAATTTATAATAGTTATGATCCAAGCAGAATCATACTATTATAAGAAAAGATGGATCCTGTTCACAATATTAACATATTACGAAATATTCCTAATGAAAGAAACATACATTGCAATGGTACAGAAATACGGGATTCATAAAATTTCTACTGTGCTAACGGATGAAGTAAGGTAATTAATTGTCTCTTAATTGCTAAACATACTTACCAAATACAATTCAAACAAGTTAATATATCAATTAAACTGAAAATAAATTAAAGTATATTATAACCAGATCACTCAGTAGATTTTAAGTCTTCGGGAAATAAAAGTACAATGTAAATTTGATCAAAAAATATATTTAAGAACCAAACTTAGCGTCTTTGAGGTAAAATTAATAAGACAAGTCAAACAATCTGCGATCCGTTGACACAAACAGACAGACCTGAACCAAAAACTCACTAAATGACAGAGTTTAGAACACATTTCCAGATACCACAGTCCAATTGTAAACAGTCAAAGAAAAAATAACTTCAGATCTTTTCTACAACACTACACTCCATTCCTAAGCTTTCCCTTTACAATCAAGACTGGGTAGGACTTATACCCAATGCTTTGTGAAACATTAATGAGTTAAAATCGCATAAATAATCAATATTTGTACGGAAGAGGCATTTGCAGAATGCTGCGCTATAGTTTGTTGATGCCAATTGAAGCAACGTATATATGTATTATAATTCAAACCTTCAATTGAAGCTGGTAAATATGGACAGAGCTAGACAACTTATCAGATTTCTAGGTTCGTTGGCCATGTTGGAACTTGTTGGAGTTTGTTGATGCCAATTGGAGCAACACCACAATAGAATATAATTATTGATCTTACGTTACAATTCAAACCTTCAATTGAAGCTGGTAAATATGGACAGAGCTAGACAACTTATCAGATTTCTAGGTTCGTTGGCCATGTTGGAACTTGTTGGAGTTTGTTGATGCCAATTGGAGCAACACCACAATAGAATATAATTATTGATCTTACGTTACAATTCAAACCTTCAATTGAAGCTGGTAAATATGGACAGAGCTAGACAACTTATCAGATTTCTAGGTTCGTTGGCCATGTTGGAACTTGTTGGAGTTTGTTGATGCCAATTGGAGCAACACCACAATAGAATATAATTATTGATCTTACGTTACAATTCAAACCTTCAATTGAAGCTGGTATCCATATCGACAGAGCTGGACAATTTATCAGATTCCGAGGTATATTCATTGGTCATGTTGGAGTTGTTGGTGATGTCCAGGTTGGAGTAGTTGATGGCGGAGTCCTTGTCCTGGTTGGAACTGGAGGGACTGGCTGCGTCGGAGTACCCTGAGGGTTTAGAGCTTCCCGAGGTGCCTGCTTCTCCGTTCCTGGCAGCGTATGCCTTGTCACACTTCTCCAGGAAGTTGATGATTTTCTCGGTTCCCTTCACGTGGGCTACGCTGGCTGCCTCAGACTAAAAGAAAAAGTAGAGAATTATAATCAAGTACTGTTCTTCACGTAAGAGTTCAGTTTAATGTTTGTCTTATGGTGTATAAGGGCATATTTGATTGACCTGTGGTGAGGGACATTCTTACCCTAAGGCAATTTATGCACAAGGGTTTCAATGCCTGGAGCCAGTGGGACCATGTTTCCGAAATTGGGGTATGTTGTGGGGTCAAACGGAGTGCGGAAGAGGAAGGTGGGGAAGTACCTAGCTATTCGGATTTGGTCACTAAACATGGTTAAAACCAATTTAAGCAAAAATACTATATTAACAATTTGTGGAATAACACATAAAATATTAATTAAATTTATTTCCACAAGCCAGTGCTTGTTTGCAAGCGATTGTTATGTGGCAGAATGCCCTACAAGAAAAGATATGAAGACTTACGCTGGCCGTCAGGTTTAAGAAGCTGTAGTACTTTTGCAGCACCACGAGCATCTCGCAAAAGGAGGTGTTGGGCAGCAGGTTCCTGACGCGAGCCTCGTGCTCCGCTGACTCCATGGTGACATGGCCCAGCAGCAGCACCACGTACGACCCCACCATGGTGTGCTCCATGTGAGTGCCGGCTCTCTGCAGCACTGTCCCAGAGGAAATAATTACGATTAGTGATTATAATCCCGGCAGTAGCAATCGCAGTCGCCCCTCTGCTCTACATCAAATGGAAACACATAACCTCAAACTAATATAATTATCATATTTATATTTTTGTAAATTAAAAATCACGGTGCGCAGCAGGCAGGTCAAACATTCATACACGGTTGACATTTTCCACATGAGGGTGGGTCGTTCTTATGTTCAACAGCTTGGCTATAGAATGATTTGCCGGCTTCTGTGTGTCCTTCCTCCTACATTCCAGGTTCACTCCTTCCTTTGTTCAAAGAGACCCTCCTCCACACAGCATTCTCAAAGATGACATAGAGGGAAATATTTTCCCTCCTGTGTGGGGGGTAATATTATAAAAAATTACATGGTTTATTTTTGTTAAATAAGAATAAAATAAAATAGAAAAAAATATGGATATTAAAAATCTTTCTGTTCATAAAAAACTAAAATTTAATGCTTACCTTTAAATACATTTTTAAACTTTTATCAACCAAAAACGGTAGCGAATAGTGGATTTTGGTAAATTAGTAATCGAACATAAAAAATAATTTAATTTACAGTACATAAAACAAAGTGCTCATATTTCACGTGGCTGGTTGTAATTTGCATAAAAACAATCCTCATTTATGACAATAATATAAATAAATTTGACGGTATTACATCAGAAAGGTTACTTACATTTCTCCACTGTTTCTTCCATGCACTCGTCATGTGATTTATTCTTTTTTTCTTTGGGTTCATCTTCTTTGACTTTTTCACCATCAAGAATTGCGTCAGTGTTTTTCTCAGCCAATCTGTATAAAGAAATAAATTCATACGTTAAGATTACATGATTTTTGTAATTGAAAGAATATCAATAATATTCAAACAATATGAATTAGAAAAACATACAAGAGTGTGAGAATCGATCTCGGAACCTTCCACTTGTTGGGCGGACGCTCTAACCAATTGTGCTGCTGAAACCATTTCCCTACCATCACCTGTTTCTATAAAATCACTCAAATTGTTTCAATTTATTTTTTAACGAGAAGGATCTATCTTTATGCAATCTAAATTGAAAACGTAGATGGTGTTTGGGGTTAAAAAAAAGATATGATTTATGTACCCATTAGCCTTAGCCTCCATCAGGATTATTACATGTAAGATAGTTTGACTTGAACTAACCTGGCCAGCTCTTCCCTCTTGTAGAAGTGGTCGATGAGAGCCTGCAGGGCTGGCTTGTTGCTGGTGAACACGGCCTCGTGGTCCGTAGGAGCCTTGGCCTCCATCAGCAAATTGATGTTGGCCGAGTTGTTTTGCATCAGGTTTATGAGGAGCAACAGGACCTGTGGACGAAAATATGTATTGCTTATTAGAATGCTGTTGCGGACTGTGAAACAAAGTGAATAAACTCAATGAATTCACAAGTTTGTCATCTAAAAAAATGCTACCATTTATAAAAACAGAAAACCTAATTTTGCAAAAAAATATTAAACGTTTTCTGGAGAGAAGATGTTTAGTTGGCCGCCATACACGAAGCTGGGGAAGGAAGCTGCAATGGACGGAGGCCGCAGATGTTGCACACGACAGGGGCGCCTGGAGGTACCTCGTCGAAGCAATGGGCCCCTGCCCCGACTTAGATAAGGGGAAGAAAAAGAAAAAGAAGATGATGTCATCTAAAAAAATTATCCATAAACTCGAGAATCTAATTGATTGTGAAACGGTCGTAAGATTCTGTAGTTTCCAAAAACCTGCGATGGGTTGACCAAGTGGAAAGGATGCCAGATGACAGGAAACTTATAATCATGACCAAGTGGGTGAAACAGTAGAAGTGGGAGGAGGACCACCAGATACCAGAGGATACCAGAGTCAGTCGAGAACATTTGTGGAGGAGTTCAAATCCTACCTTAGGTTAACAATTTATTTTGAAAGGTGGGTGGGTACTCACGCAAACGCTGAATTCGAAGTTGTTTTGTTCTGGAATATAGTTGGGTGCTTGCAGCAACAGGTGTAAACTGGCATCAATAATTCCGGGACGTTCACCAATCACCGCAGAACCAATAGCTGTAAAATTAAACCATTAAGTACATAATTGAGATAAGATCATCATTCCAAGCAGAGGGTATACAGTGCAGAATCTGCAATCAAAGATGAATCAGAGTACCTGGATGGTTTTATCAAATCAGTCTCACCTTCTTCACTCAATGTATTAAAATTGAATATGGCAACACAGGACACTTACACTTGGAGCTGAAGGGGTGCGTGAGATTGATGAGCACCTTGAGCGTGGGCAGCAGGGCGTCCCGCACAGTGGCCCCCGTGGTGTGGTGACCGCCGCAAGTAGGGTACAGCGGGATCTCCCGATCGCACAGGCGGAACAGGCGTACCAGAGTGTCCACTGCCAGGCCCCCCTTCCAGTTCACCAGGTAGGTCTGGTTCTCTTCGTTCTGCTGCGTTACCTGGAAAAATAAAATGAGTAAGAGTTATATTCACGCATTCTTGTCAGGTCATTTCAATGAGAAAATGGGAACAGTCTGCTATCACTTACGGAGGTATGTGCAAGATAAATGGGTAGTGTAATGCTAAGATATGTATATATCTTCCATTGCATCTTAGATTGAGCAAAACTTTTACAAGAATTTGGTCCCTACTGTGGGGGGCCATTAATCCTAAAGTACAAGTGGAGTTAGTGGAGGTTATTGCCAGTAAGGCGGTATACCAGTGAATGGCTATGCGATGCGCGAGTACAATATCTTCCAGAATAATGTGCAATTGAATATTGCCGATTGATTCATTGACTGTGCCATGCTTACTGGGGTACTCCTAAGTTCCCTTCATTCACTTTCCTGACATTCCTTTCTCTATTGTACAATATGACCATCCAACCTAAAAATCTAACCTAAAAATTGCCAAGAGCCCATACAGCGTGAATGGTAATCTATAGTTACTCTAAATCTAAAGGTAATATATTCTCTTCTGCTATTTATTTCCTTTGTATTATTAATCCATCATGTATCTTTAAAGAGAGTTTTATAATACATATAAGTATCTTACATTCTCCAGCACCCTCATGCAGCGGTCCACCTTGCGCAGTAGGTCCAGCAGCAGCGGAGACCACTCCACGCCGTAGTCCCCGATGGTGGCGCAGCAGTCGCAGATGGTGCTGAGGATGTGCTCCACTCCCCCCAGCACCCGCAGCTCCTCCTTGAACCACTCGCCGGCCCGCTTGGAGGTCAGGCTGAGCAGGGTCTCCATGGCTAGATGGCCCACCTGCAATTCATTCAATTATTTTAAAAGATTTTCTTTTGAAGGTTAGGTTAGGTTTACCTTCCTGTTACCAAGTTTTATAATTTAATTCCGATTTCAAAATGACACACTAATGTTACCGTAATATTAAGAGTTATTTACACATTCCCTGTGGAAAATTTAAAAAAATAAATTCACTTACTTTTGATATACACAGCCTGTTCAAAAGAAAAGGTGAATTTTGAATTTTCGCGGGCTGTGTACATTCGATTATAGATTTTTTTTTTGTTATGTTGGTACACATATGTTTATCATATGTTAGCATTATCAGCCATTTTGGATTAGTGGTTTCTTTTAGTCACGTTTTTGTGTGTTCTTCTATTTTTTACTTTTGAAAAAAAAAATGGATCAAATATGTATTAAATTTTGCGTTAAAAATGGAATAAAGTGCTCCAACGCACTTAACATATGTGTACCAACATAACAAAAAAAAAATCGAATGTACACAGCCTGCGAAAATTCAAAATTAACCTTTTCTTTTGAACAGGCCTCGTATATCATATTCATTTAAACCTGAACAGATCATATTAAAAAAGGGTGATCTATACTAATTTTATAAGACTTTTCGACTCTTAGGCCCCAGACAGGGTAATGAAATTGGTTATCCATTCAAGAAAGAATTTTGACATTTGAAAATGTTGATCAATTTCACCCGAAATAAGGAGAAATTGAGTTTACTTCAGGCACAAGGACACGCCCGCAACACATCTATCGCTCTTCAGTGATTTAAACAAAGTATTAAAAATTCAATTGTCTGTTAAATATTTGATTTCCTTTGAATTATATCATATATCTGTCACATTCTTCTTAGCGTTCCGTGAAATTTTTTGATGGTTGTATGCGACATTTTATAAAAGGCACAGTAAAAAATTGGCTATAAAAATATGCATTTTTTAGGAATAGCTAAAATTCAAGGTTGATATTGTGTAAGCTTACGGAGATGTTGAAGATTAAAGAAGCCGGGTAACGTGGATCGTTAAGGAGGACATCCACAATGCAATCGTGAACATGTCGATACGGCCGTGCAAAACTTGCAGTTTTACTGTCAATTGTATTTTGAGTCTGCATAACAGTTAAGTAATAGTTGCATTCATAAAAATTGACGGTCTTACGGTGATATTATCCAGATCCAAGTGTTTGGCTTTCCCTTGGCTCTTTATTTCAGCACAAAGTTCCCTCACTCGCTCCTTGTTCTTGGCCAGCTGTACAGAAGTAAGTCCACAATCGTCCAAAGCATTCCTGAGAAGAAAAAATAAACAAATTTTAAAAGAAGGCCAACATTTTAGGAGAAATTTAATTATTGTTGAAAGTTTGAGAGCACAGTTTTTTTTGGTTATTCTGGCGCCCCCCCTCTTATTAGGACTGATTGATTCAGCTGATCACAAGCTGAAATGTACAGACAATCAGCATTTAACGGGAATCATTCAAATGTCAAAAAACAAAATGGTGTTGAATTGTGACGAAAGTTTGGAACACCCGGACTAATTAGGTTAGGTAACTCCTTCGGAGAAATGTGTTTATTATCCACAAGACCTCCAGCTAATTCATGTATGAACTCACTATTTGGACGTAGTTATGCAGAAAGCATCCAACCCCTAAAAGATGAAACTGAGAAAAAGGTGTTTGAAAATATGACAATAAAAAAACATTAATATGCGTAATTAGTAATGCGTAATAAGTTTGACCGGTCGGTAGCTGAGTGGAGAACGCGTCGGATTCCCACACGGGCGTCGTGCATTCAATTCCTCTGCTGGCTAAGTCCTCCATCATTGCACAAGAAACATCTTCCGCTTTTTATGATGGCAGTAGGAGTTTTTAAAATATTGTCAGGTTATTTTTAACCCGGGAATGTTTGTCTTACTTAAAAAAAAATTGGCATTTGTAAAGTGAATATCAGGGTTTTTTTTTTTATGATCATTATTAAAGATAGGTAATTTATAATCTATCAATGTGTTTATTTAAAAAAATGTATTTCTTATGTTCCCCTACATTTTACAATGTTATAAAACATAGTCAAATATCTGCAATGTGCATTAGTAAAAAAAAATATTAAAATTCTAAAATCTATTGCATTTGGAGCTTGAATTTTTTCAGCAAATATGAATCTCATATTTATCTATAGCAAAACATGCAAAACTCGATTTTGGCAAATTGTGGGTTGGACGCTTTCTGCATAACTACGTCCATTTAACGTAATGACTTACACAATTTTTGGCCATTCGATGAAGAACATCTATCTATATTGGTAAACCTCTCTGTCTAGGGTAATTTGAGGTGTCTTTCGTGTGAATTTTTGGTTTAGTGAGAAGTTTTCTATGCATACAAAAGTAAATTGCAGGAATCGTGTTATTTGAAAAATGGCTTACTTGTGGGAGACATCAGATTCCAAAAGGTTCAACATCAACTCTAATGATTCCCTGTCGAGGTCCATATTGAGTCGATCTTGGGAGAGGACAAACATCACGGTGGCTGTGCATAATCCAAGACTCTGAAAAGATAATTTAAAAAAATAAATAAACCAAAACAAAAATTATCTCTATGAATATGTTTTTTTTTTTTTAAATATTAACTCCATGCGGGAGACCCTGAGGGAAGCCTATATCACCTTGGGGATGCTGTGCGGTGAGTCTTTTGAACCCTCTTAACCTTGGGTACTGATCTATCGGCGCACCTAGATTACGCTAAAAGTTTTATAAAGCCAATCTGTCAGTAGTTACTGATGCAGGTTTCATATAAAAGCCAATGAGATAGGAAACATTGTGAAACAAAAAAGTCCACAGAAGTGACCTTTCATCATCCAAATAAATTAATTCATGAGACATTATTTAGGTTTTTTTGTGGGGTAAAAATGGTGTGGCCAAAGGGGTGAAGTCTGATTCGGAAGAGACCCATTTTGTAGGAGTGAGGAAACATAAGAACTGACAAGTTGAAAAAAAAAAACAAACTAATCGCTTGCGGCAATCGTTAACCGCATACAAAAGCTGAGCATCCATTTTGCGAGTCTCTCATTGAGTAACTTTCATTGAAATACCAGTAGAACAAATACAGCATTCCCACCTGACACCAATGCTCTGAAGATTGTAATCAGTCCGTTACGGATTGCCTGTATTTGTAGTAAAGGGAAAACTTTTTTTTATTTATTTACAGTTTTACATTAAATCAGTTAATACACAAAAAAAATTGATTAGAGACTTCCTCATTTTGACCATATCCCTTACGCATTTAACATAATACGGTGTGTAGCATGATAAATACTTGTAACTTAATAATATACTAATTAGAGATGTGTTCATTAGGTTTTTAAGTTTGAAAGAATTTGATGTTTTATCATACCTGATCGTTTGTAGCATCATGTAGGGCCCTGAAGAACTTGGCGACAGTTCCATGGGCTCGTACGTGCATCCTAAACGCAGGTGCGGTGCACTTGGAGGCAAGCGTGATGGCGGAAAGGCAGCGAGTAGACATTGGATTGTTGTCCTGGAAATAAAACGCACTTGCAAAGTTACATATCACAACCAAAAGTAACACATTTAAAACCTATATAAAAATAAGAAGGTGTAGGGCCCTTAAATATATATTCATACCGTCGGCCTGATTTGTAGCATGGCAACTTCCTCGCTATACATCTCATAGATACTGGATGAAGGAGTTGCATAGAATTCACGAGTAGAAACGGCATCATAAAGTTAAGCGTTTCATTTATAAAAATTAATGCTGACATTTAAGTTAGTAAATTGTGTTAAACACATGAAAAAAAAAATAGACTGAAATTACTTATTCTAGGTTGTTTGTTTAATTGTTGAAACATGTTTGAGGAGGTTGATTTGTGGACGAATAGGTATAAACAAATATGTATTCCTTTTCCGAATGTCACATTGATGTTTCTTCGCAAATCAAGTAATTTATTTTTACCATCTTGCACAAAAAGTTACCCTCTAATACGTTTAGTTTTCATATGCAATGAAACCTCGGTTTAAAAGCATAATTTGTTCCAGAAACGTGTTTGTAATTCAAAGCAATTTTTTCTATAAGATATAGTAGAAACTAAGATAATTCGTTCCAAAACTTTAAAATATTCATTCAAAATATGTATCCACTTTAAATATTTTTTCATTATTCAAATTTATTCGAGTTTATTAATAATTGTTCTGTAGGGGAATACTGAAGTATTTTTTTTATTTCCCGCGACTTTAACGAGGAACCTACCCAATGACACTTGCTTTTGCCTTCTTTTAAGGATTTCACGGAAATGCGACACTGCATGGAAGATATTTATCGTTTAGTTGTGATCAAGCGACACAATACGTGCTGCACGTATAGCAAGACAATGCTCGTTTATCAAGTTAAACTTTTTTTTTTTAATCTCGTCTAAGTTGGTTGCAATCCGAGGTTCCACTGTATGTAAATCTGAAGG
Organism: Drusus annulatus; assembly: GCA_022651775.1. Taxonomy (NCBI): domain Eukaryota; kingdom Metazoa; phylum Arthropoda; class Insecta; order Trichoptera; family Limnephilidae; genus Drusus; species Drusus annulatus. Next base: position 533,068 of record JAGWCC010000305.1, on the reverse strand, counting down.
CAAACCTGTAAGGCATCCAGTATGTATTCCACATCATCGTTGAACTCCTGGAACTCCCCAATTTCTTGCATTTGGTGAGCCTTCTTGACGTTTCTGACCACTGTGTAGTACTGGAAATAAATCAAGTAGAATATTTATACATTTTGAAGCACATTGACACATGTGAAAACATTTTTTTTTTATGTGCTAACCATATTCCTGGATATTTTTAGGAATTTGTGATGAATTATATCATTCTTAATCTAGTACATTTAATATTACTACTCTTAGCAAAACTTTTACGGTAAGATTTGAATGATAATTTATATTTATTAAAATATAAAACACTTTCTTTTAAACCACAAATTTATTATGTTTTAACTTAATATATATAGTTATTATATTTGCCCTGATGAAGCTTGATCTAAGTGAAATCGGTTGGCGTTAAAACATGGTAAATTTGTGGTTTAAAACAAAGCGTTTCTTTATTTTAAAATAATGTCAAACCACAAAGTGATTGCTTCTTATGAAAAAAGATTTATAATTGTTTACTGCCATCTGTAAACAGAGAACATGGTCGCAAGACTCTCCGAGGGTTGTAGGAGCGATGATGTTATGTTAATGCATCTCTAGACTTACGTCCTTGGCGTTCTTGGGGCACTTGACGCTGGTGTAGGGCTCGATCTCGTCCTCGACGGAGGGGTTCTTGTCCTTCTGGTAGCGAGTGACCCTCGTCAGCATGCTGCGGCTCTCCTCGAACTCCTGCAGGGCGGCCTGCGCGCTGGGCTCGGGTTCCGGCCGGGGGGTCTGTCCTCCTTTACCCTGGAAACATAATTATTAGAATATGTCATCAATGGTTGATCTTTTCTATTGTCGGCTATGTCATTTTGAAATATTTATTGAACTCTCAAAAAAATAAGACTAGACGAAATATTGTTTGTTCTATGTTCTTCGAAATTGAAAGTAGTAGATATTATATTTGAATCATTGAAAAAAATGGAAAATGACTATTGCACACAGATATCAAATATAATCGAAAATAAAACTGCAAGGTTTTTGCAAGGCTATATCGACATGCTTACTAAAGCACTGTGCATGCCTCTCTTAACCTAACTCAAAAGCAATCCTTTTAGTTTTTTATTGCCTACTTGGCCTCTCCTATCCTCACAATTCTATATTCCTTAGGTTAGGTTAGGTTGAGGGGGGCATGTACAGTGCAATTGTGAGCAAAACCTGATTTGGGATTTCAAGTCAGTCTACTGAAGTTGCAAATTTTACATCTTATCTGAAAGGATTGACACAATAAAACATTTAACCCTTTTGGCTTCGCCCATTTTTCAGTAAAAAATCTAAATGTTTCACAGGAAAATAAACTGACAAAAGGACTATTTTGGATTCATTATGTTTCTTATGTCATTGTCTTTTATATGACACTTCGTGGGCCCTCTGAGGCTCAGAGGGTTAAAGGTCAAAAGGTGGTGGAGGCATGTGTATTATGAACAGGATTTTTTATTTACTTATTAGTTTTTGAAGATGTGATTTTAATCATTTTACGACAGAAACTAGAATGTACTGGCGAAAACTTTCAGAAAGAATGTAAAGATTCAATTTGGAAATAGGTTATTTTTAGATGAAAACCCAAGAATACATTTATTATCTTTTTATAGTTTCTTAATTTATTAGTTAATTTTACACACAAGGTATAAAATTTCATTTTAAATGTCCAGTGTCTGTGACAGACGGATTTTATTAAAATTTCAAACCGTTTTCGGAAAATGTATAATGAAACAGGCACCTGCATCATTTTAAAATAGCCACTTTTATCAAATTACATATCTACCTGTGTTTAGGTCAAATACGTTATTTTCACATTTTTTTACAAGCAAACTTAGGCCTAGTGGTTTGAACCACTGTCACATTTTACAATGTCGCAAATCGATGATTAGCGCCATTGTAAATTATTTACCGTTACCACTTCAAATAATCGCCCTCGTTAAACACCGATTTACGGTCCATTTCAGCATTCAATCAAATTATGATCAGGTGTCGAGCATAATAGCATGACCGTTATCAGTAAGGCCTACATTTGCTTGGAAATAAATGTGGAATAATGCCTTTGACCTTAACACAGCAAAAATCAACATTTTCAGAAAAAAAAAAATTTACGGGAAAGACTTGTATGCGTTTATTTGAAAACGGCATAGTGGTGAAAGAGATTGTAAGTGTGTTTGGTCAGCAATTCCCAGAACGAGTCATCAGAAAGATAAAATCATGAAAGTAAGTCTATAATGTGAGGCGTGTCAATGCATACAAAAATTCTAATAGGCATGCACTCTGATATGACATATATTATATTCATGTTATTGTTTCTTGGAAGATAAAATAATAACATTGACTAGCCTTAATCATTTTTAAATGCAATTTTCACATTCACAACGTATGAATACTTGTATTAATTAAGGCGCTAAGTGCCAAAAACTAAAACGGCTTGAAGAAGAAAAAAAATATTAATTTTTCAAATAAAATTATATGTAACACACCTTTTGAAAATATGTTTCTTGATAGTTCAAAACAATCTTGAGTTTCCATTATTTAAAAACATTAATTAATTTCGCATTTCTACAAAATAAAATAAAATTTCAGTGTTGAAATTCTTTATTAATACAAGTATTATGATATCAAATACTTAAATTTTTTTTTAAAAGTAAAAAGCGATCCCCGGGTTACGAATAACCTGACAATATTTGATTTCCTCCTACTACCATGATTATAAGCGGAAAATGTGGTTTGTGCAATGATGGAGAACTTAGCTAGCAAAGGATTGAACCCTTAACGACGCCTGGGTGGGAATCTGATGCTTTGGACCAGTCAGCCACTAACCAGTTAAGTTTTCGATTCAAATTTTGAATACGTTTACAAGAATTTGGTTGTTAATGTGGATGGACATTAGGTCATCGGAAAGAATTTATGTTATTTAAAAAGAAAAACAATTCATGGTGATGTTGGATCTTTGAGGGGCATCTATTTGACTAACTGCAATTATTCTATCAATCATGTATGTTACTAGATCAGAGGTTACTGAACTTTGTAAATCCTATTTATAGAGCAACAAAATATCATAACCTGCGCATCTTTAGTTAACATGAATGTTTAAAAAAACTTGATCATTTATCGACGGTAATATTAGTGTTCAGGTCAAATGCGTAATTTCATTTTTTTTTGCAAGCAAACTTAGGCAAAGTGGTTTAAAGATCTGTCACATTTTGCATTGTTGCAAATCTATGATTAGCGCCATTATAATTTTTTTACATTTATTTAGTGCATATGATCCTGAAGTCTAATGATCAATAAAATGATTTTTTATTTAAGTTACTAGACACTTGAAAATGGAGGGGTAAGTTTTTGTCATCTTATTAGATTGACTTAAAAAGGTTTAGAAAAAGTGGGCAAGAGTTAAAAGTTTATAAAACAGAATAACATATCAGGTATTGCGAATCGATTTCTTAAAGTGTGTCAAAAAAATATGCCCGATTCTCCCCAAATTAAAACACACAATATAAGTTTTTACCTATGCAATTTTATACATAGAAATTCACCGCACTCGGTAGCGAAAAAAAAAGGTTTGAGATGCTTGACCCATGAGCAGAACGATGAAAATCAAGATACTATTCATATTTTGAAACAAACTAACTTTGTTCAGATGTATTATTATGTTTGCCACCCCTGATATACATGACCCATCCAAACTAGACACTGCTCTATCTAAGAGTTCATTTACCTGATGGTTATCAGAGTTCTACTAGCAAAACTACACATTGTGTAGATAACCTATTTCATTATCAATCGAAACTGAATTAGAGTCAAAATGATCACACCTAAGATTTTATCTAGTCGAAAGAGCGTTAGGATTATGGTGCAGTGATTTATCATAATAATTCATAAACAATTTTCAGATAGCGACTGAATCATTTTACTTTCAATTTATCAATTTTTCTTATGACAGCTGCAAAGTCAATTTTAAATGGTTAATCAAACTTGGGTTAGGTTGTTTGAACCTCGGTCAAATTTTATTGACGATCGAATAGAGGGTTAGCACAATTTCGATTTTTTAACATTTTAGCGGTTTTCGTCACACGCTGCTTTTTTACCCACTAAGCGTATGATCAAATTTTGGTAAGCCATCAAGCATGACACCTGTTCACGATTTGAACAAAAGCTGAAACGGGCCGATAATCGACATTTAACAGGGACCATACAAATTACAATAAATCAAAATGGCTATAATTGTTGATAAAACGTTACAGATGTTGAAACAACCCTACCTTAATGAAAAACTTCACATGAAAAAAAAAGCCCGGGTCATTATATCGAACCATGAGTGTAAAACCGAAGTAAGTGCAAATTTCTCATTTTTTAAATTTAAATGTTAAACAAGTGTAAATTCAAACTTTTACTAAAAACCATTGTTTTATTTTAAAAAAATACAATTTTTCCAAGCAATGTGAAATCTTTAAACTCCGATATCTCCAAACTATAGTATTTGCACTTACTTCTGTTTTACACTCATGGTGCAATATTTTTGCACTGTAGCGAGAATCAAACCTGTAACATTCCGTACCGAAGTATGAAATGTTACAGATTTCATTACATACCTCCAAGTATCGAAGTACCTCACTTTTGGAGAGGTTCTGTGGCTTCAGAAAATATTTGGAGAGAGGATAATAGTTACTCGTTGAGTCGCATATTTACAATACTTAATTATTAATTGATTATCTTGATAAGATAACAACAATTCTTTATGCTGGATTTCTCTATTTAGAGTAAACTTAAATACAATTACATCGACACCTCTTCCATTAAATGAAGTTAGCAAATTAATATGAAAACTCTTCAACAATTCAATCAATTGAAAGACACTCACGATTTTATTTATACTTTAAATTCATCAAATAAGTGGAGGAAATATTTGAAATTCTGTACATAATTTTTTTTGTTGACATATCATTGCCGGAAAGGCAAAAGGGCTGAAGCGCCATTTTGGGAAGTTTACACCAGAGCACTTTAAAGTTTTTTTTTGTTTTACAATAAAATTCATTCAGGTTGGATTTAAAAAAAAAATTAACTCAATGCTCTCACTGACCTGAAGCGACAAAACTTTTGTCACTTGAGTCGAGCCTTCTCCCAAACAGTAAATATATTTTAGATGGCTGAAAGGCCACAATTCTTCAGAATTAGACGAGTCAGGGTATTCAATGCAGAAAAAAAAACTGATCAAACTGCAAGTTTAACTCATTTTTGACCTTGTTCACATTAAAAGCAAAAGATCGACATTGAGAAAGACTTGGAGAAATCCTTTGTAAACATTTAAAAATGAGCAGGGCACGTTGGGTGCCTAGAATGTTAATGCTGAGACGAGATCTGGAGGCGAATTGTAAACTGTGATGAGACGTGGATCCATCAATAGGAGTCTAAATAAAAATATATGCAGTGGGTAAGAAAGGGAGAAACGGCTCAGGAAATTCTAAGTACAGCGCGTCATCGCCACCACGAAACTCATGGCCTCAATCTTTCTGACAGCGCGGGAGTTCTGATGATAACTACCTACCAAAAAGCACTACAATAACTGGCGTCTACTACGAGATATTATTTGTATTGCTTGAACTAAGCCAAATACAGTAGAATCAGGTTTCAATCAAGACGCATTCCGTGAATGATTCAGTTTGACACTGGGAAATTAATTTGGTAGTTCTATTCATTTCGGCTGTTGATTTTGACTATATTTGATGTTTGATTTCAAAGATAAGGCGTTCTAAGTTATATTAGTAAATATTGTTTTGATAATGATTAAAAAAAATAAATGCTGAAAAGGTGAAAAAAAAAATTATATTAAAATTTTTTAAATTTATATTTACAAAAGAAGTGTGCCATTTATTATTGTTTAATGAATTTGTTAGTCTCAAACAAACAATTATTATTATTATTCACAACCTTCAAAAGTGAACTCTATAATACACATAATTTAATTTTACTTGTGCTAACTAAACTGATGTTTACATTATAACACAAGCCATGTACAATGTGGCCTTAGAACGGGCTACCCTAGTAAGGATACACTTTTTTTTAATTTGGATAAGAATATATACTATATAATAGTTTTTTGACTCAAACCTAAAACCATATATTTTTATTCTATAGTAGGACTGTTTTATTATATAATGGTATATTTACTGCATCCTATCAGAGAAAATACCTGTGATTTATCACGTCTCCTGGTATAGTTTTTAATCAATTGAGAATAATAATACTCTGTTATATTGGTCTGTTATTGTGAATTTCACCAAGGCATGGCATGAGATAAGGGAGGAGCCAATTATTTTAATCAAAATCTTCATTGGTAAAAAAATATTTTTGTGATTAATTTATAGATTGATGTTCATTTTGGGGGCTTAGGATCACAGAGGTCTATCTTATATGCAAAACCCGCTGAGATAGGCCCCTGTATCCTAAGCCCCTAATTTTAGATCGTAAATACAAAGTATTTACAATAATAACAATCAGTGAAAATAGTAATCTAATCAAAGCAGATGACCTAACCTATAAAATACATTATATGAGTAGTTTCTAATTAAAACAATATTGAAGTAAATTTGACTTACATCATCAGCCCATTTGTGTTTATAGAGATGCCTTTTCTTCCCGGCAGCTCCTGGTCCATCACTTACAAGAGACCGGCTCTTGAAAATCGATCCCTTCTTCTTTGTAATTACTAACTTCACACTCGGCTTTTCCTCCAAGTCACCCTGGGTTGGACTGCCTTCGATGATCAACCTCTTGGGAGACTTGAAGGTATGTTTGTCTAAGTCCACCAGTCTATCACTGACTTTATCCACTTCTGTGTCTTCTATCACTTCACTAGATTCCTCTGGTTCTATGTGTTCGTCTTCTAAACTATCATTCGGTGTTTTATTGTTTATCACGGGGTCACTTTCCACTACACTTTCACAGGGTAAGGTGTCAGCAACGACAGCAATTTCTTCAGGCGGGGTTACTTCACTTTCCGTCCTTGCACTTGATAGAGATTCGGGGGATAACTTAGGGATTAGTTCGGGTAACTGGGTCACTGTTTCAGAGGGGGAGGTCGTGGAGTCAATAATGTTCTCAAGGGGAGGGGGAGCCAAGTCCAGTTTCTTTTTGCTTTTTCTACTGTAACTCTTGGCCGGGTTCTTGTTGAATCTGGCCGTTATATCATCTATGTAACTATTTACATTCTCGTTATAGTTGATGTTAGCTCGGTGGCGCATGGCTCTGCCTCCCGGGTGATCCTGACTATCACTCATGGGAGATTTCATGTTTTGTACGCCGTTCCGAGGAGACGCGGGAATGTCGACAGGTTTCCCGGAGTCCAAATGTGCTAGAGTCATTTCTACGTCATTGTCCATATGATGGTCGTCCTGTATGCTGAGTTCGTGGCGACTAGGGGTGAGCTGGGGAGACCTGAGGGGAGTGGCCTGGGGGGAGGAGAGGGTTCGGTATAGTTCATAGTTATCGCTCCCCGGCGTGGGGGACGCCACTCTTCCGACGTCATCTTCCTTGTGCTGGTTGCGTCTCGAAGCTCTCGTACTCCTGGTGTGACCGGTATCCTTGTCACTGTCACTAGTCACAATCTCCGACTTGTGTCCAATTTTGTCACTCTTAATCTTGGAGGATTTATCTTTACCACCGCCAAAGCACTTAATGGTGATCTTGAGACTCTCTTGCTTGGCCGCGGGACTAGCAGAGGGTTCTAGGTCAGGGGGTTTGTCTTCTTCCGTTTCCATACAGTGGTCGGAGAAGGTATGTCTGTCAGCATTGGGGGAGGTTACGATATCTTCGGAGTCCGTGCTGAGCAGACGGGAGGTTCCCTTGGAGATGCGCAGCACGATGGGAGGTTTGCCGTCCTTGTTGGTCGGACTCATGAGACCGGGCTTGACGTAGGTTGGGCTGGCGGCAGGGGCCGGGCTGACCTTGGGCGTGCTGACGCGCGTGGGGATGGTGACCTGGAAGGGTGGAGGCAGCACGGCAGGCGGGGGGCTGTTGCTCCGCTCCTCGGAGTAATTGATGACCTTGTCCCTATTCCTCACAAGATACCTCTTATTGGGGCTGAGGTGGGTCTTCTCCTCCACAGGAAGTTCTTCTTTCTTGGCAGTGGGAGCTTTGGTAGCGAAGAACTTTCCCTTATTACTCTTTGTGGATCTATCCACGTGAATTTTGAGCTTGGGGATCTCCATCTTATCCGCCGCCTTCTTGAGCTCCTGATGCTTAGGAGACTTCTTGGAGAAGCTAACAGGTTTGGGGGGTTTGTCATCCTTCTTGCTGAAGGTGGGTGTGGGGTAGGCGGTGTGGGAGGGCGAGGGGGCGGGCTGCGGCGCCACGCTGGAGGTGGGCAGGGCGGCGTTCTCAGAGGGGTCCACATTGCGGGACTTGAAGAACTTCTTGGGTTTGGGGGGCGGGGTGTTGGTCTCGAGCGCGGGAACTGTGAGAGGACTGTTCTGGTCCTGTTTGGGTTTCTTCTGATAAGAACTGACGTCTGCGCCGAGGAAACCTGGAATTAGAAACGTTACGTGAAATGCGCGCAACTGACAAGCTGGGAGTAGGGTAGAGTAAACTGATATAAGGATGGACAACTTACTGTAGGGCGCGCTGCGGGTAGAGGTGAAGCTAGTAATGCCCCACTTGCCCACGGTGGCCGTGGAGCGAGCGGCCGAGGGGCAGTTGGAGTTCTCCCGGAACAGGTGCTCCAGGGGCACGGCCACGCTGGCGCCCCTTCCTCTCCCCCAACGGCTCATTCTGGAAGTATTTACGATCCCTTTTCACGACATGAGCTCGCACTGGCATATTACGTTGCCCCCACTGACGGACCGTCTGTCATTTTCTTGATATTGTTACATTCACGGTGATCAACGTCTTTCATTAATTTCAGAACCTCGTTCACGCTTGAGAAGGACGATTGATTGACACTGATTAACTCATAACACAACCCAAATAGATAACAATACCGCCATTTTCACTGACGAGCGTATTTCTCTTCAATGACGCGTTTAATCACTCGTAAATAAATTAATAAGTGCCCGACTGTCTATCACGTTTCAGATACATTAAATTATTCGTAGTATTTGAGTGTACAGTATCACTTATCATATTTATAAAAAAACTTGGAACCATTTGACAAACACGGCAATGTTGTCATTCAGCTACATAACGATCGCCATTTGCATCAGGCATGAGAATGTAGAAAGCAAAGCACCGCAATGCAGCCAACAGCAACAGCCAACAGCCAATATTCGCGGGCTCGGCGGGCGCGCTCCAATGCTCACTATCTAACACTTCGCGCCGCTAATTTAAATGTTGTTGGAACATAAAGGCTTGGCGCGGAATGAAGAGCCATTCTTTGACAACGATTAATTGTATCAACTTTTCTGTCTGAAATGTAAGGTCACCCGCAAACGGTCAATAATCTTGTCAATATTTTTATTATCGATTGTGTGCACGCACTAATATTGATGGATTGATTTAGTACTGATGAATTTCAAATATTTTGAAATCCATCAATAACACAATCTATGTTGTATTGGAATTGATCGTAAATTTACCGTTTAAATGGATAAAAATGTTAACACTCAATTCATATTTTAAATAAAATAAACTCAACAACATACATTTGAGTCGTGATAAAAACGAATTTTCAATATTATTTTGAATCAGGTACTTCTCATTAAAGACAATGACTAATATTATAATAGTTAGAAAGCGTTAAATTGGGTGGGTAGAAACAAGCTCTCATTGAATACTAATTAAATCGGTGGATAAGTACAAAAAAAACTGAAAATAATAATGTTTTATATAATAACCAGTTGTAAATAATGGAAAAACGGAAATAGTTTTTTTAAATCTGTACCTAGGTATGTCTTGTATAAGTAGTTTTGGGTCTTTCACCAATGCTTCATAACGTACAAAAAAGATTCGGATAGTATTCGCTAGATGTCGTTCGTGCCATAGTATTATATTTTGATATCTTACCAGAAGACTTATATTAGATACAGTATAATACTTAGTATTAGATATACCTTTGACATTTTTTTCTCTAATACCATCTAATGCTGTATGTTTTTGTTCTTTATTCAAATTAAAATAAACAACTTTGTTCAAGTTTGTTTGTGCTTATACAAATTGCAAGCTATTCTGCGAAGTACTGAAAATACAAGAAAAAAACCATAACAAATTAAACCAAAATCATTTTGTCCTAGTACTTACCTATCCACATTTTATTTAACATAAACATAATTTATAAACATAAACACAATTTAGTAAAATAACTTATTTTTAAAAATTTTCACGATGTACTCTAATATAAAAAAAACAACTTGATTCTAATAGAACAAAACACAAAAATGATTCGAAATTGTATTTTTTAATAATGGCATAATATTGTGTACCTACCGTTTTATAAAATATGATAAATTATTGGTTTAAGGTGTTTTTGGCGAAAAAAAAAGAATTTTCTGAGAATAAAGAAATTAAATCTACAATAACAAAAAAAGAAAAAACAACGTAAAGCGTTGAAAGGAAAAATAATATGGAAGGAAATGGACGAATTAAAAGTATTACGTACTTTATTCGTCAAGTATCATTGCACACCCCTGCAAAAGTGTAAAAAAAATCCTTAACAAAATGCTATAAACATAGAGTATTAATATATACTCCAAGGCTAAGAAAATAACACTTTGTTTCAGGTACCTAGAAGGCAAGCATTTCATATCGATGGCACTTTGGCTTTAATAATGATAAACCATTGGTAATAATATATGGTAACATGCCACGGATGTTAAATGCATAAAGCCCGGTTTAGAAGAAAGGCAAAAGGTCCGAGCAGAATATCTAGACGTGGAAGTAATGAGATTTCTTTTCAACCCAAAGTGTTCGGAAAGTGTTTTTTTTAACAAATGTTGTTTTTGAAGGATTTTTAAAAATTTAATCGTCTTTCGTTCATAATTTTTAACAGAATTTAAATTCGGTCATTCGGTCTCATAGAGCCCGAGAAAACGGCATTTAAGTTCCAACCCCAAAGCTCGCATTTTGCCAGGAAAGAGGTATTTTTTCGAAAAAAAATTACTCTTCGACGATTTTTTATTTAATTTAATCGTCTTGAGTTCATCATTTTTTAATCGAATTTAGAATTTTCACTTCATACAGTCCCATAGAACCTGAGAGAACGGCATTTAAATTCGGCCCCAAGGCTCGCATTCTGCCGGGAAGGTAGTATTTTTTTTTAATAAATGTTACTTTTGGAAGATTTTTTCATTTCATCGTCTTTAGTTCATCATTTTTAATAGAATTCCCAATGTTCACTTCATTCGGTTACATAGAACCTGAGAAAAATACATTTTCATTTCGACCCTAAGGCTCGCATTTTGTCCGCTAAGTGGTATTTTTTAAACAAATGTTAATTTTGTAGCATTTTTTCAGTTTATCGTCCTTATTTCATCATTTTTAACGGAATTTCAAATGTCCACGTCGTTCGGTCTCGTAGAGCTCGAGAAACGGTATTTAATTTCCGACCCCAAGGCTCGCGTTTTGCCGGAAAAGTGTTTTTTTTTTAAACAAATGTAACTTTAGTTAGATATTATAATTTAGTGGTCTTGAGTTCATTATTTAATGACAGAATTCCAAATATTCTTTTCATTCGGTCCCATAGAGCCTGAGAAAACGGCTCTTAATTTTGACATTTCATATATTTTAAATATAATTACAAATGTTCACTTTATTCAGTCTGTGAGACCTATGGAGTCTGAGAAAACGGCATGTAATAATTGACCCCAAGGTTCGCACTTTGCCCGCAGAGTGGAGTTTTTTGAACAAATGTTACATTTGAAAGATTTTTTCATTTTATCGCCTTTATTTGGTAATGCGGTATTTAAAAAAAAAATGTTACTGTGTAAGATTTCTTCGTTTAATCGCCTTAAGTTTATAGTTTTTAACTCTTCCAAATGTTTAAAAGAATTCGGTCCCATAAAGCATGAGAAAATGGCATTTAATTTCCGACCCCAAGGCTCGCATTTTGTCCGCAAAGTGGTATTTTTTTTGTTAAATGTTAATTTGGAAGATTTTTACATTTAATCGTCTTTAGTTTATCATTTTTAACATAATTTCAAATATTCACTTCATTCGGTCCCATAGAGCCTGAGAAACCGTCATTTAAATTTAACAACAAGTCTTGTATTTTGCCGGCAAAGTCGTATTTAAAAATGGTACTTTTAGAAGGTTTTTCATTTAATCGTCTTTAGTTCATTACTTTTTAATATAATTCCAAATGTTCACTTTATTCGTTCTCATAGAATCCGAGAAAACGGCATTTAATTGCCGACCCCAAGGCTCGCATTTTGTCCGCAAAGTGGTATATATTTAAAAAAATGTTAATTTGGAGGATTTTTTCATTAAATCGTCTGTAGTTCATCATTTTTAACAGAATTCCAAATGTGTACTTTATTTGGTTCAATAGAACCTGAGAAAACAACATCTTAATTCCAACCCCAAGGCTCGCACTTCGCTTAAAGTGTCATTTTTTAAATAAATGTTACATTTTGAGTTTTATTTTTATTTTAGTGTCTTTATTTCATTACTTTTATCAGAGTTTCAAATGTTCACGTCATTCGGTCTCATAAAGCTCGAGAAAACGGCTTTTATTTTTCTTCCCCAAGGCTCAGATTTTGCTGAGAAAGTGGTATTTTTTTAAAGAAATGTTACTTTTGGAGGATTTTGTCATTTAATCGTCTTTAGTTTACCATTTTTAACAGAGTTTCAAATATTCACTTGATTCGGTCCCATATAGCCTAAAAACAGGCATCTGATGCGAAAGTGAATGGAAGAAGAAGTCGAGGATGCCCGAAAAAGACATGGCACGATCAAGTAAATCAAATACTTGAATCAGGTCATGTGAAGAGTCAGAATAACAGAAGAGTATGTATGAGACGATGTAAGCAAGAAGTGTGTGCCAAGACAGAGTTGTATGGCGGTCCGTCCTCTCTGCCTACCCCTGCGGGGAAACGGCGTGATGGTTAGTTAGTTAGTTAGTTATTTCCGAGCCCAAAGCTCGCCCTTTGCCTACAAAGTGTTTTTTTTTAACAAATGTTACTTTTGAAAGATTTTCTCATTTAACCGTCTTTAGTTCATAATTTAAAATGTTCATTTCATTCGGTTCCATAGAGCCTGAGAAAACGCCATCTTATTTTCGACCCCAAGGCTCGCACTTTGTTTTTTTATACAAATTATACTTTTGGAGGATTTTATCATTTAATCGTCATTAGTTAATTTTTTTTATCAGAATTCCAAATTTGCATTTCATTCGGTACATGGCATCTCAATTCCAAGGCTCGCATTTTGTTTGCAAATGTAAAACTAAGGAACTATAATGAATAAACGAAGTGGGTAATTGTCAAATGATAGTCTTTAAGAAGGTAGATCACGTTTATTTACGTATTCAAACACGCTGACGTAAGTAAACACAAGAGAAGCGGTGTCTTCCGTCACGCCAAGTTAAACCGCAGTGTCCGCGGGCAAATTCATCCATTCCCGCCGGAAACATCTTTCTCTGCTAGGCTGTTAGGTGCGCCCCGTTGCTGGCCATGTAAATACATATTATAATACGCCTAAATAGGCGTTATACAAAGTTGTTTTTTTTAAAGAAAATTTGATGCAAATGTTACAATTGGAATATTTTTCATTTAATCGTCTTCAGTGACATGTTACAGATGAAATGTTTACATACAAAAACAAAATTCCTAAATTCTGTTTTTGCTCTCCTGAAAATTTGATTTTATTGACTTATTCTGTTTTTCCTTGCGCACACAGAACTAATTTTACATACACCGCTCGAACCGAAAATAATTAGGGGGTGATCATTCTTTATTTTGTCCAAATAAACAGAAAATAATCAGTTTTAATACTGGGACATTTTCTTCAAAAACATTGTTTTTAGCATAATTTATAATAAATTTGAAAACGCACTGCAGCTATATACGAGACTTTATTTACCTGATTTACAATAAATATTTATGATCAGTATGACCAAGCAAAACAAAGAAAACAGTGTTGGAGTCAAATATCCCATTGAAAGAATTTAAAAAAAATCCACCACAACACAGGAATACATAACCAGCGCCTATATATATTATTGACACAAAAACTATTCATAAAAAAATAAATAAAAAAGGACGAATAAAAACCCACGCCTCCTGTTTTTTACTTGATACTGTGTGTTAAAACCTCAAAGCAATAATATAAAAGAGAGAGCGCTGCTGTAGTCAGTTTTGATGAGGTTTCCGGACTCAGCTAGACCTGGGCGTGCTTAAGACTAGAGCTAGGGTATTTATATATCCATTCATAGAACGTATCGACATAATGCTGTTAAACATTATGTCGACATGTACTATGAATTGATTTGAAACAGTATTGTTATACGAATAGCATATAACCTAAAAAACCGTTGAGTTATGTCAATTTATTTCGAATAGCAAAAAGTGTGGGCGGAGTCAACGGAGACGCGGGACACGAAGAACACTCTTACAATACTTTATAGCGGTGTGATAATTTGGAAAATTTTGTTGTCTCTTTCTTTCTCATGGTGTACGGCGTAAAAACCCGGAGAAAGTGATTTATCCCAAGTTTGTATAGGTTGGGTAAAAAAAATTAGCTCTCTCTCCATATATTGTTACTCCAAGGTTATGTAGAAACAAGCAGTGCAAATGAGAGAGAAACTGGCACGAATGCAGTTTAGACGTTTGACCTTGCCGTCTAGCACTGGTAAATGCTTAACGTCAACGCATTTTTTTTTTTTTTTTAAAGTCGCCCAATCAAAAACAATGTACCAGGCGCCATTTGGCTCAAAGCTGAGATTGACTGACTGAATTTTCATAGATTTTTGAGTAGAAAAAGAGTTCGAATTTAAGGATCTCCAAATATCAAATTATTTGTTTATATTTGAACGTTCCTACCTAGTTCATTTTTGTTATTCCCTTTGTGAATTGGGGTTTAGTGAACCACCCCGAAAAAATCTGCAAGTTCATTAGTTTGGAGAATCATCGAATCGGAAAAAAGTCTTTGAAGAGTTATTGCAACGGAATCGTTTTAATTAATTTGATTAAGGGAAAAAAGCCTGCAAAACTTAACAATGTTGAATAATCGACTGGAATAAAACAAACCTTCATAACAGATATAATCATGATTACACAATATTATTTAACCATCAATTTCCTATAAAGTATCTAAAAGAAAATAATTTTAACCTGACAGACGCTGGTGTATCATATACGAGTACTCGTGTTTTATAAGATTTTTACGGCGATTATTTTATTTTTACTCACCGCTGTTACTTCCGCACGGATAGCACACATCTAAGACGTTTACCAAGCTATTACATCGTTCTTCCGAGACGTAGCTACCTTTGTTTGATGAAATATATCATTTTACTCACCGCTTTTACTTCCGCACAAATAGCATACATCTAAGACGTTTACCTAGCTACTACATCGTTCTTCCGAGACGTAGCTACCTTTGTTCGATGAAATATATCATTTTACTCACCGCTTTTACTTCCGCACAGATAGCACACATCTAATACGTTTACCTAGCTACTACATCGTTCTTCCGAGACGTAGCTACCTTTGTTCGATGAAATATATCATTTTACTCACCGCTTTTACTTCCGCACAGATAGCACACATCTAATACGTTTACCTAGCTACTACATCGTTCTTCCGAGACGTAGCTACCTTTGTTCGATGAAATATATCATTTTACTCACCGCTTTTACTTCCGCACAAATAGCATACATCTAAGACGTTTACCTAGCTACTACATCGTTCTTCCGAGACGTGGCTACCTTTGTTCGATGAAATATATCATTTTACTCACCGCTTTTACTTCCGCACAGATAGCACACATCTAAGATGTTTACCTAGCTATTACATCGTTCTTCCGAGACGTAGCTACCTTTGTTCGATGAAATATATCATTTTACTCACCGCTTTTACTTCCGCACAGATAGCACACATCTAAGACGTTTACCTAGCTACTACATCGTTCTTCCGAGACGTAGCTACCTTTGTTCGATGAAATATATCATTTTACTCACCGCTTTTACTTCCGCACAGATAGCACACATCTAAGATGTTTACCTAGCTATTACATCGTTCTTCCGAGACGTAGCTACCTTTGTTCGATGAAATATATCATTTTACTCACCGCTTTTACTTCCGCACAGATAGCACACATCTAAGACGTTTACCTAGCTATTACATCGTTCTTCCGAGACGTAGCTACCTTTGTTCGATGAAATATATCATTTCACTCACCGCTTTTACTTCCGCACAAATAGCACACATCTAAGACGTTTACCTAGCTACTACATCGTTCTTCCGAGACGTAGCTACCTTTGTTCGATGAAATATATCATTTTACTCACCGCTTTTACTTCCGCACAGATAGCACACATCTAAGACGTTTACCTAGCTATTACGTCGTTCTTCCGAGACGTAGCCACCTTTGTTCGATGAAGTATATCATTTTTAACCCCTTGCAGTTGCTAAATTCATTTTGGATAAGTCAATTCCGTGCTAACCGTCTAAATTAACGAGTGAAGTTATAATTCTGAAGATATCTGTTCCTATTTACTGTTAGCATATTATATTAAATAACGATTTGGAAAAATTAATACAATATTTTTTAATGATAATAATCACATTTAATGGTATTTTTAACACTCGTGTTTATCCAGCAATGCTCTGAAATCACACCATTAAATAAATGTAACATCAAAAGATTGCTTACATCGGAACTTCTTTTACTTTGAAAAAATTAAAATTTCGACGAGGAAGTAACACTTGTAACTTGAGTTGTGGGTAGTGAATACAGATCGTTTTCTTTATCATTGGCTCCTGCTAGGTTACTGAAGTGTGTTCTCGCCAGAAGATGCTTTCCCTCGATCAATCGCACCAAATCCGAGTCGTAGCACAGTTCTGGATTCTTCAGCTTCATGTGAGATTTGACCTCCTTTGTACTCAGCAAGATGCAGTTCCAAGGAGCCCAGTCTTTATCGATCTTCCATCTGCAGAGACGCAGGTTGCTGAGGTCAAAAACCTCACTGATGGCCGAGCGAGAATGCCAAATCTTTTCAACAATGTAATAGATATCGTTGTCTTGCAAGACAAATGCGAGAGATGACCAGCACCTCCTTTTGCGCTCGTCTCGTCTGATCGCTCGCAGTATGTACGTGTAAAACATCATCTCTATGCAAGTGTTATTAGCGGAATTTCCCCAAGTGCAAGAAGTGCAGATTTCCATGTCTGTAGTGCAAGAATGCAAAGGAAAATCCTTGTTCGTTTTGACCTGCCCACACTCTTTGCAGTGGAACAGTCTTTCGTTTTGCATATTGTTGAGTTTTTTCATCTCTGTTCTCCTCATGCCCCCCTTGTTGAATTCAGGAAGATGGATGAATTTGAAAACGTAAGCTTGGATTCTTTTTCTCAGAACCTCAAGGTCTTTATTGGAGACGTTTCGAACCATCAAATCGCACTCTCTATCTATTAGAGCGGTTAACTGCTCGGCCAGAGGGTACGGATACTCTTGAAGGGTTACCTTGAAATTCACCAAAAGTTCCATTCTCTCTTCAAATTTGATTTCTGTCTTACTGAAAGAGTAGTAGAGATCTTTTAAATAGCGTGCATGCTGAGCTTCCAAGGTGTCCATGGAAACGTGTAGCCCATTAACAGATTTCCACATCACCGGGGTCGCCATCGTTTCCAAAAGCTTTTTTTCTTTAATAATTCTGTTGTCGGCTTTTAACTCTGCACGGAATTTTTCGATGGCGCGCAGCATTTCGATCTCTTTATCGAGAAGTAAACAGAATTCGGCACACTTTGGTGCCTTTGTATGGAGCTTGGATATTCGAGCGATCTCAGAGTTTCTCCATCTGTCCACCATTGCGTAAAGCTGATCAAAGTCTTCTCTAGTCCTAGGGAAGGCCTTCTTGACGATTTCCTGTCTTAATCGAAGTTCGGCTGCTTTTGCGTCGTCTATTTCCTCTTGCTTCAAATCTTCAATACGTTGACTGAAAATATAAAATTAATAAATACACGGAAAAGGACGTAAAGCAAGTGATAGGTGTATAAAAAACAGAGCTTAGTTAAATGAGAAGACAAGCCTATCGTACAGAAAACCATTTAGCAATACTTTTTGAGAATTTAAAAAATAACATCGATCGCTCGCGTTGTAGCATTTTATAACTTGCGTCTGAGACAACCCCCCGATATCCCATTTAGTGTCACTTAATAAATGTATTCATTTCATATTACACACTGTACTAACCAGTATTTCCAGCGTAAAAAAACGTAAAATCTTATTATTTTATGTTTACTTTTGAAAATCTGCATTATCTGTAGTCTTATTGATCAGTCAACAAATTTCCTTCCCGAAACACTCGGTCGGACTAGGAAATCCAATTACGTTGGGTTTGGCAGGGTAGTCCTGAGACTTGACGAGTTCAACGAATTGGCTTGTCTTCAGTGTCTTATGATGAAAGGTAAATAATAAATATTCCTTCATCTTTCAAAAAAGTGCATAGATGTAATATTGATTTATGTGTGTATTCTTACAGGCATCGTTTCAGCCAATCAAAGACAGCCTTTCTGTAGCGGTAGGCCCTCCACGCGCGCTGGATGACGGTGGCATGGTGCTGCGGCTTGATGCGCGCGACCATCTGCGCGTAGCTCTCGTACGGCTTGGGGACCACTATGACGTCATCGACACAGGGGATGTAAACTCCCTGGAAAGTCATCTGGGTGCCGCGGGCAAGATTGGTGTCCTGGAGAACAAATAAAGATACATGATTCTTATGCAGAGGCTAAATACAATCAAAAATATACCTTTTGGTTGGCTGTTTCGACATATCCCAATCTTCCCAACAAGCTTAATTGCTTGGTGTAACCTTAAGTGACTAGCTGAGGCACGGGGGCTCCCTCGAAGCCGGAGTAAAGTTAGCCTCTCAGAAGTTGGGGGTGCTGTACAGGGCCCGCAGATACTTCAATAATACACAACTGCTGACCTTGCACAAATTGCAAGTATGCCCCACTGTTGAATTTGGCAGCCACCTCTGGTCTGGAGCCCTTAAATTCCTGAAAAAAACGCTCGACTCTGTGCAGAAACGGGCGGTCCGTTTGATAGATTCTCCTATCTTAACAAACGGATTGCATTTTTTGGAGCACAGACGTCAGGTGATAATGCTGTCCTTGTTCTATCGATATTTCAATGGAAGATGTTTCGAGGAAGTTGCGTCATTGATCCCTTCGGCACCGGTGCATAGTCGAGAAACTCGCCAAACGCGCGCCCAACATTTGTACACGGTTGACATTCAATACATGAGAACGGGTCGCTTTTAAGACTCGTTTTTATGTTCAACAGCTCGGCTGTGGAGCGATTTACCGGCCTCTGTATTTCCTCCCTCCTTCAACATGGGCCTCTTCAAGACCCAGTTTCACCCCTTCCTTTCCCCAAAAAGACTCTCCACACAGCATCCCCATAGATGGTATAGGCCCTGAAGGAAATTGTTTCCCTCAAGGCCTTCTTTATGGAGTATATTTAAAAAAAAATAAAAAATTACCTTACCTAACCCAAGAGATTATTTTCTTGAGTTAACGTTTGACCGATCCTCTCATACGCTCTATCAGTTGATTGCGTAACAGTCATGTTAAGTTAGAGAGATTCGGCTAGCTTGTATCATTACGTCGGTTATGTGCTTATTGAATGTGAAACTCCAATTGACCATTGAACTAGTATGTTTATTTTTAAAACGTGGTTTGGGTTTGGTAGAATTGACACATATTTGTATGTACCTACACATTAAATTACAAAATGAAATGGGGTTTCAAAATTACAAATTGAACCACATAAAACGTTGTCCGGACTTGATAGACATGAAAGTACTAAAATAAAATAAAAAAACTTAAATAGATTTTGGAATTTACATATATATATATATAACAACTTGCAACTTATCCAGTTCAACATTCCTTGCCGTTGTTAACTACCATAGACTGCCCCCGACCCTAAGATAACATGAATCCGGTTGTGCATCTTATCTAGCCGTGTCAACGACACCGAATGCACTATCATCTACAATGGACCCGGAGGTGGGCTGCACACGACTCCAGCAACGATATCACTTATAAAAGGGACCGCAACATCCCACACGAGGTTAATCTACGACCTTCAGTTAAAGAGACTACGCGTCTAGTTTGTTGTAGATTCTCCATTTGAAAATTGTAATTAATCTAACTTGTACTGTTTTTCTAATTTAAATAAATATTGTGTTTTCATCAACGCATTCATTTTATTAAAAACTAATAAAAGTTAACTCCGTAGACTCAGAAACAATGAATTGCTGTTCCTCAATCATCACTCTACTAATTACGGGCATCATTCTCCACTGCCCAGAATGTCGAGACTTGTTAACTCAAGCCGTGGTCTTGAAATTTTCTGTACCATTCCAAATGATTTTTGTCATTCTTTACGACTCTACCAAAACTTTGACTTGACCTTGGCTTTGATTTGAATGTTATGTATATTTTGTCCTATTTTTGTCATTGCTTCATTTAATATTATGTATGTGCTGTTCTTTCTTTGTTGCTCTTTTTACCCATTTCGTTTTTTTTTTGTAATTGGACAGTAGTCCGTTAGTTTATAAATAAACTATGTACTCGTATATAGACTGCACTCGTAGTAACTATACCATAATATGGTGAGCACGAGTACGAGTGCAGTCCCGCTGAGTTGCTCCGGTCTGCAGCCTCCAGGGTGAATATTGCTCTGGTGATATCTAACCTCCGATATGAGATGGTACTCTTAATATAAGAAGTAGTTAGTGTACATTATACGCAAAACAATATAATACTTTACCACAGCTTTCGTCTTCAGGGAAACGGTCTGGGTGTCGCGATCATTTTTCTTGTCATTGGAAACTCGATCAGGTCGTTGAGGAGTTTGCGAAAATGCGTGGTGGTACTCGATTCCTGAAATTATATATAAAATACCGAACATTATGTAGGTCATATTTTATACGAGAGGCTTAAAATAATCAAAGTTAAGCCAAATTTTCCATGAACTCAGTATATTTCAAAGTTTTTGTAAAATAAACTTAATTGTTGTGTGGAACATTGAAGTCTTTAATATGGGGAGTAGAATGAAGCAAATTTAAGTTGGGAGGGGAAGAAAAAGCTAAGAGGGTAGTTGGGAAGTACCCAGATATTTAGATCTGGTCACTAAACATAACTAACGCCATTAGATAAAATAAAAAATGAACCTTTCGATTCTGAATGGCCTTTAACCGAGGCGATATTAAAACTATTTTCCATACTAATTTCCATAAGGCTTTTCATAAAAACAATTGGAAAATATGACTGAAAAAAATTACATGCTTTTATATTTTATAGCACGAACTCCTTTACATTGGTTTTTTCTAGGAGATTAAAAAAAACTTTGTATTCAAAAATAGGAAATTCTAATACTACATAACACATTGCGGTGGATTATGTAGGCACAATTTCATAAGAATTTGCTTATTTACTATTCGAATGAGTAAGAAACAGATTAGGTTACCTGAGTCTTTGTTTCGATATCCTCCCAAGAAGGGTTTGATCATTTTCGCATCAATAACTTCCACATTGATGTTGACAAAACTATGTTCTCCCTTTGGAACAGTCACGGACAAAACGTCTGTCACCGGAGCAGTGTCCTTATAAAACAACGTGAGCTTCAGCTTGGAGCCGTCATTCGTGAAGAGTTTTATCTCGATGTTTCCGAAGTTGTCCATGTCCAGTTCTGCCAGGGGAATATCTTCCTCAAGCCTGACCCGCTTGTTAATCATGACAAGCCTGCGACCGTCAATCAAGAAGATGGAGCTGATTTCGTCTCTGACAGCATTGACTGTCGTGGAGCTAGAAAACGACTTGGTAAAAGAATGATACTGTCGTACGACGTTGAATTTACACGTGACGATCGGTGGCGCCGGTCTCTTTTTAGGTTCTTTCTGTAACGTCACGGATATGGTATCGTTGAACTTCTCTTTGACGGTTTCGACATCGATGAACGCGTCATTTTTGGTGACTATCTCGACGTTGGCATTTGGAGATTTGTCCCCTTCAAGTTCTAATACTTTCGTTTGGTCTGGAATCGTACTCCCTTCCTTTATGATGTCTATGTTGTCTGATTCCATGTTAAGAATCTTTCCGAGTTTCACTTTGACATCAGAAATATTGAAGGAATCATTAAATGACCTTGTGAAGTAGTCATCTCCTTGATTTGACACTTGGAATGTGATTTGAACTCTTTTTCCGTCCAAGGAATGGCTGTCGATTGTTTCGAGAAATTCTTTATTTGAATTGGCACTGGGATGGGTCGGCTCCGAATTTTGTCTCAAAAACTTACTCTCTCGCGAAAACATGACGAAAATACCGCTAGAATAAGTTTCAGAACCTATCTTTGAATAAAATGAGCTGATTTGTATCGATTAAACAGAATGTAGTAGATTAGGTACCTAGTTGCATTTAGAAAGTTTAGTGGATAATAACAAACCGTAGCATAGCAACAGAAATAGTAATCTCTCGTTTACCCACATTGATTCAATGTATATTATAATATGAAAAAAACTAACTAACTAACCACCACGCCGTTTCTCCGCAGGGGTAGGCAGAAAGGACGGACCGCCATATAATTCTATCTTGGCACACACTCCTTGCTTCATTCACATTCATACATCGTTTCATACACACTCTTCTATTATTCTGACTCTTCACATGGCTTGATTCAAGTATTTGATTTACTTGACCGTGCCATGTCTTCCTCGGGCGTCCCCGACTTCTTCTTCCATTCACTTTCCCATCATATATTCTTTTCACACTTCATTCTTCGTTCATTCGCTCTACATACCCAAATCATCTAAGCATCCCACTCTTGATCCTATTCATCACGTTTACATCAGCCTTGCATTCTTTCCGGATATTCACATTTTAACACGGTCATACATGGTTTTACCGCACATACGCCTCGGGGATCTCATTTCCACAGCATTCAGTCTACTTTCATCTTTCCTCTGCCAGTTCCACGCCTCACTGCCGTACATCAGGGTTGGCATAAGCACTCCATTGTGGACTGCTAGCTTCGCTTCTTTAGTCATTTTTTTATTAGCGCTAACAGCGTTCAGTCTTTCATTAATGGAATTTCCTGCATTCTAACATTTTAATTAGTTGAAATTATGAAACGTAATGCGGCTTTTTCAAATACATGTCTACTTTCTGCATAAAGATTAAGCCATTTTCAACACCAATAAACAAAGGTTCGAGTTTCAGCAACTAAATAAGGCATTCAGATCATTTCAACCACTCAGAGTATTCTCAAACCCGTGGTTAACAAGTAAAATTATTTAAGAACTTCTGAACTGCAGAATCTTTCAGTTTATTTTACAAGGAATCGCGAGCGAGGATACACGAATACAAACAACTTTTAAGTACGAAGTATTTGGTACACGTTGGAAGTTAGTCGACGAAAGAAATTTGTTTAATATTCGACAGATCAAAGTTAAGATGAGAGGTGGTGGGCGGATTACGGAATTAGTGGGGCGTGATTCTGACACCACCGCATAGATGGCGCTGCCGTCGCGTCGCCTCAAAAGAGGACTCTCGAATCCGGAAAACTTCTAAAAAGGTTTTCGTAATGTACGGGACGTAAACACTTCCTGCGAACTGATTCAATAGATTCACGAAATCCTGATTTTTTACGACTAATATAACATATACCTACTGTAGGATGACATAACATTATATTTTAAAAATTAAGGAAACACTTGTATTTACAAAATAAGTTTTTTTTACGTTATTTTTTGCCTTTTTAAAAAGGGTACCAATTTGAAATGTAAGAAACTCCATACGATCTTAAACGAGATGACGTTACAATAGTTGTCCATCTCTCCATAAGCTCCCTCTCCGTCGAATTACGTCAGGTGGGTTTTGATCTATTGGTTTAATAATCTTTTTTCAATCAATTTTAATTTAATTTTTCAATCGATTTTTTAACTGTACGAATAGCGGATATTTTTAAAATTTAATCGTCTTTAGTTCATCATTTTAACAGAATTCCAAATGTTCACATCATTCGGTCCCATAGAGCCTGAGAAAAACGGGATTTAATTTCCGACCCCAAGGCTCGCATTTAGTCTGCGAAGTTTTTTTATCAAATGTTAATTTGGAAGATCTTTTTCATTTAATCGTTTTTAGTTCATCATTTTTAATAAAAATAAAAATAGATGTGAGCCTGCGACCTTTGGATTCGCAGTATATGTTTAAAAGTCACATTTTATTTTGCTGAATTTCCTCATATGGGTAGATATGCACACGAGTATGTGCCGGGAACTGTTAATTCTGAACATAAGCTGACTACATCGAGTCGTACTTACGAGGAGAATATCATCACTTGGGCAATCGAACCCTGGAGGGTTGTGTCTGCAGGCTAGTGATACAATTAGTCCCATCCCGCCCCCGCCCCCACCCCCGCCCAGGGGTTGCATACTGATGAATCTACATTATAAATAATTGCACCGCTCTGGTTTAACTAAATAGATGCAATAAAATTATTTTCTCATTTCCGCACGTACTAAATGACTTGCCTAAAGGTAATTTATGCGGAAAATCGATGCATTATACATATGGTCTCATTGCTTATTCGGCAAACACAGTTTTGATTGTAATGCATCGTTGATATAGAGTAAGCAAGATTGGAATGCCTAAAATAATATGAACGCGGTGGTTACGTGCTCAGTGATCACACTGACTTGCTCGTGGTCATGTGATCATACTCGTTTCCCGCCCAACGTACAATAATATGTTTTAATTATTAATTTGTTTCAGCAGACAGAGCGGTAAAGAGTTGACCCGCGCGGTAACACATACTACATCATATTTCGAACTAGTTATTCGACTTAAGAAAAGAAAACTCCAGTTTTCGAGTAATATAATATAATAAATAGGTTATATTAGGAAATTGCTTAATTGGCGAGTGCTCATCGACGCTACACGCCACCGTGACCCATTCATCAAAAGCACAGTTTTCCAAATATATTTGGCTCACCAACCTCACCATCCTCTTGTCAAATCTTACTTTCCTGCACTGCCTGGAAAACTATTTGACTACGAATTCAGAGGTCGCAGGCTTAAACCCAGCGTGCGCAAGTAAGTTTAGTTTAATTAATATTCCATAGCACATTTAATTCATTTAAAATAATATATAGTATTTAGGTTGAGGAAAAAGTAATTTCGTGCCCTTTTTTTCAACTAAGTATATCTCAGAATTTATCTCCACATATGTTTCTTCCAGAAGAGATGAAGTTATTATCTAAAGATTAATTTAATATTGTCCTGATGATGGAAGGGTACTTCCGAAACCGGTAGACAAAATATTAAATAAAAAAGTGGTTAAAAACAAAGTATATATGTTCTATTTATAAGTATATCTCGTTCATTATTGGTCACGTTGAGTCATAAGACGTTGTAACGGTGTGAGTGTATGCTACAAAACCTTCTTTGACAGTATTGCGCTGGGTCGGTTCAGTCGTGAACTATCGTGCGTTGAGTATAATGTATGGCAAATTTCTTCCTCAAAGGAAGAAATTCGCCATATTTTACATTTTTACTACCTGAAAGAAAAAAACAAGTCGAAAGCGACTAAAAAATATTGCGATGTATACGGGGCCGATACTCTTTCAGTTCGTGCTGCACAACAATGGTTCGAGCGATTACGTTCTGGTGTAGTGGAGGTGAATAATGCACCACGCTCTGGCAGGACTGTCGTCGAAAATGTCGATAGAATCATGGAAAATATCGAGATAGACCGTCATGTTAGCAGTCGTAGCATCGCCCAGAAGCTAAATATCGATCATAAAACCGTTTTGAACCATTTGCCGAAGGCTGGATTTAAAAAAAAGCTCGACGTTTGGGTGCCACGCAAAAAACCTCATGGACCGAATTACCATCTGCGAATCGCTTCTGAATCGCAAAAAAATCGACCCATTTCTGAAACGGATGGTGACTGGTGATAAAAAGTGGGTCACTTACAACAATGTCAAGCGACAGAGATCGTGGTAAAAAGCCAACGAAGCGGCCCAGACCGTGGTCAAGCCAGGACTGACGGTCAGGAAGGTGTTGCTGTGTGTTTGGTGGGATTGGCAGGGAATACTCTACTATGAACTGCTCCCCCATGGCCAAATGCTCAATTCTGCCCTCTACTGTGAACAATTCGACCGTTTGAAGCTGGCGATCGAACAGAAGTGGCCAGCTTCAAAAGTGGTGAATAGGAGAGGAATCGTGTTTCATCAGGACAATGCCAGGCCGCACACATCTTTGATGACGCGCCAGAAGCTCCGGGAGCTCGGATGGGAAGTTTTTATGAATCCACCCTATAGTCCGAACCTGACACCAAGTGACTACCACTTGTTCCCGTCTATAGCCAACGCGCTTAGGGGTACAAATTTGGCCTCAATAGAGCCCTGTGAAAATTGGTTGTCCGAGTTTTTTGCCAATAGGGACAAGGGCTTCTACGAAAGGGGCATTATGATGTTGGATTCGCGTTGGCAACAAGTTATCTACTAGAACAGTGGATATTTGATTTAAATCAGATGACTGTAACACTTTTTATAAAGCATTGAAATAAAGCGAAAAATATGAAATTACTTTTTCCCCAACCTATAATATTATATATTTTAATTTTATCTTTTCAAATGTAACATATGCTATACACTTGTCCTTTTTTCATTATTTTTTTTATTCAATTCCCGAATGTGGAGAGGTTAGTGCAATAATATACAATACATACAAATCAAACCGACAAATGTATAAAAACAATAATGGAAAACAAAAATATATTGTGTCAAATATTTAATACAACAAAAAAATTACATGTTAAAAAAGATGCTATATGTAATTTGATCGAAATCAGCTTTTGTAGACAAAGGTATCCTGCAATCGCTGTCATTCCCTATTAATGAGCTACTGATGAAGGATGCTTGGACAATGGAGTTGATTATGTTT
Organism: Drusus annulatus; assembly: GCA_022651775.1. Classification (NCBI taxonomy): domain Eukaryota; kingdom Metazoa; phylum Arthropoda; class Insecta; order Trichoptera; family Limnephilidae; genus Drusus; species Drusus annulatus. Next base: position 505,931 of record JAGWCC010000305.1, on the reverse strand, counting down.
TTGCTCTTACTGAGTCTTTCCTTGAGACCAGCAAACTTTCCGCAAACTGCAGTAGCCTAAACACCATTCTGTGTGCATTTTTATATTGCACTCACAATAAGCTGGCGTAAACATGACAAAATGCTGTTTTTCTGTGGCGTTTGGCAAGGACATCACTGTCGTAGTGTATTTTTGTGCACCAATACACACGATACTAAGTTTGTGTTGTTGGTGTCAAATCTAATTGCGCGAGTTATAAGTGCAACACATCTTCTGCCAAATATTTAAATACATTATTATGTATAACGTGTGCAACCATTTTGTGACTTCTGACTCTCACCGCCAAAGGTATTATGTTAATTGATTTTTAGGGTTTTAGGCCGTGTTGAGGTCACTTCTCATTCTTGACCCACAGCAGCCTTGCTACAGCCTTGCTAGAGCTTTGCTACAGCCTTGTTACAGCCTTGCTACAGCCTTGCTACAGTCTTACTAGAGTCTTGCTACAGCCTTGCTACAGCCTTGCTACAGCCTTGCTACAGCCTTGCTACAGCCTTGCTACAGCCTTGCTGCAGCCTTTTTACATACTTGCAGTGTCCAAGAAGGGCTCAATTAACGAAGATTTCTCCTATCAATTAATTAAATGGTTTCTTATTACCAAGTGTTTGGAAGCTGCATAGCCTTTTCTGCTTAACATTAAGCATCAATATATTTTGTATGTCAATGGTACTCAGTGTATTAATTGCGAGTATTTTATTTTGAAACGTGCACACGAGATACGAGTACGTTATGCAAATTATTCCACATTTAGTTCGTAAAGTGCATATTTTATTACACACGCACAGAATGAATTGTTCGTGATTTTTGCACAGGCGATTGTCATGGAAATTGGGGTTTAATCAGATTACACCGAGCGCGGGACCGCATTCAAATCAAATAATGTAAACACATCGTGAATGACTTTGAATGTCAGAAAAATGATAATGCCCGAATGTTTGTTTGATGCGATGTTTTTATGTAAATAAATTAATGGATTTTAATTCAAATCATTGCTCGTTATCGCACTCCCCCAGCCGGACTGCCGTATATCAAAATATGACAAAAACGCCGTATGAAAAAATAATTGAAAAAACAACATAAAATATGAAAAAATAGAGAGTGAGGTTATATAAATGAGGTGGATATCAAATAAATCCACTCTCGAAACCTTTGTAAAATCTACCTTATATGTGTTAAACTTATAAAGGAAACAACATTGTAAATGAAAAATGCTGCGTTATCTTAAGTATCACACAAAATTAATGATGGTTTTCATTTGTGAGTATATACGCAGAAGTGTGGGCTTTTAGAAATTGGAACCGATGAATGTGTTCAGAAAATTAACAAAATAATCTTTTCAAACCTACCTAATAAAGTACCTACCTATGATTTATTTAAACAGGCATTATTCTAAACATGAAATTGGTGGATTAAAGTAACTCATTTTATTTCATGGCAAGTAAAGTTACATCCCGTGATTTTTCAAGGGGATAGTATATATTATATTAACATGAAAACAGATTTTTAATGTTGATATTTCAATGTAAAGGTAAAGCAATTTTAAATAATGCAAAATCACGTGTTTTTGATTTGAAAATTTGTTCGCCTATAAATATTATGAATATTTTAATGATACTCATCTTGGCCTTTGCTTTAACTACGCATTTTTTTAGCAAACTATTTTATAAACCAAGAAAATAAAATTATAGGCCTGTAAAAATTCTCTAAAGTGTAAAAATCAGGTACTTAGAAACATTTTTTCGAATTTGATTTTATTGCGCAATGTGGCATAGTAAGTTTTTTATACTTTGACCGGAAAGCATTTTAAAATTTGTGCTCGAGCTTCACACAATAAAATGGAACATGCTTTTGGCGATGTTTTTTTGTCGTTGCATTGATCGAAACAAACAGCAATTACAACTTTATTTCCACAAGTATATATACATATATATATATATTATAGTAACAATGTATGGAGAGAGAACTAATTATTTTTACTCAACCTTTACAAACTTTCGATAAATCACTTTCTCCGGGTTTTTACGTCGTAAACCATGAGAGAGAAAGAGACAGTAAAAATAACACACCGCTTTTATGAACTGTAAGGATGATTTTTGTCTCCCGCGTCTCCGGGGACTCCGCCTACATGTGAACAAATGGTTATACGAATAAAAAAAACATTATGTCGACATGTGCTATGAATGGATGCATAAATTCTCTAGCCCTGGTCCCAGCCACGCCCAGTTCTGCCGGGTATGGCAAAAATTATCAAAAACTGACTACACTGCCTTGGATAGGTACCACTCTATGTACTCTAAGCCACCCACGTAAGAAGTAAAATTTCGCCCGAGTTGTAACGTGTAAAGAAATAATTATAACGTTATCTAGTGTTCAGAATTCGTCAGTACTATTGGCTCGGTTTAGCAGATTTTAGATTTAGGGCAGTGTAGTAAAGAGAGTGCGGTTTGTTAGCGCGGGAGCGTCCGCTGTACGCCGGTTAATATTGCATGAATACAATTTCGCCACTCAAATAAACAAAATATTCACGTTGCGTTTTAACGGTTGTGTTTCTATTTCATTAAATGCTCACTTAACTGTGGCGTTACAGGGGATACTTTGTCCCCGTAAATTAATGCTCGGAAGACCTACTTTTTAAATTAATACTTAAAAATGAGTTCGAACGAACATCTCATCGGGATTGCTAAATGGCACGCAACAAAATTCTACACTTTCTAAATGTGTACGGCTTTATATACTAGCGCCATTCTATCATTGAATTATTTTTCAGGGCAATTTTTCATCCTACAAAAGTGACTTGTAAATGCTCATGACATATTAATATGCCCTACTCTTTTTAAAGAATACCCAATTTTTTATATTTTTCTTTGCTAAATTAAAACTAAGGATTGATACATCGTTCATTTTTTTTCTTTTTATAAAGAGAAACAAACATTCCCAGGTTACGAGTAACCTAACAATATTTGAAAAACTCTTACTGCCATCATAATAAGCGGAAGATTTTGCTTGTGCAATGATGGAGGATTTAGCTAGCAGAGGAATCAAACTCACGACTACCGGGTGGGAATCCGACGCGTTTATGTATTATGACGTTTTTGGCTTGTTTATGTCTCCTGTTTTACTCTGTTCTGTATATAGATACTTATGTTTAACTTAGGACATGTACCCGACGTAATCAGGGCACACAAGTAAACTGTAATAGGTGGCGGTCCCAATCTGCGAAGTGCCCCAAGTTGTCGGTCTCGTTGTATGCGAGACGACGGGGTTGACTTGTAGGGTTCTGCTTCCAAGTGAGAATGCTGCGGGTCTGGTCCAGAGAGAGGGGTAGTCAGGCGGTCCAGGGGGGCAGGGGATGGTCAAATAAAAGTCAGGCGTCAAGATGAAGGCGATGTCGAAGAGCGGAGAGTAGTCAAGGTGGGTGATGCTGGCAAAGGATGCTGGTGATCTGCCTTTTCTCCCATTTTTGCGCAATATTTAATTGGCTCGGGAGCGCATAGCCGGGGTGAGGGAACTTTGTATGGGAGAATTTAGCTCCCTCTTTCCTTCTCTCCCCGGCTGGCTGGAAATTTTGTGGGATAGATTTGATTAACCTATCCCCTTTTCCTTTACACCAGCTTTCACCTCAACTTTACTCCGCCCTTCTATCATTTTTCTTAGATTCACAAATAGGTATATAAAGTACATGTTACAAATTGATCCCGGTTTTTGAGGGCTTAACTCTAAATAAATACATTATGATAACATTTACATTTGTGAATTAACATTTGATACAAAGTGTGGGGTCAGGCCGTCACAATGGTATAGTTTATTGCTTTGGGAAGGAGTTTACTAACGCTAGTATGAAGTTACTTTATAAAAAAAAAACACGAATTTAAAATGATAAATCAGAGCAAATACATGAAGTTAATTTTGACTCTAATTCTAACAATTCAGAACATGATTTTACGCACATCTAATTTCCTAAATCATACAAATACAGATTAATAATTGTCGCGGCACAGTACGTCCGACACAGGACATATTTGATTTATTTAGATATAACGCGTTTTATGCTAGATTAAAAACATAAAAAGATACAAATTCAGTGTATTTAATTTCACTGTTTATACGAGTTCGTCGTGTTCTTGTGAAAACGTTTAAATATTCATAAATATTGTAAAAGCTTCAATGCATTGATCCTCAGCGATTCTCCTTTGTTGAGGTAATGACAAAAGAGGATCGCTGAGGATTTTTTTCCTAGAAAATTTATTTAAAAGCGTTGTAGCTTTTACAATGGGGTGAGCTGTTGTGGAAAAGTCTTTTGTGAATGTATTTCTCTTTAAAGTGAGGCATTTCCCTTATAAAAGAATTGCTGTTTGAGAAGGTTTTGCGTAATACACTGAGCATGTTATATTTACTCAGAAAAGTTTTTCATATAAATTAAATACTGTGTTTCGTGGAAAACAAGAAATTTACGATCAGTTTTTTAAAATGTAAAAAAACAATGTATCAACCTACACATTTCTGCTAATATTTCATCAATCAGTAATAATTAATAATTACAAACATGGGCACGGAAAACACATTTTTTTGATTTAGAAAAAATGGAGTACATTTTATGCCTAAGGCTTAAGATTTATAGTACAGATCTTTTCACTGAGGATAACGTATTCTAAAAGGGAAGTAATTCGGTACCCGCTGTGAGTATCGAACTCGATCAGTAAGTCTTATCTACATTGGAAATTAAGAATCGTAGGACTAAAGGAGCAATACAAATAGGAAAATTATTCTGTGCCGTGCAACCTTGAAGGAACAATATATGGAGGGATAGCTAATTTGTTTTACCCAACCCATCCGAAATTGTAATAAATCACTGTTTCCGTATTTTTACATCGTACACCATGAGAGAGAAAGAGACAGCAAATTTCTTGGACGGCTTCTATATACTGTCGTAATGTTCTTAAGCTGGTTATTTTCGCTGGTTAACGGCAGGACTCCGCCCACATTTTATATTTTGCCACTAAACTTGACACAACTAAACGGTTTTTTAGGTTAGATGCTATATTTTTGTTGATAAAAATACTGTGAAAAAGTGGCTATACGAATACACAAAAACATTATGTCGATATGTGATATGAATGGATGTATAAATACCGTAGCCTTGGTCTTAGCCACGCCCATTTGCGCCGAGTCATGTTAAAATCATCAAAAACAAGTCCAATACTGACTTCACTGGCTTTGGCTTGGGCTACCTCTTGTATACTCTAAGCGTGCAACGCTGAGTGCACCACATGGTACAGATGAGACTTGTTCGCCACTTGTTACAACGTGATGCACACAGATTTGGACAATACATAAGTTGACATGTGACAGATATATTTATATATATATTAAATGAAAAAATACACTTTGTAAAACACTACTTTATTTGAGTTAACCGCCAACCAGTTAGTAGAACTTTTATATTAAACTAAATAAAAATGACATACAGACAAATATATATAGGGCAGTGATGAATGAGAGAGATACAATTCATAGTAGGGGGAGAGGTTATAGTCTGTCAGGGATATCCTGCAACATCCCGCATAAAGTTAAAAAAAAAAAACAACATAAAATCACCGATTTATTAAATGCGAAGAAGAAAATGATAAATTTGTCACTCCTAACAATTGGTTTTAAATTGTATTTTTTTGTTGACTTTTTATTCAAAATATCGTGTAAGTATTTCAGTTAATAATAAAAATAAATAAATGAATATGTAGGCAGGTACCTAAATTGGCTGTATAAACTATGACGAGTAAAATGAGATTTGCAATGAATTTTCCCATATCATAAATTCTGCAGCTTTTGCTGCATATTTTGTTAATAATTCATTCATTTTTGAGTGTTTTAATATTCTGTTTATTTGTGTTGTTTCATTAATAATAAAACATTTGCGATGATTTTATTGACGCCGTGTAGTACCTACGTAATACGAGCCCGACCCCTATTGCATTATTTTAACAAAATGGGGGTTGCAAAATATTTTAACAGGTTTTTAAACATAGAATTTTTTGGAAAATATTTAACCTTACCTAAACCAACGTTGTAAGTAACTATTATGGTTCATATATATTTTCTAATATCTACCCATAAACCGGCGGCGCGTCTTAACAATTTCTCTGATTTTTGTAATAAAATCAAACTAAATAAAAAGGTTTTTTTTACATTCACTCTTTTGTAATGTTATTTCTTTTATTTTCAAATTACCATTTATCATATACCGTTTCATTATCGGAATTATTAAAGCCTAATTATATTTTGGCATATTTATGTTGTGGTTGTCAAATGACCAGATCTGAATACATCCCAACCGTAAATTTTCTTTCATTCCTTCCCTTCCCCACTCCCTTCAGCATCACAACATTCCTAAAGAGACCAGAAATTCAAACTCCTCTTTTAACTACGTTGCTACTTTATTTAATAAGAGCAAAACGTAGTAGCTCCATGTAACTAGAAGTATAAAATAAGAACAATGTAGAAATGTAACACTGGCGAAAACGATAGCATTGAATAATTTGAAGATTTTATGCGGAAAGCCGTCGAGTTTAATGAACTAAACTATTCACGCACCTTCACAATAATAATGTCAATGGTGGTTTTTCTCCGGATCACGTTTACTAAAGAGTAAAAAAAAAGATTTACTAGCTTGAATCAAGTCTGAAAACGAATATTGTAGTCGGATGATAACAATGCTTTTTCACGAGATTGAGTTTGAAAAACATCAATAGTTGGATTGTGAACAGTTAAACGATTTTCTTCAGAATACATTAGCATGCGATTCCAAAAGGTTAAATTTAAAGAACAGGAATATTTTCATTAAGAAAACAACAAAAAAAAATCTCCAGTTCGCGCGAGTAATTAACAAGTGCATCCTTAATTTTTTAGGTTTAATCAAATCTTAAATACCATTTTTACTTAAAACATAACACAGAAAAAGGTACACACATATACAACTTTTCAAGGTAATTTTATGTTTTATAATGTTTTTTTTCCTAAATTTAAACTTGTGTTGATATTTCTTTTTATTAGCGGTTGTTTTCTTTATTTTTCTATTGTTTTTATTAGTGTAATACAGTGTATTTCTAATTGCATGATGTGAACATTTTGGAAATGGATTGATGACCTCCCATTTATTTTGTATCTGTCAGTTTGTATGGAATGTTGTCACTCTGTCAAATATTCCAAATAAATAAATAAATAAATATCAGCGAGCTTGATTTTCGATTATAGAAGTAGATTAATATATTAATTATTGAAATAATATCAATAATCTTCAACGTAAATATGAAACTGAAAAAATAATGTTCGCGACCGAGACTCGAACTCGGAATCTCTACTCTATCCGGGAGTAACGCTTCTGCCAATTGAGCCACCGAGACCTCATAAGAAACCAGCATTTTTAATCGATCTCATTCTTTATTTGTGTGTGTTTTTTAACTAGAGTAGGTACGTCATTAGTTTGTAAAATATCATACATTAAAACTGTCCTAAAAGAAGACAAGAGTACAATTTATTTGTGGGTAGTATGTATATTTTTAATTCTGAACACAGGGCAAAGTCGGGTAATTAATAACTCTGTAAACATGATATTATCTCTAAATAAAACCCATTTACCCCACATTCAGCAAAATCGGTCGTAAAATACCATTAATGCCCGATTTATATTGATGTTACCTTATCCATATATATATATATATATATATATTATACTGCGTAGTCATCGAAAGTCAAATCATAATATCCAAGCACTTGTCACGTGTAACGGGTAACATTCTATTTTCAAAACCGAATCGAACGTCAGTAGTTTATCGCGGGATCAGAAGTCTGATCGTCGCGTTGCTCCCAACGGGCGTATCATATTATTATTAGTATCTTTGTTGGTACTCGTAACTTTACACTGAGAGCTTGAGAGGGATATATCTATACGGGCTGTACAAGAGCGAGGGAGATACGTAACTGGGACAAGCTTGTAACTGTATGGCATTAGAAGGTGTCGGTCGGGGCTGGTGGTGGCAGTGTTGGTTTGGTACTACTGTATTACGTTCCCAGGGGAAAATGCAGCGATGGGAAGGGGAAGGAGGAAGGGAAGGATTGTAACGTGTACAAGGCCAAGGTCATGTTATTCGAGCGGCAGGGCTGCCCTCTGGTGGGAAATTTAGACACTAGAGTAACAATTTATGATTCTAGCAGCCATTGTTTTGTGTTAGATGATTTTAAGTAGGTACCAGGAGTGACTCGTGACTTTTTAGTGTGCTAGAGTGCTGAGATTGAAAAATACGACGTTATTGATGTTGTTGTAGCCGAAAATGATTATTTAAAAAAAAATAACATTTTATTTTTTATTTTAGTGGGTCATTCACCCACTAAAATTGAAAAATCTTGAAAATCTTCTTACAATTTTATTTTTTTGAAAATAAAAAAAAATGATTTCGGCTACAATAACATCAATCATGACTTTTTTTCAATCTTAGCACTCTAGCACACTAGAAAGTCACGAGCCGCCCCTGGTAGGTACCATATGTGCGTTGTATGAAAGTGTCCCAATTGTCCAATAAACTCATTTTCGGTTAGTTTTTAACATCATTTAAACTAGTTTTAGATATGATTTGTTGTAATGTACGTAATATCTACAAAATTATTTGTGCAGGCGGTCAAAAAACAAACTAAATAATGTAGGTACGAGGCGGTCTTTACAGGAACTATTTTTTTATAACCTCTTAGATATTATGTAGGTAGTAGATTAACGCCTCAATTTTCTAAAATAATCGATAGATGGCACTGTTAAAATGAAAAAGTAAGCAAGGGTGGAGATTGAAAAAAAAAAAACAAAAATATGCTAGGGTTAGTAAAAAAAACTGAATCTGATATAACTTAATAAATATGTAGCATACCAACACCCAATTTCTCCGTAGGGATTAGCAGCCTTAAGTCCAACCTAACAATGACCCAATAGGTTTTTTGTCCCTGTAAAATATAATGCAACTTTATGAATTTCTGTAGAAATACAAGATTTAAAAAAAAAGCTTGACAGAGAAAACCGCACTCGGTGTACTATTCGAACGTAAACATTGAAGACGAACTCGCGTTACATTCGCGATGTTATAACTATTTTTTCTTTCTCGTAAAGAAAGCTTTCGCGCATAGTCATATTGTTACACAATAAATTGGTAACGTGCCATGACTAAAGAAATGATTTGTAAATTGGATATTCTGTCCATCCCTATTGAGATATCGATCCGCGAGCGAGGTTGGTTGTTGCAATACCCCCCTAACCGAGGGTGGGAATACCCCCCATTCCGAGCTGGCCCTGAACTCCGTCAATCCCTCCCTACCTTATTACCACCTACACCCACTCCGCCACCCCTCAACGACAGTCCAACTCGTGTAGTAGATCGAAAGCTGTATGGAAAACTTTTTATATCTGAACAAAAGAGAAAATAATTTTATCTAAGATTAGATCTAGTTAATAAATAAATCAGCGGGATATTTCTTAAAAGTTTCGATTAATTATCAAAATAGTAATAAAAATATGCATTCGCGATGTTTCGAACTTATACCGCGAAAATTAAATAAGGAGTTATTTATGGAAATATAATTATGGAGGTAGTTTTTTTTCTTTAGTTTTACTTGTTTTTAAATTTATTTATTCTTGCTATAATATAAAAAAATACGTGGGTTTTGCCCATGTCTGTCTCACTAGGATATTCCTGTGTCGAGACAGACGTAGTGTATATAAGTTATATAATATTAAATGTAAATATTAATAAAGATAAAATAAAAATAAATAAAAAGGAGAAAGAAGAAAAGACATGAAAAATGAAATTGAATGAAATTAGAACAAAGTTATTACATAGAGGTTGATTTTATAGATATTGTTTAGGTTGTGCACAATAATAAAAACTAATAAAAGGAAAAAGAAATAAAAGGGAAAAGAAGAGAAAGATTAATTAAATAAAGTTATTACTATTATTATTATTTGTAATATTAATGATTTCAAGAAATATGGGGCAAACAATTATGGTTAACGATTTTCAAAAGGACTTCGGTAGCCGATTTGGTAGAGGCATCAACTCGGTAAGCTAAAGTTTCTGAGTTCTATACACGGTCGTACCCACAACTTTTAAAAATTTATTTGTAGCTTTTCTTTTACATATTATTTTTGATCGTCTGCCATGACACAGGGAAATTCTCAGCTTGGCGAGCAAAACAAAGTATAAAACAAACATATTTTCATTTCGATAAAAAAAAATCTAAATTTGAATCTTCTTATTTATTATTTTGTGTAACCTTAGTAAATAAAAGGTAAGCAAGGTTCAGAAGAATAATTATTGCTTTCTTTGAAAAACTTTTCACATATTTTATTCATGAATCGTGAAGAGAAGGTATAATTAAAAATAAATCTATCTATTTCTGCACTGGAAAATTAAAGTGTTTTATAAGTCGCTGAACACACTGAGGTTTTACCTTGCGTGTGATCTCGTGGAGTCGGCTAGTGAGAAGTTGAAGAAGAAAGTGAAGGAAGTAGGGGAGGAGAAGTTCCTCGAAGGAATTTATTTTCTACATTTAAGTCATAGTGCGATGCTCTTTGAAATATCTCCGAGTACATTCGGTACTGATTAAACCACCGAAGAGATAAATCGATAACAGTGTATTGTGAGCGTGACTATGTGGCTGAAGTAAGCTCATTTTTTTCTTACTCCTGGTGAAATCGAACAAACATTCTCAAAATTAAAAATTCGTTCTTGAACAGATAGATAGTTAATTTAATTTGCCTGTCTGGGATCTAGGAGTCGAAAGGTCTTATGTAAATACTTGAGATTATATGTTCAGTGAATGCAAACAATACAAATTTTCCGGCGCCGGCATCTTGTCTTAGTTTTTGACAATTAAACGAATATTTCAAAACTCCATACCTCGTGATAAAAATCAAGATATGATTTGAAAAAATTTCACAAATATGATTTTATCGTAAAAAAGGCGAATGGAAAAATTGAATTAGAGTTACAGAATAAATGGTCTGTACACATTTTTTTATGATAGCTCTGTCACAATAAACTATGTCTACCGAATTTATTATTATTTATGTCAATTACTAGCAATTACTACCGGCTGACCTAAAGATTCCGTGTAGAAAAATCTGCGCCAATTTCCCCATAATATATTCAAACTTACCGTTTACTACTAATACTACTCTACTTTATGCTACATCGAAAAATTTTCTGCTTAAAGTTAAGGCTATATTTTCGGTATTATTTGACGAATATAATTAGGTATAACTGGTTAGTAACCGAGTAGTCCAAAGCGTTAGGATTCCCCACCCAGGCGTTGGGGGTTCAATTATTTACTAGCTAAGTCCTCCATTATTGCACAAGCAACATTGTCTGCGTATAACGATGGGAGCAGGAGGAATAAAATATTATCAAGAATTTATTATTTTTTAATAGTGTTCAACACTATTAGGACTATAATTTAGATCACCGATCACAACTTATATTAGATTATCCGAGGCTCAAGGGGGGATCACTATTAGCGGTAAAGCGGGGTGGGTTATGACGTCCAATCACGCTATCGGGTGAGCACCCCTTCCCAGCTCTGTAACCGGGAAATGCACCTACTACCCTACAACTATTGCAATCCTGGTATGTAGTGCCACCTCCTTGTCTCTAGCCCCCCTATCCTACCCCTTTGAAGCTGTGACACGTGTAAAATGGGCTGTATTGGAATGTAGGAAATATTTGATTAAATGAAGAATAAATTGTTTTAATTATTAAAATGTAATCAATATTCTTCAACGTAAATATGAAACAGAAAAAGCCAGAAACTAAAAAGGATAACAGTCGCGACCGAGATTCGAACTCGAAACCTCTACTCTATTCGGGAGTAACACATCTGCCAACTGAGCTACGGAGACCGTATTAGAAACCGTCATTTCAATCGATCTCATAGTTCATTGAAAATTATTAGTATTATTTTTCAATTTCTTCCGATATAGGCTGCCATCTTTGTAATTGCGCGACCGTTATTCTTTTCAGTTTCAGACTTTTTTCTTTCATATTTACGTTGAATATTATTGATATTATTTCAATAATGAATATCTAAATCAAAAAAACCACAAAGCTTTAAAGATAATTCAAATTTAATAAAGAAATATTTGTTTATTACGTTTATTTAGAACAGAAAACATTACTTATTATATTACAACTAGTTGTTTGTTTCCCGTGAAAATCACGGGACGTAACATGACTTATCAGGAAAAAATATCAGTTGCTTTAATCCACCCTTTTCAAAAACAGAAAAATGTCATAACTTAAAAAGTTCCTTTCGGAATAGAAAAAAAACATGACTTAACTTAAAAACATGACTAAGATAATTTTTGGGATAAAATTATTATTTTTATTTTATATTTATTTACGTTCTTATATAAAAAATACGCTTTTATTGTAGAATTATTACATTTGTGTACAGAAATTTACAATACATAGGTAGTTGGTTGGAAACAAGGTAGGTATGAAATTGTAACTAATAAAAAATGTACAAGCGCAATACATAAAGTTTCATATTATACTAGTAATACAAAATTTCTAACAATAATGTTATTTAAATATTATTACATAATATCAAAAAAATATTTGGCGAGCTAAATTTGTTTCTCAACTTAAGGGTCAGCAGCCAAAAATACACACTTTTTGGCTTTTTAATACAAGTAATACTACAAATGATTTATCTGTTAATTTTATACGGATAGTGAATTCAATATTTAAACAGTAACCTTTTAAATTATTCATAAAATTCAACTTTAGGTATAACGTTTGAAAACTGCTAATTGCACCCTTTACTGTCACTGTAGTATGTTTTTCATAGAATTTCAAAGATTACAGCCTTATTTTTTTATTCCCAGGATACCCTTAAGCTTTTTTCTAACTTTACGCACAGAATTTACCGATAAATTATGTGCAGTTTTGCTTTATCAGATTGCTACAAAGTGACGTTAAGTGCAATTTTGGGTGCTGAGTTTTAAGTAACTTTTGGATGAGGATTTGGTGAGGAATGAATTAAATAGTTTGTTTCTGAAAAAAATATATCGAACAACTCTGGAAATCTCGGGCTACGATTTGGTTCTGAAAACGTTATCTGATTTGTTGAGTCAGGTGCATTCATCAAGCCATTTACAATTTATATAAAATGAGCTAGTCGATCATGGTTCTTCTGCAAAATAAGTCGGTTAAGTCGAGTACTTTCGTCAGGTGAACATAATCAATGTATTTCCCTGAAATCGTGTGTAATGAAATCCGGTCCCACTGAACGTCCAGGCTGTACCTACGCGTAAACTAGCCAACCTTCAATATCGCCATTGAACCGACTGAACTATCTCGGAGTGCATTTCTCTAAATGAGTCAATTCGGTACAGCTATTGCAATTTCAGAGAATTTTAACTAAAAATGCCAAAATATGTAACAAAATGGTAACATTTTTCAGCATTCCCCTGGTGAAAGATTACCATTAAAAATAGAAAAGATTTTAGCCGTGTTTGGTGACCAGACTTCAAAAACCAAGTATTTCCCGACCTTTCTCTCCAACTTCTGGCACAACATTTTAAAAACATCCTATTAAAAGATAGAAATTAGGTTTAGTTATGTTTAAGAGGAATGATCTGGGGACCTAACAATATTGGTAATTTGTCAACATTTCCAAGCACTACTGCAGATCGCCAATACAATTTGAAATTTCACGTCAGCTAAATCTGCTTATATTTTTGTAGAAAGCTTTGTGGCTTGACATATATAATGAAAAATAAATAATAACTTTGTACAGGACCACAGATTTTCATATAATTTTTATGGCCGACCTGTTTCGCTTAGCCTAAGCATCATCAGGGTACAAAATTAAACTGTTCATTTTCATTAAATCTGCTTAATTTAGCGCAACCCGTCGGTCCAGAGATAAGCTTGTCTTTATATCGATACACAACGTAGCTAAAGTTTCGCGTAGAAATCAACACGTACAGGCTGCATTTTAATTAACGGAGACAGATTCAACAGAGGGAAATAAAGTTTGGACACTTTTTTATGATTTCAACTATTTGTCAAAAAAAAAACAGTTTTTCAAAACGAATACATTTAATTTTGACGTTTCAAAGCGTCTAAGGGGTAAATAAAATGCGTCAGTGCTGCCATCGTATGGATTTTTCCCCCGAGATTGATTACATTTTTGATGTATTAAGAAGCGTTGTTCGTGTTAAAGCTATCGATAAATAAACGGTGATAACCTGGTTTGTCGTACAGATTTGGCTTAGTTATCGCTGTCCTTGTGTTAGCCCCCTTGAATATAGAACCTGATACCATGTCCCTATTCTTTTTTATTTTCCCTTTTCTGTTCTTTCCTCCGAACAAACCCTAAACAATATTGAAGCCCTTGGGTTTTCTTCGCTTTAAAATAGCCAAGTGTTTTATTTGAAGAGATCAAGCGATCTCTTTTTTCAATTGAATCATACAATTATATTTTTACATAGGGCTGTCATAAAGTCAACCATAATTTTTTATCTGACCAGCGTTAAATTGGAAACGCGATACGAAGTCCGTATTGCATACCTAATCTAAAGCAGCTTTCCAGTATCGATGGCAACCAGCCAGAGAATATAAATTGATATGTATACAGTCGAGCTGTACTATTTTCAATGTTCAAACTCAAAATTCACAATTATTAAATTCTACTTTACAGCATTATTTAGAGATTAGATTTTGCCCGTTGTACAATAACTGATGAATTATTTCAGGGTTTCTGATAAAGTTATTCAGTAAAATAATAGAAATAAGGGATTTATATTTTAGCAGGTGTGGCAATCTAACAAAATGTTATTTTATTTTAGGGAAATTAACAGCAGATTAGTAATTAACATGTATATAAAATATAAAACCAGTAAATTATGCCAACTATGCATTTTTCACAAATGACGTTATTATTATTATTATTATTATTATTATTATTATAGAAAGATTATAAGCAAAGCCATACAAATACCACTTCGATAATTAAATTTAAATACATTCCTTGAACTTGTCATTTTCAAAGTACCTCTGCGCTATACTAGGCAATATGAATTATTTTGTAGAAATAACAAGGAGACCAACTATCACCATCCGACAGCGAACATTACAAGAGCGGTTGATTTTGGAGCTCGGATGAGAGGTTATTCCACGCATGCTTATTTCTACTGATTTTCCTTTCAGATTTTCATATTTCTCGCTCTCTATCCAACAATCTTTACTAATTATGTTTACACAACGACACGACGAATTTACCTCCAAACCACTACAATCTTGCATTTAATTGCATTATTTAAAATATATATATTTGATTATCATTAAATGAATGTAAATATTTTATTATACACATTTAATGATATACGTAGATTATAAAATAAGCTTTTTTATAAACGGAAAGTAAAAAAAAATGTGTGTAAAAGATAAATTATATTTAATGCATATATAACCAAAAATTTGGAAGTCCAGTGCGTGGGTATACTTGGAATTAGATAAAAGCAGTTATAATTTACTTACTATGGAACGTACGTATATTCTATCTATGCATGTATAATTCTATTTACGAATCAAATGAGTTTTTGCAGAAAGCTGTATAGCTATAAAGCTATATAAATATAACAGTATAGGTAGTAATGAAAAAAATATATTTATGGGTATTACAGTTACCCATTTTCAGCGGTAAGGTATGTTTACATTGAGATAAAAAAATGAAAAAAAAACAATTATAATCAATTGAAAAATAAAATAGAATTAAAATGTTATTATTACATTTACGCATAAAATTGTTATATTAGTTTTGTAGGTAGCTCGAGTTGTTAAGTTCCTCGACTACAAATCTAAAGGGCACGGGTTTAAACTCCACGATGCGTAAATAACTTTATTTAATTAATTAAAGCTAATTCACAGTTGATTGATACAAAGTAATATATTGTATATTTTGCGACACGTTCCAGAGTGGTAGATATTCTCAGTATCACCCTGTTTAAGCACCACCATCCAAAATCGAAACGTTGCTTGAAACGGCCTTAAAACAACTCAACCTTTTTCTTTCCCATTTCCTTTTGTTTCCCACTACCTTCAGCCTCACATCATACTGCACATGGAGATGTTATAGTCCCACTGGCTCTGGACAGTTGGGACTCGTGTGCGGTAATAGCAAAACAACTTACTATATAAAGGAATGAAATCGTATTATGCGCTGCCGGAAACCATCAAAATTATGCCTATCAATAAATTTTAAAAAGCCTGTAAAAATTATTTAAAATGCATGTAAATCAAAATAATAAGTAGTGTTTAAGTTAAAATATTATTAGTCAAAAAGAAAATGAAATAATTAGATACTTGTAAACTTAAATGTACAAAGTAACTAATATAAAAAAAAAAAATAAAAAAAATTGTTAATTTAATGTTCGAAACCCACACACTACGCAGGAATTTTCGAGAAAATATACACATGTAATAAACAATGCTGCACTATTAAAATAGCGGTATAATTATGCCATCCTTGGAACTGGAGACATTGTTAAATGCAATGCATTCGTGTAATTAATCATTTGATTACACATCTCGTTAGAATGCAAACCCATTTGTCAACCCCCTCCAATAGCTCGATTGACAGGACCAATAGTCGCTCTGTTACATTGATTACCCTGATTACTAGCAAACGTAACGTATAGGCGTTTTATGTAATTACGTGCGGTCAATCAGTCGCAAGTAATCAGCAATCAGTAATCGCTTGCAGTACGTCAGTACGCCGGTAGTCGCAAATCACTCGGTGTTTGAAACAAGTTGGATATTTTGGAAATTTTGCAAACTTTACCGTTCAATGTGAAACAGGGTTACCATATTCGTGTAGAACTATGTTATGCTGCTAAATTCAAGAGACAAAATTTGTTTTAATGGCTTTCTGTACTATCGGGCAAATTCACTTAGGGACTTTTGGTGAATCGTCGAAGCGATGCATTCTGAAATGATTAGTCTTTTATGTAGCCCATATGGGTGAGAGGTATGTAAGTTTTGGTTGGATTGTCGATGTGTAAATGAGTAGTTCCTTTTTGAGGTTGAGTTTACTGTTGTAGTTTACTGTTGTAGATCAAGAATTATATATGGAGAGAGAGCTAAATGTTTTTACCCAAACAATACAAATTTACCATATTTCACTTTCTCCGAGGTTTTTTAAGAAAGGAAGGGGTGAAAGAGAAAGAGATAAGACAAGTTGTCAGCATGTTTTTCGTCTCCCGCGTCTCCAGTGACTCCGCCCACTACGTTTCGTTATGCGACATAACTCAATATGCGGTTTTTTTCGGTTATATCCTATATTTTTGTTGATAACTGTAAAAAGGTGGTTGTACAAATAAACACAACATTATGTCGATATGTGATATGAAAGGATGCATAAATACTCTAGCCCTAGCTCTTGCCAGGTCCGAGTTAGGAAAAAAAACGATAACCCTGACTACAAAAGGTATCCCTCTTGGTATATTATTGTTCTAACGTTGTAGCTCATGAGGGGGTGCGTTTATATAGTGCGTTTGCTGCCCGTCTCGCTTTCGCAAGTGTCTCTTTAATGTGTTTCCCATCGTAGTTTTTGTTCAAATGTCACTTCAAGGTACTTGTCACTTTTTGTCCTTGGTATGTATTTTTTGACATTTTAACGTAGCCCACTTGAGTCCTACATCGTGAAAAGAAAACTGGGGACTCTTTTTCGGGTTCACGCCAATGCGCCACTTGTCATATCATTTTTGGAGGAATTTCTAATTAATATTCGCTGAATACCTTCTAATGAGCATCTCAGCCGACTAAATAAGATCGATATTAAGATGTTCACTAGGGGTAAGATAATTAGCAATTTAATTTAGAACATTTAAGCCGGCAGAAAAATGCGATTTATAGCTTAAAGCTTCGATTTAATAAACTTACATGCAATACGCAATACTTTTACGTGAAATTTTCCGCTAGCATGGAGACCAATAATCGAATCGAGACCATTAATCGAAAAAATAGATTGTTTTTTCTAATTATTGATTTTTTTCTGAGAATACTGCGCAAAAGTTCCAACTGCCTAGAGACAGTAGGACTATGGCATTTCTAATTTTGGAAATGTGTTGAGGCTGAATAAGGGGAAAAGAGATGAGAAAAAGGAAAGTTAAAGTAATAGTAGGTATAAAGGATAAAACCTGTTCGTTCTTGTGAAGCAATTAAAATTTTCGAAAACCGAGTTCTGGCGTCTTGAATTTAGCACAGCTTTTTCTGTCTCGAAAAACTATTTTCAACTCGTAACGTCATTTACTACATGAGTTTTCCAGTTAACTTTCACTAAATAAGATAAGGATTTTTATTACTTCCATACATTTCGGTTGTTCAAAAAGAATATAAAAAAAACGTTAAAATCTATGGATAACCGGCTAGTAATACTAGCTATCTATGAACATCTCTGCACCTATAATATATTTATATACAATTTCATTTATCAATCACAAATAAGCTTATTTCAGGACTCATATCAATAACTTTTAATATTTTGCATCAAATGCAAGTCACTCTGTATGATAAATTTTAAATTAATTTATATTGTAATTATTCACAAAACAAATCAAACGTAAACATTTTCAATAACATAATATCTGAAATTTACACCCACCATTAATTAATCCATTGATTGATTGAAATTCTATCTACTTCCATTGACCATCAACCCTTTGAAATGTTAATCCCACGTGGTGAGGGATGTCAACACTGTCAGGCCTGCGCCATTGCGTGGTTCAATAAATCATAACTTGTAATCTCACCAAATCAACAACGTAAGCTTGGGAACACCTGTCATAAATTTTTCGTTTACTTTTCAATCCCGAATACCGTGGCATAAAAAATAGTATATTTCGTTTCAGATTTTTCCAGATAGTCGCGTAACTTATGTGAAACATTTTTATGTGTCTACCAACAGAAAAGCTCACAACTTCAAACGTATTTAGAAATCAAAATACAATACAATTTGCGGAAGTCGTGTCAAAATAAAATAAGCTTTACAGATCGACGTACTTACCTATGCAGTAAAAGGGTCGTTAATGTAGATTTTATGATACTTGTGTTAAAGTGTTCTACCCGGCTTATGTTGAGATAAAAACTATAATTTTTGACATGAAGCACTCACTTGGAAAGATATAATTAAATTTCAAATAAAAGTAACTTAGTTTTAACACCACTTTCTTGGATACATATATACATAAACCAACCGGTTTCGGCTCTACCTGAACATTCTTCAGGGCTGAACAAATATGTATTAAATCCAAACAGAATTATAATACTTAATTGTAATACGAAATTAAAAAATCTCTAAAAATAAATAAAAATAATTTACTTATTAAGCAACTAGATTTATCCAGCAGCCCGATTTTAAATTTGTTCCCCTTCCACCCCCCTACCCCTGCTCCCACCACCTCTCCCGTACTTAACCCCCGCCTAAGTTGATGTGCCCATTTATGTTTTTCCCCAAGTATTATAATTCTGTTTTGATTTAATACATATTTGTTCAGCCCTGAAGAAGGTTCAGATAGAGCCGAAACCGGTTGGTTTATGTATATATGTATCCAATAAAGTGGTGTTATAACTAAGTTACTTTTATTTAAAATTTCAAAACAATAATTGTTGGATTTCAAATAGATGATTTATAAGGTTCTCACCTTCTTGTTTTTTATCCAGTTCCTACCTATTCCGCCATTTCACCATTCAATTTCTTACTCAACAACACTGTGTTTAACAATTTTATTGACAATCAAGAAACAGAAGAGTTTGGTCAACATGTGTTGTTCGTTGGTTTTTCCCTTGTTCGTCGGTTCGTTGTTTTGATCTTCAAATAATTTAAAATTAAGGTGTTTCGTTCATTGGTGTCTCGCTTGGTCGTTAAGCTGTTATATTCGAGTTAAATTAGTTTCAGTGTTGTGATTTGTTGTGTAAGAAGAGCTCAAACATCAACTTCATCGGTGAGTGAATTGGTTTTCCTTACTTCCTTCACCCCTTAATCTGTCCACATCTATAATTAGACACTTTCATCAAGCAGAGATAGTTTATCGTTTCACAGTCTACTATTTTAAAAATTCATCTGAAGCTGAACAGTAATCTTATAAAACAAATTAAAAACACAACAAAAAATACGACGAACAATTGTCTTATTATATGACAGGTATAAGGATATTTTAAAGATCTATATGATGAAAATGACGAAGCGAGCTGAAAAGAACTGCGTTAGTTTAGAAATTTCACAAAAAAAAAACAGTGCAAATTTCTTGACATCGGAGAACACAGTTAGAAAGGTTTTACTGCCGCAGTAAAAAAATAACAGATTTTTTCTTTACGCTTGTGATTCATTACTTTGTACTTAGCAGTTGTTTTTTAAACTTCCTTTGATAATTTTTTTTGGTTTTAATTAAGCCTACCCAAAATTAAACGTAGTTATGCAGAAAGCATCCAACCCCAAAACGATTTAATGTAGTTAGATGTTTTTTATAGCATTGTAAAGCGCCTTTATGCAGAAATTTTACTAAAATGAGGCTATGGAAATTATACAGTAATTTCTTTATAAATTAACAGACTAAAGTCCAATTACAAAAAGACATAAAACACGAAATGGAAAAAAAGAGCAACAGAGAAGGAATAGCACATACATAATAATAAATAAAGCGATTAAAAAACATAATAGTAATAAATAAATAAATTCTGTCAAAATATGTAACTTTAAGAATAATCAACGAATATTAGGGTTTTTTTCTTTATGAGCATTATTATAAAAATGTTATTTATAATCTATCAATATGTTTATTAAATAAAAATGTGTTTCTTTTTTCTTGTGTATATATATAGGAAAACATGTAAAACTCGATTATGGCAAATGGTGGGTTGGATGCTTTCTGCACAACTACGTCCAATCTACGGACCCGACGGATTAGTCAACTCGGATATTATCATAAAATCTATTCGGAATATTTTTTTCCACCACTACATTTTTGAGCCAAAGTTCTCGAGATTTTGTTGCGTTAGTAAGTGGTAGATATTTTAGGTATCGCCCTGGTGAAAGACCACCATTCAGAATCGAAATGATGCTTGAAATGGCTTTAGCCGTGTTTGGTGACCAGATCTGAATAGCCAGCCTCTTTCACATCTCCTTTCTGTCCCCACTACCTTCAGCCTCACAACATACCCATTTAAGGATGCCATAGTCTCACTGGCTCTCGACGGTAGGGACTTTTGTGCGGTATCAACTTATAAATATAAAAAAAAGTCAGCATTTTTATAATACACACAAAAATAATAGCACAGATTAAAAATTCATAAAGTATTACTGGTTTATATCACTGTTATATCCTATTGCTTTTGTCAATATTTTTTGTTCGCAACTGGAAGTTGTAATCTAATAGATAATGCGTTGTATTGTGTATAACGTGAGGTGAGGAGTAAATTCTAAATGTTAAGATTACTATAATAAATCCATATTTAACACAGACTGTCCATCAAATTAAACAAATCAATAAATTTATCAATTACCGGGGACAATTATCAAAAGTTTCAGTCATTTTAGGACATTATATTATTATTACCTAAAATCACAGATGAGGATGTATTAAAAATAAACTCATTTCAAGAACACCAATAATTCGTACTTACACATTTACATTTACAGATTTTGCAAACTTTCATAGAGCTTTGACCACAATGTTAATCGAATGCAAAAAATATTTATAACCCAGACAACAGCGAGTGCGGGTATGAAGTGGATGTGAAATATGCATTTTTCCACAGCCAAGGTGACTCAAATAATCAAATTAAATATTCAATCATTTCTTTGTCTCAAAAATAGAAACCAAATGCAGAAAGTAAAAATAAAGTAGGCTTTTTAATAATAATGGGATTGAAAGCTTTCAAATGTCGTGTTCCAAAATAGTCCGAAAATCCCCCCTGCGTGTTCGGATCCGGTTGCATATATTGTCAATAATATATTTTTTATTCAACTATGTTGGTCGTACGAGATGGGCCCGTCTACAGTTACTTACCGCACGATTAAGAAAGGGACGCTTAGATGGCTTGGGCACGTGTAGTGGAAGAAATATAAATAACGAAAATGCAACGACAGTCAAATCTATATACCCATAGGTTTACAAAAAATAATTGGCTGATATCAACTACCAGGCTAATATTTTAGTATGTCTACGACATAGGTAGAAATCGCATACGAAATATGAACAGTTTACAGGTTAACCCTTCAAAATCAGTATGCAATAGGCGCAGACGGATGCCTAGTATTGAGAATACTCAAAGTCATACGTAGCCCGATAGCGCTCTCAGCTTGTGGGAAAATATTAGCCTTCTGTGTCAGCTATGGAGTTTTTCAATATCAATTTTACTGTAAAAAATACATGACGCTATTCTGCGTGTTCCGTATTTTTGTAGTGTTACTAAAAAAAGGTTAAAACTCGGGAAAAGTCGGGGAGGAACTAGACGTTAAAAATCGACTGTGTTTAGGAAAAAGACAGTAACCCCCAAACTCTAAATTTTACAGGAGAAGCAAAATTTTTTTTCCCAATACAAAAAAAAATATTTCAAGATAAGGAAGGGCTGATGGGTATCAGCTTATAGTTTTATTTTATTTAATGAAACATGTATTAATATTTGAGGCATAGACGTGGGTAAAGTCGTTTTTTCTAGCTTTATATTTAGGATACCTTCAAACAGAATAAAATAAAATTGATTTTTTTTATCAAGAAAGTGATTTTTGTAGCTTGATTATTTCTCGAGGATATTTTATGGGTCGCAAAGATAACATGTAAGCAAAAAAATCATTTTCACAAAACACCTTTCCATAAACACAGTTCATATGAAACATTTTTAAGGTCAAATAGTTCCAAACTCCGTGATAACATACGGCGACGAGAGATCTTTTTTAATATAAAATACAATATTTTCCACCCAGGAAAATATTTTTTGAACCTTCGTGCGCCGCTTGACTAATTCCCTCGGGCGGCTCCGTACATACTCACCTACCCCAGTCCATATGGGAATACCCTCAGAGCAGCTTTGGGTTACACCGGCCATCATGAAATTCATGAGCTGAACTTTGGTTATCATCCGGAAAGAGGTGACTTTTTATGTATGACAAAGTACTTGATATTCAATTGTGATTTTTACAATGTAAAACGGAATTTAAAAAAATGCAGGTAGATTGATTTAAAAAATACAAATTTCGTATATGATTTACACACCATTATTTTTACTTGTTTTCAGTATAAACAGATAATTTGGATCAAGATACTCAGTTAATTTCGGAGAGATAATTTCATAAAAAAATATTTTGGTATTTGTTTAACAATGTCGTTACGATAACCATGACCAAAGGTTTTAATTCAAATTCATACAAAGTTAAAGACTTGAATCTGAAAGACACTTACCAATGTACAAACATAACATTATGGTGTAGTTTTCCTATTATATATTTGAATAATATTAATAACACAAATATAAAACAGAAAAAAAACCAGAAACTAAAAAGAACAATGTTCTTGACCGAAAAACTTAAGACCGAGGAACCTTTACTCTATCCGTAAGTAATATTTTTAAACGATCTCATACTTCCTTTTAAAAATTATAAATATTTGAATTTATTCTGATTTTAGGCTGCCACCTTTTGATGATATTCAAAGTTCTACCCGAACACATATTGGATATCTAGATGGTGTCTTGGATAAATATCAGTTGTCTCGGTCATGACCATTGTTCTTTTCAGTTTCTGGATTTTTTCTGTTTCATATTTGTGTTTTGGATTATTAATATTATTTAAATGTGTATTAATACATAAGCATTAATGGTTTAAAGTTAATTCCTATTTTAACAGTTTTATTATCAATTTTAAAAATAAATAAAAGTAACTTTGTTTTGACACCACTTTATTAGATACATATACCAACCGGTTTCGGCTCTACCTGAACCTTCTTCAGGGCTGAATAAATATGTATAATACATATATATATATATATATATATATATAATACATATATGTATAATACTTATATGTATCTAATAAAGCGGTGTCAAAACAAAGTTACTTTTATTTAAAATTTAATTATGTCTTTCCACAAAGCGAGTGCTTCATATCAATATTTTATTATCTTTGCTAAGCGCCCGAGAGGAGACATTTCATGAAAAAAAAAATTTTTTTTTTTTTTACATGAATACCGCACAAGAGTCTCAACTGCTCCCAACCGTCTAGAGCCAGTGAGACTATGGCATCCCCAAATTGGGTATGTTGTGAGGCTGAAGGTAGTAGGGAGGGGAAGGAGATCGGGAAGAGGAAGGTTGGGAAGTACCTGGCTATTCAGATCTGGTCACCAAACACGGCTTAAGCCATTTCAAGCAACGTTTCGATTCTGAACGGTGGTCTTTCACCAGGGCGATACTTAGAGTATCTACCACTCTGGAACGTGCCGCAAATATACTTGTTATTATTTTTATTTGAATTAAATGTGTTATGACACATATTAATTAAATAAAAGTTATTGGCGCACGCCGGGTTTGAACCCGCGACCTTTGGATTCGTAGTCGAGCGTCTTACCACTCGACCATGGAGGCCGTCAAACGTCACTCGACCATGGAGGTCGTTTGAACTAAGACAAGTATTACAATTATTTATTTCTAAGAAGCACTAATTGTCAAAAAATGTAGACGAAAAATACTACACTTGTGTTGAAGATGTAATGTATACGAGCAACTGTGGAAAACAGTTAAAAATAGTATCCAAAGGTTATTTAGAAGTATTGCGTATCGCTAGTTGCAGGTTGTTAGCACAAAGTCGGGTCAGATTTCAAATGAAGCCTCGAGGCACAACTGTTCCGCTTTTTGCGAAGGTTCAAAACGTTTTGCTGAGAGCATTATTTCCACCTGCGCGAGACTGTTGGAAAAGCTTTGCATTTTTCACTGCACTTAACTCGTGGATGATTATCTTACAAAGAGGTTTTGTTAGTTGGTTATTTCATAGGTTTTTGAAGGTTTTAAGTTGTTTTTTTGGGCATGGTAAAATGCGTAGAAAATTACAGCCGCAGGGAATATTATTATTAATAATAATGTTATATTCCGGAAGGTGGGGCAAGTGGATGAACTTGTGTATTTAGGAAGTTTACGAGAGATGGAAAGGCTGATAAAGAATATTGAAAGAAAGGTGAATGCAAGAAACTCCATTCATGAAGGACTGAACGCTGTTGGCGCTAATAAAAAAATGTCCAAAGAAGCGAAGCTAGCAGTCCACAATAAAGTGCTTATACCAACCCTGCTGCATGGCAGTAAGGTATGGCACTGAATGCTGTGGAAATGAGATCCCCGAGGCGTATATGCGGTAAAACCATGTATGACCATGTTAAAATGTGAATATCCGAAAATAATGCAAGGCTGATGTAAGCGTAGTGAATAGGATCAAGAAAGGGATGCTAAGATGATTTGGGTATGTAGAGCGAATGAAAGAAGAAAGGAGTCTGAAAAGAATATATGATGGGAACGTGAATGGAAGAAGAAGGGGGGATGCATACATGGCCCGAGGAATACATGGCACGATCAAGTAAAGTAAATTAAATACTTAAGTCGGGATATGTGAAGAGACAGAAAAATAAAAGAATATGTATGAGACGACGTATGAATGTGAATTAAGCAAAGGAGTGTGTGCCAAGACAGAGTTGTATGGCGGTCCGTCCTCTCTGCCTACCTCTGCGGAGAAACGGTGTGTTGGTGATTTAGTTTTTTTAATATTATAAAATAATCCTGCTGTTATAAAATTCGGTATTTAAGGTTTGGACATGTATTTTTTTTGCAAAATATATATTCCCTATGGGTTTGAAAAACTCACTTCAAGAAAGGAAATATTATTGAAGCAATAAAACATATTAAAAAACCAAGGCACCGAAAGTTAAAGGCCGTACCTACGAGTTGATATATTGTCGTTGGAAAGGCAAAAGGGCTTAAGCGACACTTTGGTCAAAAATGAGTTAAATATACAGTTTTGATCATTTTTTTCTGCATCGAATGCTCTGACTCTTGTTTGATTCTAAAGGCTTTTGTGGCCCTTCAGCCATATAAAATATATTTACCATTTGGGAGAAGGCTTATCTCAAGCGACACAAGTTTGGGACGTTTTTAAGTTTTTTGTCGCTTCAGGTAACTTAGTGTGAGCTTCGAGTTACCTGAGTTATTTTTTAAAATCAAGATTCAACCAGGTACTGAATACTTAAGAAAAGTTCTACAAGTGCATTTAACAAAAAAAAGTTATCTACTGAATGTTTGAATTCATAGGATATAGAGTTGTATTGTGTACCTTTGTGTGATGTATAGCAATGAGTTTAATCCAAATGTATGTTTATTTTATTTTGTAATCGTACTCTCTGCTGATGTATGTCAACTATAAACAAATGTTGAAACTAATGTAGAATTGATAAATCGAAAATAGAGTTCAGGAGAATATATTTATGAGAAATGAGATCTAAACGACCGAATTACGAATATGGGAATCCGAAAAGATTGCA
This sequence comes from Drusus annulatus, assembly GCA_022651775.1. Taxonomy (NCBI): domain Eukaryota; kingdom Metazoa; phylum Arthropoda; class Insecta; order Trichoptera; family Limnephilidae; genus Drusus; species Drusus annulatus. The sequence goes on along the minus strand of JAGWCC010000305.1, from coordinate 479,287 downwards.
AGGCCTGAGGTTAAGAAAGGGACGCCTAGATGATTTGAATATGCGGAGCGCATGGAAGAAGAAAGGATTATCAAGCAATGATATAATTGAGTCACTTCATGCCAGTACCAGAAAATTATGAATGAGACAAAGTAAACAGGTGATTAAAGTCAAGATTCTGTGCCAATAGTACAGAGCTGTGTGACGTTCCATCACCTCTGACTGCACTTGCATAGAAATGGCATAATGATTAGTTAAAAATTAAAATGATTATTTTCAAAATTAATGATTTGTTAAAAATTAAAATGATTAGTTTAAAAATTAATGATTAGTTAAAAAAATAAAAACTGAAAACAATAAATATGTAAATTTAAAATTGTAAAGAGAAGATAAAGGGTTAATTCAATTTCTAAACGGGCAGACAGTAGGACATCCGGTACTTTGTTTAATTCTTCACTTCGCTATAAATAAGATATAACATATTCATTGGTTTGCCAACCGACAGAATCCTCCTAAAAGTTTCTGAAAGGTTGTGCTTGTCAATCTATCGCGGTTTTGGATTATTTATTACACTTGCATTTGGAAAGCTTCCAAAACGCATTTGGGCGAATTGGCCTTGGACGAGTTGCAGGATAAAGGGAATGAAACAATTAGAGATATTTTCGGAAAAAAATCGCAATGCTCATAATATTGATTACTATGGGTCTTTGGAACACAAATTCTCTGTTACATGTTCATGTTGGTCAAATTCACGCAGCGCAGCGCAATAGATAATCAATAAACGATACAAAAGACTAGACAAATGGCACATAGCAAAAACAATGATTTAAAAAATATATATACAGTGAATACCGCACAAGAGTCCTAACTGCTCCCAAGCGTCTAGAGCCAGTGAGACTATGGCATCCTCAATTTGGGTGTATGTTGTGAGATTGAAGGTAGTGGAGAGAAGAAGGAGATGGGTGAGAAGAAGGTCGGGAATTTCCTGACTATTCAGATCTGGTCACCAAACACGGCTAAAGACATTTCAAGAAACGTTTGATTCTGAATGGTGGTCTTCCAACAGGGTGATGCTTATATCCACCACTTTGGAACGTGCCGCGAATATACTTTATATTGTTTTATTTGAATTGAATATGTTATGTCATATATTAATTAAATAAAAGTTATTTGCGCACGCCGGGTTTAAACCCGCGACTTTTAATACCTCGATGTATTCGAATTTAAATATTTGTAAATACGAGGCCTGTTCAAAAGAAAAGGTGAATTTTGAATTTTCGCGGGCTGTGTACATTCGACTATCGATTTTTTTTGTTGTGTTGGTACACGAATGTTTATCATATGTTATCATTATCAGCCATTTTAGATCAGTGGTTTATTTTTTACAACTGGAAAGGTTAGTCACGTTTTTGTGTGTTCTTCGATTTTTTACTTTTGAAAAAAATGGATCAAAGAATTTGTATTAAATTTTGCGTTAAAAATGGAATAAAGTGCTCCAACGCACTTAAAATGTTGACTGTGGCATTCGGCGAGTCTACTTTGTCTCAAAAAAGTGTTTATAAGTGGTACACAGCCCGCGAAAATTCAAAATTCATCTTTTCTTTTGAACAGGCTATGTACATGCCGTGGTATATTTATAAAGTTAAAAAGTGAAGGAAAGTTGTACATATTATTTGAATTAAAAATAACACTTATTTTATTTAAAAAAGTAAAACTACCACTATACACTGTTACTGCAGCAAAATACATGCCGGGAATGGAGTTAGCGAGCCAGGCTGCAAGCACTTTTATGGTCAGATTATCATTAAATTTGCTCTGCGCCGTTGTCCAAACAAACCATTCTTTGAAAGGGCAAAAGACCAGTCATAATTAGATCCTGTTAAATACAATTATTGGAGGATGTTTGTAAGTTCTCTGTTTGTTAATTGTTCGACTGCAATGCGAAATAAAGGACGCAATTACAGAGTATCAGTGGGAGACAGAAGTTCATACGAGTATACTGGCTGAGAGATGAATAGGTAGTCGATCAAACGTGATGGTATTGTGTGTAATTATTGTTAAAGTTTTATCTAATTGAAGGCTGTTTGATGAAACTAACTACCCCCTGCCGATAGTTTGAGGCTTCTTCAATAAGGAAATGCAATTAGTTGTTATATAATAACCGAGACGATGTTGTTTTAAATGAAGACACAATACAATATTTTCTATTTTTGTAGGAAGCAATCACTTCATGGTTTGACATATTTAAAGAAATTAAATTAGTTAAATTCTGTACCCTGATGATGCTTAGGCAAAGCGAAACCGGTCGGTCATAAAAATTAAAATAGTGTTCGTGGTTTTATACAAAGTTATTTTTTCGTTTCTTTACAATATTTTCTGTACACGGATATCGTATTTACGTATAAGGTTAAATGATAGGTAATTACTTTACGAATATTTTGAAAAAAAAAATAATTGCAATGTATACCGGGGTTAACAAAATGTCCCCGACCGATTTTTAACAAACTATTCTTGAGCTTATTTAAAGTGAAAAAATGTAATCATCATTGCAGTCGCCGGCGAAATTATTTTTCAATGAAATCGTTTATTTTTGCCACTGGAAATATATTTAGGTCAACCCATTAAACGACAGCCTCTGCACAATCCGTCGCTGTCCAATTACTTGGGAAAGGGTAAACTTTTTTTTTTATAAATTCTCGGGTTGCGAGTAACTTGACAATATTGAAAAAAAATCCCTCTACAATCATTTTAGGCGGAAAATATTGCTTGTTCAATTATTAAGGACTTATCTAGCGGAGGAATTGAACGACGCCTAGATGAGAACCCAACGCATTTGTTCATTCAGCTACTGATTACATGAACAATATTTATATGCATTGGCACAAATGGTGGGGCAGTTATTGCTTAGTAGTTAAGTAGATCTGTTAACGTCCAGCATTCAAATTCAGTTAGTTGTAATAACTTTTTTACCTTGTGTTTTTATAAAGCGTTAGGATTTAAGTGCTTAACTAATGCACAACACATGTGTCGGACGTACAGAGCCACGATGGCAGTGCCTACGATAATGTGTAGCTGTTAAGTTAGATTTAAGATTATTTTTTGTATTATTTATAAAATTGTTACGTATGTGTATTTCTCCCCTGGTTTGTTGGGTTGTTTAGTGCCGACCAATCACGGCCCAGCCCTACGAATCTCCGGCCGACTCAAACGGGAGAAATTAATCTTTCTGACCTTATCACGGGAGTCGGGTCAATCACACGGCCAAATAAAGTATATCGTTGTGATGAATTGACTCTTGCCACACAATTGTTGTTAAATTAATATGTAAATGTTAGAATAAGATAGTTATTAAGAATTAAGTCCTCAAAAACCGGGTGCCATTTGTAAATTATATTTTAAAACTTTTATTGTGACTTTAATAAAAATTATAGAGAGGCGATTTGAAGTTGAGGTGAAAGCTGGTAGCAAAGAGAAGGGGATAAGTAAATTAAAACTATCCCACAAAATTGTCAGCCGGCCGGGGAAAGAGGGAGCAAAATTCTTCCATACAAAGCTCTCTCACCCGGCCGCGCGCTCCTAAGCAATTCAAATATTGCGCAAAAATGAGAGAAAAGGTAGATCACCAGCATCCTCCGCCAGTACCACGCACCTTGACTTCTCTTCGCTCTCAATATCGCCTTCAACTTGACTCCTGCCTTTCTTTGACCATCGCCTGCCCTCCTGGACCGCCTGACTATCCCTCTCTCTGGACCAGACCCGCAGCATCTTCACTTGGAAGCCGAGACCTGCAGTCAACCTTAGTCGTCTCGCCTATAACGAGACCGACCACTTCGTAGATTGAGACCGCTACTTATACAGTTTACTTGTGTGCCCAGTTACGTCGGGTACAACAAAATATGATGATTATAAAATAGGCATGTTTAAAAAAAACGTGTAGAAGTTCTTAAAAAAACGTTAAATTTTGAAAAACCAAGTAATTAAATATTTTTTCCTTTTGGTCCATAAAAAAGGTATCTGTTAATTTACATGGGATTAAAAATATGATCTCCGTTCGGGGACCGATCTGAGATTTAACGGTAAAACTATGCAATTTTTTGATATACGAGCTTTGAAGTACGTGATGGGAACTTTCATGAATTCGCCGGGTGCATTTTAGACGTTCAAATATGTTTACCGTTAGATAGATTTTTTATTCAAGTTTAAAAGAAAATGATGTTAGTGTCTTTGTTCAGAATCACGCGAAAGTAATGTTCCGGTTCTGAGTGGGAATTGAATCAATTTTATTTATTTTGTAAATGCACAATTTCCGTGGTGCCTTCATACAAACGAAGTATTCAAATGTAATTCTGTACATCGAAAGTTAAGCCCGAGGAGTACATTTACATTTGCGTGACAATCTCCTCCAAACACAATCAAAGTTTTTTTTCATACAGTTTGGAGTCTTTTATTAACGCGCCTTAGAAAATAATAAAAACTCTTTTTGAGTGTTATCTATACAGAATTTAAGTTAATAATATGCATTATTACACGGTAATTTTTTTAATTTAAATATGTAGGTTTTCTGATTGAACTAGGGTTTGATTGTAACAATAGAGAAATGGGCTTATTGCTAAAAAAGTACATACAAACTTAACATTTTGCTAAAGGCTTCATTTCTCCCAGCCTTTAAAACAGAACGAACTTAAATAGTCGCGATGGTGGGATTGAGTGAACATAAAAACAAAAATCAAAATAGAGCAGTAACGTACGGATGAAAGTCAATTTAAAAAAAAATAGAAAGACAATCATTCCAGGGTTAAGAATAACCTGAAAATATTTGAAAAACTTCTACTGCCATCATAATAAGCAGAGGATGTTGCTTGTGCAATAATGGAAGACTTAGCTAGCAGATGAATTGAACCCACAACGCCCGGGTGGGAATCCGACGCGTTTGTCCACTCAGCTACTAACCGGTCAAAAATCAAGTTGCAACTGTAGCACATTAAAAATTGACAGGCAAAAGACATATTTTTGAGTAAAACAATTATGACAAAAAAAAGCTTTTAGAATGAGTATTTCTTCTATCTTTTCTTTTGTATTTTTTTTTCTTAGGATATGCACTGGTTTTTCAGTATTTATAAACTACATGCCGCTGGTTTTATTATTTTAATTTTACAATGTTTCGAAGACATATACAGTGTCATTGGAAATAACTTCACCATTCTCGTCTCTAAAGTTGAATCTTCCAGAAGTTCAACCAGATGCTTTCCTCCCTCTGTGATCTTTCAACCCTCCCAGGGGGCAGTTCAGTTAGCAGTGTATCATATATGTGGTGAAACTAAGTAAAAGTTTCTCTATTGTATGACCTTAGCTCGGTGGATGCAATACAAATACTCTAATCACTTTTAAGGCTAGTATGATTTTCACTAAGATTTTTTTAATCACTCATTTATTCTATGCCGATTAACACATACGAAATATACACATCAAAATTACTGATACCCTTTATCAGGTCTTTCATTTTATTTGTAAACATTGTCGAACCTGTTGTTGTATCCAATGTAAAAACCTCAATTCGAGCAGGCTCTCCTTCTCAGCAAGTGGGATGTCATCTCTGATATATGTATTGTGGGGTCCTTGGTTGTAAAATAATAAAAATACTCCTAATGTAGACAAACAATATATTTTATAATGATCAGGATTGAGTTTATATAAGGAAGAGAGATATCTTTATTCACTATTAAGTAACGTAAGTTTTGTCTAAACGTACATTATATTTTAGATATTCTTGAACGACGAACGGCCGAAATGTTAGGCAGAACGCCTCCGTGGGCGATTGTCACGTTGTAGATCAGCTTGTAGAGCTCTTCATCGTTGCGGATGGCTTGCTACAGATGGCGGAGAATTATTCTAGTCTTCTTGTTTTTCGGTTACGATTCCTCATGATGGATCCGAAGCTGCGATAAAACACCGGATGTGTTTTCAGCATCTGATGAATTTGCAAAATAGTGGACTGTAAAACGATAAACCATACCACTTGATGGAAGTGCCTAATTAAGGATGTGGAAAGATTATGGAATGAAGGAAGTAGGAAACCAATTCACTCACCGATGAAGTTGAAGTTCTTCATTATTTTAACACATTGAATTAATAACGAACACTACAACGAAAAAACACACTTAATTTAATATTACTCGAAGAACAACAACAAATCGAACGACCAAGCGAGACACCAACGAACGAATACGTTTTTTCACATTACTCTCATCTGTTTCGATTGTCACTTATTTTCAAACTCGGTGTTGTTGAATACGGAAATCGTAAATAGTGAAATGGTTGGATAAAGTAGGAACTGGGTGAAAAAACATGAAGTTAAGAAACTAACAAATTATCTTTTTGAAATCCAACACCTCAGCTTACTGTTTTTTTCGAGAGAAAATACTTTTTCTTCTTCAGATTTGTCTCCAAATTCCGCCAGGTAATTGTGATCCCGGATCGAACTCGTTAATATGGCCTCCCTCACATCTGTGAATCTGTCAGCAAATCAGTTGTCAAGTTTAGCGATCTGCGCCGCTTCTTACTAGTGATGTTCGTGCGTAAATAGAGCTGTGCGTGCGTATAAAATAGTGTACGACCGTAAGTACTAGAACATTGTCATAACGTGTGTAGTAAAGGATTATAATTAACAACAACTCCATTTTGACATTTTATGGTTTTAAAATATATTTAGCTCAGGTTAACGAATTTCGCTAATTTATTCATCAATTCCATCCCGTCGTGTATGCTGAACTTGAGATAACTTGAGATGAGAGCTGGTGATGAAAACAGTGTACAAAGATACGGAGCCGTTAAGGCGCAAAGTGTTAAGTGTACAAAGCCAGGTCACGTGGTAGCAAGCCCCTAGGCAGGCCAAGATAATGCGCTATAGACTATTGTGCCGGTTGACTTGGAGAGACTAGGAGAGAAGGATTGCTGAGAGAAAAAAAGCTGCGGATCATAGCAAACTTAATTGCATCAACAAAGGGAGAGCTTTATGGCGTTCGGAAGAAAAAATAGTTGTTGTATAGTTAAAAAAAGATAATTAATTCATGACAAAGGTACCTTATGAACATAGGTGTAAATTAACAAGTTGTTTCTTTGACATATAAAGTTTCTAGAAATACGCTTTATTGTAGTATTCAAGAGTTTAGAATTCATGATAGGTGCTTCAGAAAATGAGTTTGAAACTAGTTTCATAATAAAGTTAAGTTTCTTATTAATTTGTCACAATAAAGTGAACTTATCTTTGTTCGTTGGAAATACTTGCAAGCAGATAATAACTCTACGAAATGCTTGAGTATCTGTGAGAATGAATTACTTCGTATGTTATTGGAAATAGAAAATTGTTGGAACTCAGAAAATTAAAAAAAAAAACAAAGTAAAAAAAGAAGTATCTGATTTCCTAAAGAATTAGGAAAGTAAAGTGTCAGCTTAGTATCCTAAACGGGAAAGGAAAGGAAATCAAAGAAATGCTACCAAATGTGAGTTTCAATGTTTATCCTATAAAAAATATATTTGTAAGTTCTATCAAGCATAAAATGATTTATTTGATTGGTGTCATAAAAAGGAATGCTTTTTGTCATCTTTATTTTCAGTTCTAAACGTTGTAAATTTTTTTATATTTGAAATATCCATTTAGCTTTAAGAAATTAAAATAAGATGCCATGTTGTTCATTTTATACTAAATAATAGTAGTGAAATCGATACAGATAAAAATTAACTGATTTTATAAGCATTTCAGTGTAACAAAAAACAATATTATTATTGATAATTAAATTGATTTACTAAAACAAATTTATAACTTTATTCCACTTTTTTATTTTTTGACTGGACCGGTTTCAGCCTATAACGGCCATCTTCAGACTAGTACAGGTTGTTCTTATTCTATGGCTTATATACTACTTTTGGGATGTCAGTCAAAAAAAAAAGAAAGCGGAATAAAGTTATAAATTTGTTTTATTCAATCAATATAATTATCAATAATAATATTGTTTTTTGTTACACTGAAATGCTTAAAAATCATTAAAATGGAATTCCACCATGAATTAACAGTTACAAAATTAGAAATAATGATAATTATATCGTCGTCGGAAATTCAAAAGGGCTGAAGTGCCATTTTAAGAAGTTTACACTAGAGCACTTAATTTTTTTTGTTTGTTTTACAATAAAAATCACAAGTCTTTTGGATTTTGAAAAAAAAGTTAACTCAGGTAATTAAATGCTCTCACTGAGTTACCTGAAGCGACATAAAGCTTAAAAAAAGTCCTAAACTTGTGTCGCTCGAGTCGAGCCTCCTCCCAAATGATAAATATATTTTAGATGGCTGAAGGGCCACAAAAGTCTTTAGAATAAAACGAGAGTCAAAGAATTAGATGTAAAAAAAACCTGATCAAAACTGCATATTTAACTCATTTTTTATCAAAGTGTCGCTTAAGCCCTTTTGCCTTTCCAGTAACGATATGTGATTTAAATGCGAATGCAAGCAGCTGTTTTTTGATTTGTTAAACTTTAACAAAAACCTACTGTATAATAGTGTAATAATAACAGTACATACAATTTAAAAAAAATGTTTATGAGTTCTGTATTCCCTTCATTAGATTCGTTATTGGATCTTATGTAAACATCTCAGGAATCAATTAACCGTAAATAAAATCAGTGAAACTGTTTCCCAGTTTCGATGTAGTGATCGAATAAGTAAACAAGTGTTTCGCCAGATTTTAATTTCGCAATCGTACCATATCTCGCGCTGAAAAAGTAATTTCCTGTCTGATTGTTTGAGGACTCTGAGTCGTCTGGAACTCCGGAAGTGGAATAGGCTAAGTGGCGAGCCGACCGGAAACCATTTTATTTAGGATGTATCTGCTAAACGATCTGAAGTAAGAACATAATTGAGGATCTGTTCGGGTTTGTGGATTCTAAAAATATTTTTCATAATGTGGTTTTATGAGTGTGTCTGCATGTCAGATTTATTTATAACTTCACACAGGAGGCCTCGAGGAAAACAATTTCCCTCAGGGCCTATGTCACCTTTGGAGATGCTGTGTGGAGAGTCTTTTTAAGGAAAGGAAGGAGTGAATCTGGGTCTTGTAGAGGCCCACGTTGAAGAAGGGAGGAAGCACAAAGGCCGGCAAATCGTTCCACAGCCGAGCTGTTGAACATAAGAACGAGTTGTAAAAGCAACTTTTTCTCATGTATTGAATGTCAACCGTGTACAAATTTTAAGCGCACGTTTGGCAAATTTCCGACTATGCATCGGTGCCGAAGGAATCAATGATGCAAGTTCCTTCGAGCATATTTCGTTGAAATACCTGTAGAAAAGAAACAGTATTCCCTCTCCAAAGTTTGCAATCGGTTTGTTAAGATAGGAGAATCTATCAAACGGACCGCCCGTTGCTGCACAGAGTCAAGGATTTTTTTTTAGGTATTTAGGGACTCCAGACCAGAGGTGGCTGCCAAATTCAACAGTGGGGAATACTTGCGTTTTGTACAAGGTCAGCAGTTGCCAAGTATTGAAGTAACTGCGGGCCCTGTACAGTACGTCACTTCTGAGAGGCTATCTTTATTATAAGCATTTATTTGACAGGTATCAACATTTATCATTCAGTGATATATGAAAGCCTTCATAATCTGCCTCGATTCATCTTGATTCTTCTTGGGTGCTGATGAATGACGAGATTTGTCCATCCCTAGAATGGTATGTTTTACACAGATCTATTTCCTTTTGTCGTTTGTTTCTTCCTTAAATTAAAAATTATTTTTTATAGTGAATCCGCACGAGAGTTCCAATTGCTCCCAACCGTCAAGAGCCACTAAGACTATGGTATCTGCGATTGAGGTATTTTGTGAGGCTGAAGGTAGTGGAGAGGGAAAGCAGATGGGAAAAAGGAACGTCAGTAAGTACCTGGCTATTCAGATCTGGTCACCAAACACGGCTAAAGCCATTTTTAAGCATCGTTTCGATTCTGAATGGTGGTCTTTCACCAGGGCGATACTTACGTATCTGCCACTCTGGAACGTGTCGCAAATACATTTTATAAGAATTAAGTTTGAACCCGAGACCTTTGGATTCGTAGTCGAGCGCTTTTCCACTCGACCACGGAGGCCGTCAATTACTCGCAAACATAACATTATTTTCCCATCTCTCCGTGTGATGACTAGCTGGTTTCTTTTCCATTCTACGTTTCGTTACCACGAGTTTATGGATCTCTTTTGCAAGTGGTCGTGCTCGTATTCATGTTCTCTTATTGGTGCAAGATCAAACAACTCCCTACAAAACCATTGTAGGTCGTACACGTAGTAAATCATACAATACATTTACAAATAGTTTTAAAAATTCTTTAATTTCTGAAAATACTGACTAAGAACAAAAAGAAACGAATTTAATCTCAATATATGACTTATTGATTTATTTCATTTCATTGTAAAGAATTACTTTACAAAGGGTGTTATTTGAGTGGAATGTAAGCAATATAGTCAGTGTAAGTATTGCTTGTTGGACATAAAATTTGAGTGAATAAAGGCGACTCTAATTCCCCCATTAAGCCTCTTTCCGAGGAATTAACTATCCATCAATTTTTATTGTTCACCATCGTTAGAAATCGTTGTGTGTGTAATGGCCGATGCAGAAAAATCATCGAGGATTTGTCGTTTAGAAGAGAATATTACTTCATTGTCTTTCATGGAAAATTTCGATTTTTTCTCACTTCTTTAAAAATATTTTATACTTTAGAACATGGGTTCCGAACCTGGGGGTAGTTACCACCGCGGGGGTAAATAAGCTATTCTGCGGGGGTAATAATTCTGCTGATCTTTGATATTTAGGAAATAGAATTACAGATGATGAAACGAAGATGTGTCAGCCAAAGTAGAATTTCTCGGACTACGCGAGGATAGCACTTTCAAAGTGGAATTTTAAAATAATGACCTCGGTACATTTTGGCGAAAAGTAGCAAATAAAAAAATGATGTCCACAAAGCTATCAGGTTTTTAATATAAAAAGGTTTATTATAACAAATGGTTCCGTGGAAAGACTAGTATTGAAGAAAGCCTTGTCATGGTTATCAAGAAAAAGCCTGCCCAATTCCCTACAGTTTGATAATCCAAGATAGCGGCCACGTCCCTTCAAAATCCTGCTGCCATCGTCTATTTCGTCTCGGCTGACAACCGACTACGCGCGATTGTAAATTTTATTTTATGATCAAAACTCATTCCGCAATTCAGGTGGGATGTATTTTAATGGTTTCCTGACGGGTGTCCCGTTTTTACTACCAAAACCTGCAACTCCGGATTGTAATATCGATATACGAGTAATCTTAACTATAAAGCAGAACATCTGTTTGAGTGAGCAGAAAAAACCCTCGAACGATTAGCTCTGGGTTTATGTATGACTTTTGAATGCCTTTTTTGTATGAAGCTTCTAGGTTAACTATTTACAGCTCGCTACGTACTTAGTATCATTACCTGTGGATAGTTTTGATAATATATACATTTAACTGTAAAAAAATGGATACTGTTTTTTTAACAAATTTTTAAATAATAATGTAATAAAATTTTATTAAAAGATGTGTAAATTAAAGTAAACGTGAAGAATATAATCATTCACCATCAGTCCATAAGCATCCAGCTCAGAGGAACTAAATCGGCTAACAGTGAAACAGATGCTAACATAAGACACGTTGATGTTTATACATAGAATAAGAAACAACTTGATCCCAAAATATTTTTCTCACTAAATTATTTACAATGCGGATATTCACACACATAATCCAAGGACATGCAAAGAAATCAAACTACCAAAAAATTGTAAAACCAATACACAAGACAGCTTACTTTATAAAGAGATGACATGTTGTAATGCGCTTCCCGAAACCATCAAAATAATGCCAATTAAAAAATTAAAAATAGCCTTTAAGAGCCATTTAAAATACAAATAAAAACTAGTGCTGAAGTTTTAATATCATAATTAGATCAAAATAATAATAACAAGTAACTTAAATAAAATAAACGACACTAAAATTAAAATGAATAATTTCATTTGTTTTGTGGTACTTATCGAAATATTTTGGAGTTAATATGCGAGAGAGGAGTTAATATGCAAGAAAAGAATAGTTGAACAGTAATGCAAATGTGGAGCAACAATGAAGAGGTGATGAAGTAATAATAATGAAATCTTAGATGTAAGTTACTAGTTATAAGTTATACTCAGTAGTAAGTTACAAGCCATAAGTCCTTATTGTAAGTCACTAGTTGAAAATATTAGTTGTAAGCCATTAGTAATAAATCTTAACTGTAAGTTTTTAGTTATAAGCTTAAGTGATAAATTATAGGTTAGATAAATTAATTTGTAAAGCGCCCTTGAGGTGATTTTCCCACAAAAACGGCGCTATAAAAGTAATCCATTTATTATTATTATTATTATTACTTAATATCGTATGCAAATGTTATTAACAAATATTTTAAAACATTAATATACCCAGAGGCGTGTACTCCATAAAGTCACATAAGCACTGCCTACCCTGCCGTACTCGCATAAAAAATATATAATATTGAATTAAACATTATGAAATTATTGCAAAAAATAAATCAAAAGTTTTAAAAATATGTAAATTCAGCTAATTGCACCGCCATTTACTATAACGTTTCAAAATCAGTAACATATGCCTAAACGCCGCCAATGTCAGAGTAGATTATTCTATGTTCACTAGGATTAGACTACACAAAATTCGTACAGGTATGATGTGAGCTGTGTGCGAGTTTAAGTGGCTCATTTTTGTTAAATAGTATATTTGTTAGTGTCTAGGCAGTGCCTTTACAGAACAAATCCAATAGCAATTAGTGAAATCTGTTAGTACCCACCTCTATTTTCAATTAATCCGCTGTTTTTCCTACTGTCTACCCTGATCGAAACTCTGTGCATCCCACTGCATATACCTACATGTATTACATAATTATTTGAGAATTAATAACTTAAAAACACGTAAGCTGCACAGTGGAAATAATTTTGAGTAAGAACAGGACATCTTAATAAGTTTTCTAAATACATGTATAATTTCGTTAAACTATTGAAAGTAAAGCGCTCAAGGATAAATGCAACTAATTTGCAATAAGTGTTTATATTTTCAGGAAAGTTATTCAACAGGTTATTATTTAAACCTAACAACATTAGTGAAAATATTGTTTCACAAATATCTAGGTAGCACGAACAGGAACCTTTCAAAGCTGTTTGCAGCACTTCTTTCATCCCCGCCCCAACCCTCCTCACCTCCCACCCAGCACCCCGCCAGCACCCCCCGCTCAGCCAGGTGAACAAATCCATCCCCTGCAGTTTTCATTTGATTAAAATTCGACGTCCGAATGACTAACTCCGGAGTTATTACTAACAAATTAAACCGTTGCGCTTCGTCCCGCGACCCATACACTGACGACACCCGCACACATTCTCACTCTCGCACATTACTGTTCGCGAATCAGTTGTTGCAAACTAAGCGTGAATAATCACATATTTATATAATTTTTTGTGTATTTATTTAATTTATTTATTAATTAATTAATTTATTTATTTATTCATCTATTTATTTATTTATTTATTTATTTACTTATTTACTTATTTATTTATTTATTTATTTATTTATTTATTTATTTATTTATTTATTTATTTATTTATTTATTTATTTATTTATTTATTTATTTATTTATTTATTTATTTATTTATTTATTTATTTATTTATTTATTTATTTATTTATTTATTTATTTATTTATTTATTTATTTATATATTTATTTATTTATTTATTTATTTTATTTATTTATTTATTTGGAACATTTGACAGAGTGACAACATTACATACATACTGACAGATACAAAATAAATGGTAGGTCATCAATCCATTTCCAAAATGTTCACATCATGCAATTAGAAAAACACTGTATTACACCAATAAAAATAAAGAAAACCACCGTTTATAAAAAGAAATATCAACACAAGCTTAAAAGGAAAAAAAAATCATAAAACGTAAAATTACCTTAAAAAGTTGTAAATGTGTGTACCTTTTTCTGTTTTATGTTTTAAGAAAAAATGGTATTTAAGATTTGATTAAACCTAAAAGGTGAGTTGGATGTTCGTTAATCTTACCACTACAGTGGATGTTATACAGACGACACATTCGCATAAGAGGTTGGAAGAAGGTTAAATTAGTTTTTTTTAAAGGAATGTAAAAAGTTTCGGGGTTTCTTAAATGTTGAGGATTAGTGTTAAATTTAATTGTGGATAAAAGGGAAGATTCCACGTGGTTATTTATAATTTTGTAAAGAAATTTGACGTCATTTTTGTCTCGACGTTCTTTCAATGTTTCCATTTTAAAATATTCCAAACGCTTCTGATAGTCGTCAAGCAAAGTGGACAATCCAGCTCTATAAGACAATGCTCGGACTAGTTTTACGTAGCTATGTAGGTGCTGTTTTGATTAAAAAAATTAATTCCATCTGTGCATTTAACAACGCATTCCACAAAGCTAATGGTAATGTGCAAAATACATTCCAGCGCATGCGTGCTGTCCCATAAAAACCGCATCGCAACCGAAGCTGAACGTCACTAGTATCTCTGCCGTTTTCCGAAAACAGAAGTTGAAAACTGAGTACATTGAAAAATCACCTAAAGGATGCATTACAAGCTTGTATTATATTATATTATATATGATAAGAAACTATGTTGAAATTACCCAGTTGATTAAGTACACGAGGTGGTTGAAAAATATCGTTAACTGGCATTTATATGCTTACATATATCACGGACTGTCATGCTGTGATGAATATAAGATGCATACTTAATGAGCGTAATATATATAGGTAGGTAAAGGGAATTAATTATTAAAACAATATCAATTCCTTTCAAAGTAACATGAAACAGAAAAAAACACAGCAAATAAAAAAATAAAAATTAGGTTGCGACCGAGATTTGAACTCGCACCCTCTACTCTATCCGGAAGTAACGTCTCTGCCTATTGCGCTACTGAAATGATGCTCGCAGCCATTTTTGTATTGGTATGCAAAGCTCTACTCTAGCGTAGTTATACACCAAGATAGTGTCTTGAATAAACCATCCATTTTTATTTACGGAAGATCTTTTGACTTCTTAGAAACTTGACGAACTCGAAAAAAAGATTTTACCCTTCGAATATGTGTTTCAAGTTTATTTAAAATAATGTTACATATTGAAAAATGGTTTAGAATTACTGGGCGTAGGTACCAATGCATTTCCTAAATTCGTCCGAGTGGATTGAATGAACTGCATTCAATTACTTCCGCAAGACCTTCTTCCCTAAAACAATATGGTTTTATTCTTTGTTTCCCAATAAATACCTATTGAAGCAGCTTTTACGTTGTACAAAGCCATTGTTTGGGATTCCAAAATAAATATTCCTGAATATGCGAATTTAGAAATATTTCAACATTAAAAATCCTGTACTCTTCATTAGTTCGAAGTCAAGTCGAATATAATTCTTCTGTCTGGTCCTTAGATGAATTACATAATGTGAATGTACTAAACCGAGTCATAGAGACATACCTGAGATTTACTGCGTTTAGTATCACACAAACATTCGTTCGACAGACAAGCTGTCACGGGGAAACGGGAGCTCTTCAACCGAAATAATATGAGATAGCGAATGCAGATATACATACTCGTAGGTGTGTGGAAGGCAACCATTTCCGTACGTCGTACTCTACTTGGCTAGTCGCTCAGTAAGTTTGTCGGGGAAGAGAGATTATAACAGTAACGCAAGACATTCATCTAGCTATCTCATCCGTACATACATATTCTGTTTAGTATTGTTAACATTTTCATCATCGTCATGAGCTTTGAAACTTAAATCAAGATCGTGCCACATTTATCGTTCGATTTGTATGAATATGACGTGTCTTGTATTTCATGTCTATGGTCTGGTCCCCTCACTTTAAAATCCACTATAATTCATAATATAAGATATATTAACTACAAACTCGGTCTACCTATTGTAACCATAAATTATAATTATTTATTGAAGTAATTAAAATTATTTGCACTTTCAGACAGGAGGGTTGTTTCCGATTTGACTTTAAAATTGTTAATGGTATTATAGACAGCCCTGATTTACTTAGCTTAATTACCTTCCATGTACCCTTACATGTACCTAACAGAACCACTCGATCCAAAATTATTTTCAAATCTAACAATAATATCAGGACTGTGTCATTAGATACTTGCTTGTACCTAGATTGCATGCAGTAGGTAATTCTTTCGCTGAAATAGTAGATATATTCAACTGCACTGAATGTAGTTACAAGAAGGCTATAATAGCATACCCCTTTCAAAAATATTACCGTTAATTTGTTGCATTATAATATTTCTATTAACTTACTTATGTTTTAAGGTGCTAATCATTTTTATGTCACTATTATTTTATATTATGTATTACATAGTTATGTAATTCCCATAAGGGCGAATATAACTAAATAAATAAATATATTAAAAAATATTCGTTCCTCAATTAAACTTACTTTTTAAAATTACGGTATTTTCTTTTGTGCTTTATTTTACGTATAAAAATAACTTGGAATGAGCATATTTTCTAGACAATATTTAAAATGCAGAAGGTACCTTGTTAATAATAAATAAATAAAATATTAGGTTATGTTTCAAAATCACTCACTATAAAATATGCTATTAGCTTAACAAATGAATGGTTGTTAATAAATGCAACGTTTAACTAAAAGGGCGGTATTCTCTGCCTGTTATTTGTAAACTGGTTGTTACCCGTGAAAACTTACGGAAAGTAACATGACACGCCAAGAAAAAAATATTAGCGTAAATATTATATTATTAATCCACTTATTTCAAATATAGAGTAATGTCTGGTAAAATACAATTAAGGTAGGTACTTTATTAGGGAGGTAGAGATTTGAAAAGATAGTAATAATAATTGGATCATTTCAATTTGCATCAGTTCTAAATTTAAAAAGTTTAATATTTGTGCGTACGTACGCGTTAAGGAAATTATAATGAAAGCTATTTTTTTGTGTTGAGTGGGGAGGGGGGGGGGCATGGAGAATCATCGTAAACTGGTGAAGATCACGTGTTCAGCTCATTTTTTAAACTTATTTTTTTTGCCATTAGACATCTATTAGTTACAAAATTAGTGTTAATTGATCAAAAAGATACACACCTAATATTTGTTTGACCAAAATAACTAAACATGGTAAGAATGAAAACTTTTGAGACCAAGTCACCGTAGCACTACCCCTAGGCAAGTAGCAAGCGAGTGAAAAAGGTAGAATGCGTTTAGAAGTAACTTCAAATACTTTACTCGCGACCTCCGCCGAGTCCGATTGAAAATGAAGCGGCCAAGTGAGCTTCGGGGCAAATGAGCGCGGCGTAAGTTCAAAGTACAAAGGAGAATTAATCGAGTAATCGGGTGCTGTTCATTCACCAGGTGGCTTTCAACCAGGCAGGCGGGAAACAACGAAAATTCATACAATTTTTATATTTTTGTTAGTAAAAACAGTTAATTTAGCTAACTTATTTTTTATAAATGTGAATACCGCATAAGTGTCCTAACTGTCTGGAACGAGTGAAACTATGGCGTCTCTAATTGAGGTATGTTGCGAAACTGAAGGTAGCCAGGGAAGGACATGAGGAAGTGGAAGGCGGGGATGTACCTGGCCATTCAGATTTGGTCACCAAACACGTGCACAGCCATTTTAAGCCACGTTTTGATTCTAAATGGGGATCTTTCACCAAGGTGATACTGAGAGTATCTACCGCTCTGGGACGTGCGGAAAATATACAAGCATTCATTCATATAAATTAATACATATTAATTAAGCAAAAAAAAATCGTTATATACTCCTGAAATTGATGCATGAGATCGTAATTTTTCCGTTTGATTTTAGTGAGATAACTTAGCAGAAGTTGGCACTCATCGAGGCATTTGAACAGGCAGTACCGCGCAGCTGTATTTTTAATTATGGCATACCTCTATAAATATACAGCATAGATACTGTTTGTTAGTCTGAGAGATAAATTAAATACTTGAGTTGGACTAATTCAAGAGTCAGTGAATAATATAAGATTATATATAGGACGATGTATGAATGCAAATAAAAGAAGCAGTGTGGCTAAGATAGAATAGTATGGCGGTCTATTCTCTCTGACTACTCCTGCGGAGAAACAATGAGATGATTAGTTGAAAAAATATATACTTGTATTTAAAATCGTAAATAAACAGGTGCGCAATTTTATAAATAAAACTGTATTAAATATAAGTGTACATGCTTTTGCAAGTATACATTTTTATATAAATGTAATGAAACTGGTTAGGATAAACATTCATGAATTGTTTGGCGTATAGAACTCTCAAAATGTGTGACATAAGATGCCTCGAAAAATAAACAGTTATGTTCAACAAATAAAGTACATTTACAGAGAGGTGATTATTTATTTATTTATAAATTAACGGACTAAAGTCCAATTACAAAAATACATCATAAACACGAAATAGAAAAAAAGAGTAACAGAGAAGGAATAGCATATACATTAAAATAAATGAAGCGATGAACAAAAATAAGGCGAAATAAACATAAGAGAGAACATTTAAGCCATGGTCTAGTCAAAGTTTTGGTAGAGTCTTAAAGAATGACGAAAATCATTTAGACTGCTACCAAAAATTTCAAGACCATGGCTTTAGTTAACAAGTCTTGACATTCTGGACATTGGAGAATTATACCCATAATTAGTATTGTGATGATTGAGGAACAGCAATTCATTGTTTCTGAGTCTACGGCAAGGAATGTTGAACTGGATAAGTTGCAGCAGAGAAGGTGAGTCAATAAAACAATTAATGATTTTGTAAATGAAAATTAAATCGAAGTCTTTCCTGCGCTTTTCTAATGAAGACATTTTCAATAATTATTCAATTTCATCATATGAATAATCGCCTCTTTCTCGCCCTTATCTCCATGCAATACCGCGTAAGAAGCGATATTGTACGGATTCAATATGATGAATATGAAGGGTATAGAAAGGGGACCAAATTACACTAGCATATTCTAGATGAGGGCAAACTAATGAGCAGTAAAGGGTTTTTAGAGTCTTTATATTCTTAAAGTCACATGCAATTCTATTGATGAAGCCAAGAAGTTTTAGTGATTTATTAGCTACATTATTAATGTGATCACGAAAAGAAAGATTATAGTCTAGAGTGACACCAAGATCTTTTACAAATCTGACGGTAGATAGGGAGATCGGTTTATGAGTTCTATGAAATTACATAATTTTACATTTATCAATGTTTAATGTTTACAGACAAGTGTTACTACATACATCATTTCTACTATGATCTATGGAGTATTTGAAAGTTCATTTATCCGTCAAGACGCCATAGATATTTTTTATACCATTTTTTCTATTGACTAAAAAAAAAAAAATCTTGGATCACGCCGGGTAGTAACTAAAAAAGCAAATTAACTTTATTGTTATGACATGAAATTTAGTTATTTAAATTTATTGTCGTGGTTTTAACCACTCTTAAAAATGCATTACTTAGCTGACGATATTTTAATTTTATGGGCGGGCGCCAGGAAATACATTTCCGTGAACGAGCAATTAACAAAAATCAACTTCGCAGAAAAAACTCTCCACATTTTAATTTATGTTTGTCCTTCCCAATGCTTATTTAACGGAACACATGACCGTTCCCGTGGAAACTTTAAATTAAAAACTTTTGTAAAATTTCCTTCCAAACCAATCAGGATTTTCAGCGTAGGCGAGAGACTAATAATTACTGATTGGACTGGAAAAAAATAGCAAAAAAAAATAATAAAGAGAAACGAACGAAACAAATTACAAACAACGGGGAATCTCATAGAATAAGTTGAAGGTATGTTCGTACCATTATTACTTACTTTTCTCTGAAACGAATATCCAAAGAACACAAATTATTCGTGTTTTTATTTCAATGAAAACATTTGTACAAACGTTTTCAACTGTGGTAAGTGATAAACTTTTTTCTTGAATACAAAAAAAAACAAAAATAATCTGACTTGCAAAGAAACATATATTTAAAATCTTTTTTCTAATCAACGGATAATTCACATACAAATATTATTTCTACATCTTGATATCTAACACAAAACACACCATTGTGTTTAAGCTTTGGGTAGCAAACGTCCACTGCAAGCATGACGGTTTTAAAGGAACTTTTTTACAATTAACTTATAAAAGTTTTCAGTAATTCAATCAACCGGCCCGTGATAGTACTCACCAATTTAATGAAGATTTCGATTACACATACATATGAAAAAAGGTAAAGGCTTTCGATCTAAATAAAAGCTTAATAAAATTTATAACGTTCTAGCTAAAAATTGCCTAACGCTCAAAATAAATCAAACTTACGAAATTGATGATCTATATTTCCCAATGAAACAGTTTTTGTACGTAATATATCGCACACCCGCAACTACACTACGTCACGCGGGAACAATTGATGTGTTACGTAAGTTTTGCAACTTTACTATGTATGTGGATATAAACAGGAATCTAAATTTTCACATGTATGGGTATTACATTTTATAAGTACATTAATAATATGGTCTAGAGCTTGGAGCTATAAATAACAGTGCGTTAAGAAAGTTATTTAAATGTAAATACCGCACTAGAGTCCTAACTTCTCGAAGCCAGTGGGACTATGGCATCCCCAATTGGGATATGTTGTAAGGCTGAAGGGAGTGGGGAAGAAAAAGAAATGGAAAAGAGGAAGGTGGAGAAGTATCTTAGCATTCAAATCTGGCCACCAAATACGGCTAAAGCCATTTCAAACTATGTTTTGAATTTTAATGGTGAACTTTTAACTAAGGCTATACTGATAGTAGAAACTTGCTGCGAATATATTATATATTGTTTTATATTGATTGAATGTTAACTAAGAGGTATTAATTTAATACACTTCACTCGCACCCGCCGGGGTTCGAACCCGTGACTTTCAGGTTCGTGGACGAATATCTTGAGCGCTCGACCATGGAGGTCGTCTTGCAGAAATTAAACACACGAAAAAGTTTGTTTATTGGAGTATTTATATTGGTTTGAGATATGGCAGATGTGCGATGCATTAACATAAATTTATAAGGATTTCAATGCATTTTCGCCTGAGTGAGTTCAAATATAATTTTGGTCGTGCATTGTTTTGCGTGAAATGAAAACTACCTTCCGGTGGGGACGCCATTTCCGTTTGCGTTTCCGCGCCACCAGAGAGGTTCGGTGGCGGTTTTCAAAACTGATTTGGCGTCAAAACCGATCCAGAGACCTCCAATTCGTAAAAACAAAATTCCCAAATCTGCACCAATGTCACGAGGGAAATTTTAGCCACTTTTTAGATACGTCAGCAAAATGAAGAAAATAAACATTTAATATGGAAAGTGTTTCTGCTGAAAACCATTGCCAGAACTTGTACACTGAGAAATATAATATGAAATACAATATTCTTTACTAAAACCGAACTCATCTGTTATTTTGAATAAAACATAGTTAATTATATCGATAAAGAGAGTAGAACAGCGGTTATGTAATTCTTAAATATATATTTTTTAAAATATTTAAATAATTAATAATCTAAAACACAAAAAGGCAGAAACTAAAAGGAACAATGGTCATGACCGAGACTCGAGCTCGGAACCTCTACTCTAACCGGGAGTAACACTATGCCAACTATGCCATCAAGACCTCATTAGAAAGCGGCATTTTTAAACGACCTCATCCTTATATTGAAAATTATTAAAATTTGAATTTTATTCCAATTTTACGCTGCCATCTTTTGGTGATATTCAAAGTTCTAATGCTTAAGGTTATTCGAATTTTAAAAACTCTTTTGATTGTGAATAGATCACACCACCCCCGCCATCTAGGTTCAGGGAAATAAGTTACGTCACCGCCAATCAGAGAATATGTTAGGCGGAAAAAAAACATTATTCTAGCGTGATTGAGTAGGGTGTACACAAGTAATATCATTTACAATATTGAGGAGAGTAATTAAAAACAATAAAAGACAAAATAAACTAAAACTAATTAACCATCACACCATTTCTCTGCAGGGGTAGGCAGAGAGAACGGACCGTCATACAACTCTATCTTGGCACACACTCCTTGCTTCATTCACATTCATGCATACTCTTATATTATTCTGACTCTTCACATGGCCCGACGGATTCAAGTATTTGATTTACTTGATCGTGCCTTGTCTTTCTCAGGCGTCCCCAACTTCTTCTTCCATTCGCTTTCGCATCATATTCATTACGCTTACATCAGTCTTTCATTATTTCCGGACATTCGCATTTTTAACACGGTCACACATGGTTTTACCGCACATACACCTCAGGGACCTCATTTCTACAGCATTCAGTGTCCTTTAACCAGACCTATGCCAGTTCCATGCCTCACTGCCAAAGAAAAAATGATATTTATATACAATGCACTCGTAGGTACATTATCAAATAACTAGTCACGAGATGTACCTTGACATTTCAAGAAACAAATATTAGTTCATTTAATCCACCCATTTTAAATATAGATTAATGGCTAAAATTCATTATTGATACATACTTATGTAGGTAGGTGGGATTTGAAAAAAAAAAACATTTCAATATTTAAATTAACATCAGCTTCAAAATTAAAAGTTCATACTCACAAAGGAAATTATTTGTAGTTAATAAGGAAAATTGAATATTTGTGTTCTGCGTATTTGTATTTTTTATGTTTTGTGACATACTCGTACGAGTATAGGACAAATAATGACTGTCAATAATTTATAATAAAAATAGCGATCATTCTCTACTTTGTGATTAAGAATTTATACAACTTTTTTTATTTATTTTAATAATTTGTTAGTGTAATTACCTAGTTATTTTAAACCTATTTACGCTAGGTTTCAGAATATTGAAGTTAACAACACATTTCATAATAAAATTGGTACATTAATGCGCAAATGATGTAAAATAACTTTAAAAACAGCGGTTTGATTGAGGATGACATCCATCGCACGGAAGCGTTTAAAGTTTGATAGCTCCATCCCGATTTAGCTGAGTTTCCTATTGTCACTGTTTCCTTTAACGACCGCCGTTAAATTGACGACTGCCAGGAAATGCAACCCTTAAAATACTCGTCCCTTTTCATTGATTTTTACAGCCAGTCCTCGATAAATTAGATAAATGCATTCCTACTCACGTTAACATTATTTTTATTTTCCTTGGTGCTGTATGAGGAACTTGTGTTTTGATTATTATTATTTTTTATCAATATGCAATGACACAAACACAAACACGATTTACGTGGATTTTTTTGACATTAAAAAAATATATAATTTTAGAAGACTAAGAGTTCTATAATCTTTTGTTCATTTGTGTTTGTCCGACATAAATTTGTATTCTTTGAAATTCAATAGCGTATCAGTATTTATTTATTTAATAACTAACGTACTATTATCCAGCAACAAAAAAATACATAACACGAAATGGGGAAAACAAGAACAACAGAGGAAAAACAGCAATACATGATATTTTAATAAAACAGTGACAAAATAATAATGGTAATAAAATAATTAATTCTAACTATTATTCCATATTTTAAAACTATTAATTCGTGGTGGAACTCCATTTTAATGATTTTTAATAATTTTAAATTTTTAACTTACAAATTTAGTATTATCAAAAATCATTAATTGTAACTACATATGCTGCAATAATAAACTTACACTTTACTTACTAACTTCTTTCCAATTTATTATGCTCTGTATTATAATACGTATTGCACTCTTTTGTGAAATCTACTATGATAATATAACTAATTGTAAAACCTACGCTATATTTATTTACTTGCATTGTACATACTAACTTTTTTTTAACTCTTGATTTTATGTTATATTCTTCTCATTTATTTTATTCCTTTATAAAACTAAAATGTATTTTATGTAAAAGCCTTTAAGGCGTTAATAAAATAAAAACGAAATAAATTAAAACAGGACAAAATATACATTAGAAAGAACATTTAAGTCAAAGCCAAGGTCAAGTCAATGTTTTGGTAGAGTCGTAAAGAATGACAAAACTTATTTAGACTGTTACCAAATTTTTCAAGATAAGGCTTCAGTTAAAAAGTCTCGTAATTCTGGACAGTGGAGAATGATACCCATAATTAGTAGAGTGATGATTGAGGAACAGCATTTTATTTTTTCTAAGACTACGGCATAGAATTTTGAACTGGATGGGTTGCAACAAAGAAGGTGAGTTAATAATACAGTTGATTATTTGGAAAATACAAATTAAATCTCAGTCTTTTCTGCGCTTTTCTAATGAAAAATGAATAAATTATAAGTTTAATTAATAAATTATTCTTTAATTAATTGTATAATGGCGAAACTGCTGTTAACCAAAGTAATGATAATAAATTGCATAACTTGATTGTTATACAATTAAATAATTTATTATATTTAAGCAATGATGACAATTTTAGTCTTACGGTTACGAATAAAACTTATCTAAAGATATTCTTAAGGAACTTAAAAATAAAATAAAATGCATTCTAAGATATTTTAATAAATAATCTCAATATCACAGCCGTCAAAATGTTCCCTCAAACTGGGGAGTGAAAATAAAGACTGATGAATTATTCTTAAAACCTTATTAATTTTCAATCACGCATAAAAACCGTGCACTTTTAAATACCGAACAAATAACAAAAATCCTTAACAACAACAATCTTCCATGCAAACTAACGCCATCTGTGGGCACTCCTAGGTATCGAAAATGGCAGTATTTTTCCCTTGCTTTCTGAAATGCCACAGCCTTCGGTTTCTGAATAAACCGTGACAATAAGGTGCACCGGAAGATTAGGCTGCAGTCACGGAGCGGAGAAGGACTGTTTAACTGTGCAGCACTGAAATACCGAGATTGACCACAAACCGCAAGGATTTCATCAAAATAATAAAAATAAATTATTACAAATGTGAATTACTTTAAAATGGCATTTACTGTCTGTATGGACATTAATGTAAAGGGCAATCGTTTTGACTTTTCACAAGAAACGGCGCTATACAAATGATAAAAAATACTATTATTTTCGTAGAAAGCAATCACTTTGTGGTGTGACATATAAAAAAAATTAAAACCAACTTTGTATAAGACCACGGATATTATGTATTTTTTATAACCGACCGGTTTCGCTTAGTCTAAGCATCATCAGGATACAAAATTAAACTAAACAAAAAATACAAAGTGTTAGGTTATATATACATCCAGTGGGAGAACAAAATATAAAATTTAAAAAAAGAATAATGTGAAAACAAAGAACATCTTAAATGTTTAAATAACCACGGTTTTTCTGAATTCACTAATCAACTTAATGATAAAAATCATACCTTCAATAAAAGCACCGGTGCTCATATTCTTCAGAAAAATGATCATGGCATCAGATTAAATAATTTAGAAGGACTAGAAATATAGAAAGCCATTAAAATTGATAGCCATACTCTTAATAATCAGGTAAATTTGTCCAGGAGTTCAGGTATATTTCCTGTAAAATCACCTTCTCAGTTGACGTTTTGTCTTCTTTGATTAAAATTATCCGTCTGTTTCTCTCTGTTCTTTTGTTATAATTTAAATGTTATTCTATTGTTTTCTCATTGTTTTGTTATTTTATTTTATATTTTGTTGTACATACTCTGTATGTATATATAACCGCACACTTAGCATTTTTTTTTAGTTTAATTTTGTACCTTGATGATGCTTAGGCTAAGCGAAGACTATCGGTGATAAAACTTAAAAATAATATCCGCGGTCTTGTAGAGAGTTATTTTTTTTTATTTCTTTAAACATTATTATTACTATGTTAGATAGATATTCGTTCGACTCTGCCTCCATAAGACTTAAATATGTTTTACTGGTTGCTCGTGAGATGTCTGATTGTAGGTGTTACCCGTGTTGCCGGAATGAGTCAGAATATTTAAATTCAACATGTCCTTTACAGTTATTCCATTAGGTTGACCACTGTTTGCAGACTGATGGCGTGTTTACGGCCACTAATCGCTAACGGAGGAAAATACAGAAATTATCACGCAGCGTCCGATTGGCGATTACTCGTAAGGCTGCGCTGTTTGGACGGAACCTGTTGGATCGTTGGACAAATACTATTTAATCTTTAGTCCGTTTTCGCGAAGGTGCATTGCAATAATAAATACATGCATTTCTGTTTGCAGATTTTCTTTTAAATATTGCGTTGCAAGCTTCGTAGCAGGTTGCGGGCTTGACTTTAGGCTCAGCACCCGAAATGGCGCTAAACGTTACTTTGTAGCATTCTAATACGAGTAATACTGTACATGATTTATTTGTATCTTTTCCACGAGCAGTTGGGAAAATATCTAAGGTTTCCAGTGAATAATATTATAAAATATTTAAATAATATCAATAATTTAAAACACAAATGTGAAACGGAAAAAGCCAGAACACAAAACACAACCGAGACTCGAACTTGACTCCTATACTCTATCCGGGAGTAACGCCTTAGCCGATTCGGCCATTGGGACCTAATTAGAAAGAAGCATTTTAATCGATTTAATATTTTTACTTTAAGTTGTAATCTTTTAAATTCTATGAAAAACATACTAAAGTGTTAGTAAACGATGTTTTAAATGATAGATGTTGTCGAACGTTTTACCTGAAATTCCAGTATGGATTTCTGTTTAAGAATTGTATTTAATGGAAACCCAAGACATTTGTCTTACTACCAGTATGTAATTAACAGATAAATCATTTATAGTATTGCTTGTATTAGAAAGCCAAAAATGCGTATTTTTGGGTGCTGACCCTTAATGCGGTTCTAAAATACGAGTATTCTTTTATGTCATGATGAAGAGGTAACGAATGTTTTATTCTTGCTATTTCCGAAGATAAAGCAGTAATTATGACGCTGACGGCCTCCGTGGTCGAGTGGTAAGACGCTCGACTACGAATCCAAAGGTCGCGGGTTCAAACCCGGCGTGCGTCAATAACTGTTAATTAATTAATATGTGTCATAATACATTTAATTCGTGTAAAAATAATAAAAAGTATATTTGCGGCACCTTCCAGAGTGGTAGATACTCTAAGTATTGCCCTGGTGAAAGACCACCATTCAGAATTGAAACGTTGCTTGAAATGGCTTTAGCCGTGTTTGGTGACCAGATCTGAATAGTCAGGTACTTCCCAACCTTCCTCTTCCCAATTTCCTTCCCCTCCCCACTGCCTTCAGCCTCACAACATACTCTATTTGGGGATGCCATAGTCTCACTGGCTCTAGACGGTTGGGAGCAAGTTGAGACTCTTGGACGGTAATTAAGTAAAAAAAAAAAAAAATTACCAGCGACCTGTTTACCAACCCAAGTGCTTATGTTCGAAAATTGACCAGTCTAATTGATATTCAAAGTTTCGCAAAAATCATCAAAAATTTTATACTTACTTAAAAATAATACAATGTTCAGTTAGAACGATTTGTGTTTTCGTCAGCTACTACTTAGGGCATATTTCCATGTACATTTTCAAGGATTTTTATCCAAATATCTAGAGTGGTAAAATCGAGCCTTTGAAAACAGGGATAAGTTTGGATTACTTAATTATTTCTTGATTATTTAGAGATTAACGAAATCTAAAATGCAACTATGTATTTAAATAAAAATATAAATTTGCAGCAACAGCAAATAACCTATCAATTACATGAAAAACTTAAAAAAACTAATTTAAATACGAGTAATAGGTACATCAGCGAAATATTACAAAAAATATTATGGACTAGGGAAAATGTTCCTAATTGAATAGTCCTAACTGTATTTATTAAAATGTATTCAAATATTTCTGTAATTATTATTATAGACAATATGATTTCGGATATGACGTGATATGCGTAAGAAAATTCTAAAATTTAAAAATACATTATTTTCATTTTCAGTACATACATTTAATGAATTCGTGTTACCCTTCTCACAATAGTTGGTGGTGTAAGTCATCATAGGTCCATGCAGTTATATAATAATTTTTAATTTCTTTAATAATTATGAAATTTAAAAAAAAGACTTTCTTACAAAAATTTAAACGTAATTAAAAAAAGAAATTTTAAATTAAAATGAGAAAAAAAGTATTCGTTGAAAATCCCGTCAAAAATTATTGAAAATAAAATTCAGAAGGTACCAAACTTGTGATACGAGCCTTACAAAAAAAAATTCTCGCCGCTGAAATAATCACCGGCGGAAACAAAGAAGAGGGATTTTATAACAAGACTCAGTTTAGAACACAGCGATTCTAGCCAGCCCTAGATATAACAATTGTCTGCGCTAGTAAATAGAAAAATATATAAATTAAACCATTTCGTCGTGACACTAACAGACTTTTATATAATTTCAGAGTTTTTTTTTTAAATATAGTTGTTTATGTCGGATGATTATTTTTATATTATTTGTCAGAATGTTTATGGTTGCCAGCGAGAAAAACATTTTCTCTACAAGTTGGAGGCGTCAAAGAGATCAGCGCAACTGTCAATTGGCGGTTATTGATTGGGAATTTTCCATTACCACCGCCTCGTTAGCGCGAGGGACGGAGTAAACAGAAAACACGGCCTTCTGAGAAAAATCTGCTTTTAACGACACTGCGGAATTTTTCTAAAGATGTTCGTTGCTAGGGCTTACGGTAGCGGTTGTAGCGAAGCCTTTCTATTTACGTTAAGGTCAAAATATTAATAAATAAAAAAATCATTTTCACATAGAAGACCTTCACAACACAAGAAAGTAACATTTATTTATAAACTATCGGACTATTGTCCAATTACAAAAAAAACCTCAACACGAATGTGGGAAATAAGCAACAGAGAAAGAACAGCACATTCATAATATTTTAATGAAGCAATGACAAAAAAAGGATAAAATTTACATTAGAAAGAACATTCAAGTCAAGGCTAAGGTCGAGTTAATGTTTCGGCAGAGTCGCAGAGAATGACAAAAATCATTTAGGCTGGTACCAAAAATTTCAAGACCATGGCTTGAGTTAACAGGTCTCGACATTCTAGACAGTGGAGAATGATATCCATAATTAGTAGAGTGATGATTGAGGAACAGCAATTCATTGTTTCTAAGTCTATGGCAAGGAATGTTGAACTGAACGAGTTGCAACAAAGAAGGTGAGTCAATAATACAATTAATAATTTTGAAAATGCAAATTAAATCTATGACTTTTCTACGCTTTCCTGGTGAAGCATTTTTTAATGTTTGTTTAATTTCATCATATAAACCTCTTTCTTGCCTAAATCTCCATGCAATTCCGCGTAAGAACCGATGCTGTACGTATTCAATATGAACATATAAGCAACTTGATTTACTCGTAGTATGAATTCACAATTATGAGAGACATTATTTAAGATAATTACCCATCCCCAATCTTGTCGTAGAACTCAAGTCCAGAATACCTCACATGATTATAAAAAAAAATATTTAAAAATCAAAATGCTATTTTGCAACTAACGAGAATGCATCGGCCGAGAATTTTTCATTGTTCTTTAAATTTAATGAAACAGAAACGCTTAGGGAACAACAGAACACGTTAGGTTGGTCAGAAGAAAATTAGCTGTCATTTACATGTTCTGAGCATTCACCGCCTTCTCCTTTATAGTGAAGGTTTTTTTTAATACACGCAATTAAAATTCATAAAGAAAGTTTGTTGTTGCTCGCGTTTCAGGTACGAGATTAAATTTCCGGGATTTCAAAGAGAAATTGATATTTCAATTAATTATGTGTAAAGGCAATTTAAAAAGTTCCTTTATACCGGTCAGTAGCTGAGTGGACAAACGCGTCGGATTCCAACCCGGGATAATTCCTCTGCCAGCTAAGTCATCCATAAATTGCACAAGCAACAGGCAGTAGAAGTTTTTCAAATAATGTCAAGTTATTCTTAACCCAGGAATGTTTATCTTTCTTTTAAAAAAAATACACACGTAATATAAAAGAGGTAAATTTATGCACTAAAGTTTGATAATAAAAGTGAGTGCCGCACAATAGGTCCCATCTGGCCGGAACCAGTGGGACTATGACCTCCTCGATCAAGGTATGTTGTACGGCTAAAAAAAATAGATAAGGAAAAGAGGTGGGAAAGAGAAATGTCGAGAAGCAGGTACCTGGCTATTGGAACAGGGTAATTACACATGACTAAAGCTATTTCAAGCAACGTTTTGATTGTGGGCAGTGGCGGCTAGTGGCTTTTTAGTGTTCTAAAGTGCTAAGACTGACAAAAAACGTTATTATTGATGTTATTCTAGCCGAAAACCAATTTTTTTTTTTTCAAAATTTCATTTTTTTTGTATGAAGATTTTTCAGAAAACCGTGCAGTGCACCACTAAAACTGAAAAATCCTGAAAAACTTCAAACAAAATATTTTTTTTTTCACAAAACTAAAAATCACTTTCGGCTACAACAACATCAATAACGTCGTATTTTTCAATCTCAGCACTCTGGCATGCTAAAACGTCACGAGCCGCCTCTGATTGTGGGTGGTGATTCTTTTCAATTTATATTCCCATATTATTATTAACAGGTAGTTTTTGTGCCTCATCTGTAAATAATATTCCTCGTACCGTGTAAACCAGGCGTGAATCGAACATTCAACATTTCAAAATACAGCTGGTCCGAGAGCGATACATGGTTGAATATGCAGTCAAAAAAAAAATCCCGATGCGATGATTTTTTTTTAAATTGTAAATATGCATGCAAACGTGTCATTTAAGGATATAGGACAAACTTGAAAATGAAAATATTATGATTTGGGACGGAATGGTGATGATTTTAAGAAGATTTACAAGGCGGTAGATACTTTGAGTGTGGCCCCGGCGAAACCCACAATTTAGAAACGAAACGTTGCTTGAAATGGGTTTAGCCGTGTTCAGTGACCAAATCTGAACATCCAGGAACTTTCCAACCTTTCTCTTCCTACGAATTTCAGCTTCACAACATACCCCAATAGGGGATGGCATAGTCCCACTGGCTCCAGACGGTTGGCAGCAGCTTATACGTAACAGTACTTAGCTTTGACGGCTTCCATAGTCGAGTGGTAAGACGCTCGACTACGAATCCAAAGGTCGCGGGTTCAAACCCGGCGTACGCCAATAATTTTTATTTAATTAATATGTGTCATAACACATTTGATTCATATAAAAATAATAAAAAGTATATTTGCGGCACGTTCCAGAGTGGTAGATACTCTAAGTATCGCCCTGGTGAAAGACCACCATTCAGAATTTAAACGTTGCTTGAAATGATTTTAACCGTGTTTAGTGACCAGATCTGAATAGCCAGGTACTTCCCAACCTTCCTCTTCCCAATCTCCTTCCCCTCCTCAGTACCTTCAGCCTCACAACATACCCTATTTGGGGATGCCATAGTCTCACTGGCTCTAGACGGTTGAGAGCAGTTGAGACTCTTGTGCGGTATTCATTTAAAAAAAACAGTGTTTGAATTCTCCTTTCATAAAGAGTTGCAATTGTTGCTTGTGAAAGGATGCAGGACTGGGTGCGGACCTAATACTTAGAACCACTCGGCTTAAAACCAATATAGTAAATAGCATATTTATAAAGTTTATTAATTATTGAAATGAAATTCAAACAATATCTGGACGCTAGAAAAACACACGGAAAAAAAAAGTTCGCGAATGAGTCAGAACTAGTTGTGCTACCAAAACCCATTTCCTCACTACCGTTTTTATCAATCTCATATTTCTAGAAAATCATTAACATTTAAAAAAAACCGTGTTTGGCATCCATCTGTATGCTAAGCCTCAATACTCAAAATGGCGCTAAACGTCACTTTGTAGCATTCTAATAAAAACAATACTACAAACGATTTATCTGTAATTTTTCATAAAGTAGTAAGGAAAATGTCTAAGGTTTCTAGTGAATAAAATACTTAAATTGAAATCTACGAAAAACGTAAAAAAATGGCACTAAAAGGTACAGTTTAAAAACCAGCGAACGCATTTTTGAACGTTTTACCTAAAATTCTGGTATGCTTTTCATAAAAAAAATAAAAGATAAACACTAGACGTTTTCCTAACTACCAATGTAGAATTAACAGCTATGTAATTTTTTAAATAAAAACACACGTTGTTTTAACCCACTTATATTTTTGTATCTGTCTACTGAATTTGCGGAACATCTAATAAGTAATAATCATTCCTTCGATCAAAATACGGGAATTAATATTCTACATAAAAATGGAATAGGCCTACGGCTAAATAACTTAGAAGCCTTTGAAATCAGTAAAAATAATGTACATCTTCTAAATAACAAAAAAAAAAAAACTTAATAGTCCTATCTTAAACATGTTTCCCTTCTCCTCCACCTCTCCCTCCCCTCAAACTTGACGTTCTGCTACCCCCTCTATCTTCCATGGTTTCCCCCTCGCCCACTTAACTAAATACATTATATGATACGTTCCTTTTGTCCTATTATTATATTGTTTTCTCCCTCCTAATCTAATAATCTCTCTTTTCCCCATTTTCAACATTATATATATATACGCACATTTCTCTTATTTCATTAGTATATTTTTAAGTCCCGATAAAGATTCAGCTGAATCGAAACTAGTAGACATATATAAAAAAATATAAGTGGATTAAAACAACGTGTGTTTTTATTTAATTAATCATGTCAATCCATAAAGTGTTTTCTTATTCTGACAATTTACTATATAATTTGTAGTATTCCTTGTATTAGAAATTCAAAAAGTGTGTATTTTTGTGTGTATTTGAAGATTCTAACCGAACTAAACCGTAAGTAAACATAAAAAGTTTCTTGGATAAATTATCAATTTTAGATAACGGAATTTTTTAGTTTCGGTAATTAATATGACAAAGGAAGCAATCGCGCTTTAAAAATAAAATATTATTTAATTTATTTATATTTTTTTAAAGTAGATATTTGCAGTCCTTTGAAATGAAGAAGGATGCGAAAGATACTCGTTAAAAAGGAACCGTCAAAAAGAAAGTAGTGCTTGTAGCGATATTTAATCTCGAGACGTCGTGATTGTTTAATCAAGCTTCTCTTGTTTGCACTTAATCTTGCATTTAATTACACGTTAACTCTGCTAAGATGCAGTTTGCTGCTGGCTGCTGGCTGCTAGCTACTGGCTAGTGCTCGCAGCATTTTGCTAAAGGAGTGCTGCATTTCATGCGGGCGGTTAAAAGCAAGTTGCTGGATGCTATCTTTATAAGAATATCCTTATTTGGTAACAACAGTATTTTTGTCCCTGAAAAATCCTTGTCTACCTACTCAAGTTTTCCAGGTAAAAAAAAACTACTAATTGCCCTTTATTTATAGACTGGTTATATGAAGTATCAAACGGTTATTATTACTAATTTTGAAACTGTTAATTCATGGTGGAACTCCATTTTAATGATTTTAATAATACCAAATTTTTAATTTTATTCCACTATTTTTTATTTAAGACCTGACCGGTTTTACCTTATGACGGGCATCTTCAGACTGGTATAATTTTTAGTAACTCTATGGCTTATATACTATTAATGTCTGGAACGGACGCTTATTGAGTCTTATAGTGAATATGTGACTTTGTGTTTTGTTTTATTGCTGACAGAGGCGGCTTTACAATAACATTAAAAATAACTTTTATTACCTTCTGAGAGACGGGTTACATGGGATGCGTTAGATTCGTCTGTGGTTTTTTTTATTATTTTTAATATAATATCTATAGTTGACAGCTTTATTTTTAACAGTTGGCTATTTTTGAATATACTCTTTGATTTTCCCGTCTCTGTTTACCTAATTTATTTTATAGAAGATATATTTACATTGGTAAATGTATATTTATAGGGATATTAACTTATGTAAACTATTTATATTTCCATGGGATATTTACATTAGTACATTTAAATTGGTGGTACCAAACGATTAATGCGCATTTCATCAGCACAGGTGCCAATAACAATGTTTCCATGTTTTCATTTTATTTTTATTATTTAAAAAGTTACATAATATACATAAAAATTAGTCCCGTTAAACTGCTACATAGAATTTTGTCAACAGGTTCTTATAATTAAAAATCTTTTTATTTCTAAATTTAGGATGGGCGAATATATTACATCATAAGAAAAATAAGCATAAAATTACAAAAAAAAAAAACACAAAAAAAAAAAAAAAAATGATGTTTATTGCAAAAAAATGAGTAAAAATAGACAAATAAAAGATTAGTACAAAAAAATATTTTTTAACAAAGCAACGCTTTCAGTAAACATCTCCTTCTCAAAATAATTTCTCCATTTTTATTGACACCGGTAACAAGTTGTATATTTCTAACTTCTATCTATTTCATGATTGTTATTCATTCGGTTTTGTTTTAAGTTTTACTTACTTAATGAACTAATTTTATTAAATATAATTATTAAAAGAACACTCAAGTATGTATGTGTTGGACATTACGCCTTTCATATGTATTTAAATAATAAAAAAATATTTATTATCAATTATGCATAAATATTAAAATTTTCTAAAACGTGTTTTCGTGACAGAATTCCAATGTTATAGACTGTCGCATTTAGAACTACTTGCATGCAGAGTGTTTCAAACTTGTTGGAAATAAAAAAAATCAGTAATATCAAACAAGAGATCATTTTTAATGTGGTAAAAAGAACACGCTTAAAAAAATCAGTACATTTAAATGCAATCAGAAAATACACTTATAGTCCATTTTTTCACAAAAAACAATAAATAGGCAAGTAAAGAAGCAACACAACATGATGTTTTTCAGTGACGTTTCACAGGGACATCACTGTCGAGAGTGTATAAATATTCGCCAATGTACACAATTCTAAATGTGTTCAGGTTGAATCAACTCTCACTGTACGCCCTTTATACGAGTAAATTAATTTTAAAACAAACTGTCCTTATTTATTTGGTACTGAGGTTTTGACCCAGCTGCGAGAATCTTTAGTTTTGTACATTTTGAACGTACTTAAGATTATTATTCAAAACATGGGCAGGTATGAGAAACCAGTCCAGAACCGGTAAAACAGAGACGAAAAGCTTGTCATTCATTGTTTTCGTGCGCAAATAAATTTAATTTAATTTATGTGTTATACGACAATCAATTAACATAAAATAATATTATATATTGTATAATTGTGGCACGTTCTAGATTGGTATACAGTACCGTCCTGGTGAAATACCACCATTCAGAATCGAAACGTCTCTTGAAATGGCTTTGGCCGTGTTTGGTGACCAGACTAGCCAGGTATTTCCACACTTTCGTCTTCCTCATGTTCTTCCCCTCCCCGCTACCTTAAGCCACATAATAAAGAACAACTGAGGATGCCATCGCCTTACTGGTTTGGAGCAGTCGGGACTTTTGTGTGGTATTCACATAGTTTATTTTTTACATAATTTTTTTCGTACCACTCTTCATATATACAATAAGCTTTTGCTTGTGTTTAGAAGATAAAATAACACAATACGTGTAATTTACAGGCGGTCCCATTTTCACGGGTATGTTGGGACGAGCATCACAGATTTTTGTCACACACCGAGCTTTATTTGAGGCACAGCTTGCATCTGAATTGGACTGCTGGAACCTTAAAGCTTAGGGGGCAAGGCGGAGCGAGAGACAGTCGAGACGAGAACCGTACACCGTACTACGTCCCCACACCCCGTACATGGCCAATCATTAACCGCCGAGAGGTTTTGTTTTTGTTAGTAATTAAGAATGCAACTTATAGGTAAGATTACGTGATGTATTTACAACCTGGAGTTATTTGATAGAAAAGTAGTGTAAATTTTTCTTCTTCGCAGAGTTGATTATTTTTTAAAAGTAAAATTATTTAATTATTTATTACTATCACGCTTCTTTAATGATTATTGACTGTTTTCCGTAGCGTCAATTTAGTCAAATGTCTGCATAAAAGCGCTTTATAATGCTATAAATATGTGCTTAAATTAATCATCTAAAGCTTTTCTTACATTAAGAGGTTACGGTAAGTTTTGATTTGTTTTCTGGGATTTGAAACCGCGACCCATCGTCCCAAGGTCACGTAGCTAATGAAACATGACGATTAAAAAAAGAAATAAGTTGAAGATAATTGTAAATATTTAAGTTATGTTCTACCTACGAGTAGTTTTAACAAAACACCGCGGAAGAAGCAGGTAAAAATAATAAAAGACTCGGTAGATCCAAGTTACTTAAAACCGACGTTCCCGTAAAAAGGCAAAACAACCGTCCAATCGTGCGATGCATATTCATGCCACTAATAATAATAAACTTACGTCGAAAAGTTCGTTCCAAGGAAACTAGATTCTAGCTCTGAAGACGCGGGACGGGAGGAAGTCCTGGCTTTTTAAATGCGCTTTAAGTTTCCTAGCTGACTCGATTAGTTCTAGATATGAAAGACGCCTTACCTGTGGGGAACAAAATACTCTATGGATGTCTACGCTAACTGAACAATGAAACGCAAATACGTATTCATTATTGAAATTGAAAGGAACACGAACATTTTCCTTTTGACGACATTCGTTTCTATGCTGTATTAAACAGCAACAAGAAACACAATTTTCACAATTTGTTTTCGCCCGAGATGTTCAGAGGATTTTTGAACACTTTTTTGAAGTAATATAGTCCCCGGAAAGGCAAAAGGACTGAAGCGCCATTTTGGGAAGTTGACACCAGAGCACTTCATTTTTTTTTGTTTGTTTTCCAATTAAAATCATAAGTATTTAGTACCTGGTTGAATTAAAAAAAAAAAGTTTACTCAGGTATCTCGATGCTCTCACTGAGTTATCTGAAGCGACAAAAAGCCAAAAAAAGTCCCGAAATTGAATCGCTTAAGTCAAGTCTTCTCCCAAATCGTAAATATATTATAGGTGGCTGAATGTGGTATTAGATTCAGAAAAAACTGCATATTAGACTCATTTTTGACCAAATAACGCATTAGCCCTTTTGTGTTTCCAGCGACGATATGTTTTCTCCTCTAAAAATGGTATACTTGTAATTTTAATAAATAATTGGTGAAAAATCGATCAGAAACCGAATATTGAAAATCAGGTTTGGTTAATTGAACCATTTACTTCTGAAAAAAAAAATCTGTTGCATTTATAATGTGAGGACACGTGCGGAACATTTTTCCTCTCTCGTTTTTTTGATCAGCCCGTACTTACCTAGAGTAATGGCTTGAATAATGGTGCACAGAAAAATTGATAATAATCGACCGGATAAACGAAATAATATGCACAACTGAAAGCATATCCGTAAGCGTATTCGGTATACATAAGCCGATTTTGCATCAAACATTAATAATTACAATTTGTTCTCTGATAAGATTCTCACTAATGTTAAAACCTTGCTTCTTGCCAGTTTGCCTTATGTATTAAGATGTTATTTGATTTTTCTAATGTTGCCTTATTCTCATCTCGTGAACATAAATCACAAAATGCATATATTATATACGAGTGTATATATTGTTCCATAAATATAATTGTGATGCTATTTTTATAATAATTTACGTATATTGCTTAACTAAGCTTCTGCTGAAAAGCTACTCGCAGTAGCTTAGCTTGTACAAAATTTAATTCTTCAAACAAAATATTACATATAAAAAATAACTGAAAATATGTATTATTTTATAATTAAATCAGTTTTAATAACTTTTTAACAACTCAATGTATTTATATAACTGAGTTCATTTTGATGATTTAATATTTTGATCAATCAATTATTTAGCAATAAATTATTCAAGAGTTAATACTGCAACCCTTAGTTCGAGGTAGCATAGACAGAAGTACTAACTTATTTTTCCTCCTAACGATTTCCCCGTCTTGAACGTATGCAATTTCATGGTAGCATCACTAAGATATCCTCCCCGCACCTGACAAAGGTGAGCGGTGAAATTTAAATGCACACTTTATGGGGAGGTTCATGGGGGCACTTTTGTTTAGACCTCCAACTCCCCTCTTCCGGTGTAAAGTTCTAGGTTTGACGAACGCATGGGAAAGCCAATTTTACACATGAATTTAACATAGTATAAAACTTATAAATAAAATATAAAAAGGTGTTCATGATCCACTTGCACACTGAAAGAAACAACGATAAGTAGTTCTTTATAAATATCACACATGGGTTTTTCCAAAAGTTTTTTCATCCATTTTTTTCAAAAGTAAAAAATCGGAGAACACACAAAAACATGACTAACCTTTCCAGTTGTCAAAAACAAACCACTAATCCAAAATAGCTGATAATGCTAACATATGTTTATCAATATAACAAAAAAAAACGATAATCGAATGTACACAGCCCGCGAAAATTCAAAATTCACCTTTTCTTTTGAACAGGCCTCGTATATACATCACATTTATTGCCACCTTTAGACGCTTGTTTTATTTTACCCGTTGGCAGGGTTATATTATCTCTAAGCAGGTATTACATTAGGCAGATAGGTAGCGATTTTACACAGGATTAAAACATGTTGTACAAACCGTTAAATTTTATTGATTTCAAATATAAAAAGATACGACTGTAGGTATAGTATAATACTAGTGCACGGCTCAGGTTTGAAGGTAATGCGGACACGATCGGAGATGCTGTAAAACTCAGGCAAAAGGGACAGAGTTGAATACCTGATGCGATCCAAGAAGAGAACTTAGGCGGAGAATTAAATTTAATGCTTGAAATTTGAGTATTTGATGCAGGTAGTCTGGAAGGATTTATGAAGCGACAGAAACGTGTAAATGAAACTTTATCCTCTGGCGTAAAATTAATTAAAATCTCGAGATTCTAAAATCAATTATCAAAAATATATTTTTTCTTAGACAGAACTGTGCGAGAGAAAATTACCCAAACCCGAGCAGACTTGGAAAAAGGAATGGAAGGGTCACCCATTTTTATTCTTGCGACTTGACCTATATTTTACAACCTTCTCCCAGTAGATTTTCTAGAGTGGTAGATGCTCTAAATACAGCTCTAGAGAATCGATACATTGCTTGAAATGCCTTTAGTCGTATTTGGTGACCAGATCTAAATAGTGAGGTACTTTTTGACCTTTCTCTCGTGCATTCCATATAGGTATATAAGCACTGCCTACCCTGTCGTACTCGCATTGAAATATGAAATATGTTAGATTAAATAAAATAAAATAAATGTACTCTTTCAAAAATATGCGGAAGTTTAGCTAATCGCGCCGCCGCGAACTCCTCACCGACCGTCCAACTATAAAGTGTCAAAAGCAGTTACTAAATATGCTCAAACGCCGCCAGCGTAAGAGAAGATTGTTCTATGCTCACTAGACGACACAAAATATGCATGAATGTATGCTATGAGCTGTGTGCTTAGTATCTTTGTTAGTGTCTAGGCAGTGCTTTTACAGAACTAATTCAATAGCAAACAATGACATCTGTTGGTACCTATCTATATTTTTATTTGATACGCTGTTTTTCCTACTGCCTACCCTGATCAAAAACTATGTTCACGCTTCTGCTCCCCACTATCGTCAGCCTCATAGCACACCCCGACTGGAGATGCCATAGTCCCACTGGCTCCACTTAGACTTAGATATTCTTTATATACAGAGTTCCTAAACAATAAGTTTACTGACTCTAACATATTCAAATGGGATTATCAAAAAGATAGTTTACTTTGAGACACTGGCTCCAAGACGGTTGGGGGCAGTTAGGACCCTTGTACGGTATTCACATTTTTATCTATTTTTGTAGTTTTTCATATCTTTTCCTCGCTTACCTTATTAAAGCATATGTTTTCTGATTTTCCCCTTTACTTCACATTGTATCCATATTCCTCCCTTAATTTCCATATGTTTCGCTATGTTTCCCTAACTTTCACAAATATCACACCATCTTACGAATAAAACAAACCGTCAGTCTTATTAAAATACCAGCTTTCATATCCGAATTAAAAATAATTCTCACCTTTGAACACAAATGTAATAATACAACCCGCATTTTATTCCGGCGTTTGTATTATTTCTGCTTCTCTCCAAGATCTGACTTTTCATCCGCGAGTTTTACGAGATAGGGTGGCGGGTAGATTCGTAAAAATAACGCTTTTGTTGGGTCGGTTGGTACCGTTAATATAATGACCTATTTGAAGGATGATTTTATACCCCGACTTTTTACGAGTGCCCGTCTCGATAAAGCGGGCTCCGAACGGCCGTGGCCCGTGCCCGTATCCGTGCTCGTGCTCGTGCCCGTGCATGTACTGCATATGCCGAGGCGTAAACGTAAAACCAGCAAACCCGCACACAACCCTAAAGAAACGATTCTTTTATTTGCATATTGCATGCACAAATTCCAAAATACACCTGGATGAACCTCCTTTTTGGTTTTTCAACGGTATATTATTCATGAAAATCTAAGGAAAAACGTTCGTTTTCACTAAGTCATGGATTATGATAAGCGAACCGGTTGGTCAAAAAATTAAAATTAAATCTGTGGTCTTCTATACAGTTCTCATTTAATTTTTGTTACATATGTCAAACTGTACTTTGTATTTGGTCACGGTAACGTGTAACCGAATTTTTGTAGTTTTGTATAAAATTATATCACCCACCACAGGCGGTAATCTACCGCTACAATCTCACTTTTTTATTTTCTTTACAATATTTTTTGCACTGCTTATGAGGTTAATGTTTAAAAAAAATGATAATGTTTGTGTTAAAGCCTTTAACGGGCGTAAATAAATAAATAAATACGAAATCTGTTTGACCAACCGTAACCTAACGATTGATGTTGGTGAAGACGCGATAAACGATTGGTTTATTGTAAAACTTCGACCACAATACAAGATTTAGAGAGCTTTCAAACAAAATGTTTCCATTTTGTTTAGGAAAGTAGAAATGCTTCGTTAATT
The DNA here is from genome assembly GCA_022651775.1 of Drusus annulatus. Taxonomy (NCBI): domain Eukaryota; kingdom Metazoa; phylum Arthropoda; class Insecta; order Trichoptera; family Limnephilidae; genus Drusus; species Drusus annulatus. The sequence continues at coordinate 438,354 of JAGWCC010000305.1, read as the reverse complement.
TCTTCTTAGAATATCACAAATAATCACCCCCGAATTTTATCAGCGCTTTTCTTAAATACGGTGTGTATATGTGCAGTTATGTTTTCATTCAAGAAAATATGTCCCAGAAACCTTTTTCTGTAGATATTCGTAGTAAAATTTCAGCCACGTATTTCTCTTCATTATTGTCGATTATCATCTAATTGAATTTATCGGGTCTTATTTCAATGATATTTTATTTTAACGTGTTTGTTATATAGACATAACTGAAACATGTATATCGTTCCTGAAATATAGCCTTCAGTACTTTTTTAATGTTTATATTTCAACAGGGCGTTACAAATAGTGTCAGCAACCTTGAAAAGTTAAAAAAAAAAACATAAGTGTAGATATTTTTCACCCGTATTTGAACTTGCGACATCTGAGCCCAGAGGTTAAGTTCTCGCGGCTAAGACACAGAGACTTAGTGGAAGGTTGGGTAAGGCTATTCAGATCTAGTCACCAAATACGGCTAAAGCCATTTCAAGGTTCACTTTTGGGTCGCGAGTTCGAGGCCCGGCGTGCGAAAATAAATTTTACTATCAATCTGTGTTATTTTGCAGATTCTTCATGAAGTAATATATCATCGTTGGAAAGGCAAAAGGAGGCGACTCTGTTGTAAGAAATGAGTTTAATATGTAGTTTTGTTCAGTTTTCTTTTTTGCATCGAATGCACTGACTCTCGTTTGATTCTGAAAACGTTTGTGGCCCTTCAGTCATCTAAATCTGGGAGAAGGCTTGACTCAAGCCAAACAAGTTTGGGACGTTGTTTTTTAGCTTTTTGTCGCTTCAGATAACTCAGTGAAAGCATTGAATTACCTGAGTTAACATTTTTTTCCAAAATCCAATCAGGTAGGTAAACGTGCTTTGGTGTAAACTGTCTAAAATGGCGCTTCAGCCCTTTAACAATTTAGTATATTTGAAGCGCGCTCCAGAGTGATACTCTCAGCATATTCCTGGCAAAAGACCACCATTCAGAGTCGACACGTTGCTTGAAATGATAATAGCCATGTTTGGTGACCAGATCTGACTAGCCAGGTACTTCTCAACCTTTCTCTTTCCTATTTCCTTTCCCTCCTTAGTATTCCTTACAACCTTAAAACCAATAAAATGTCTCTCCTATCATAGTTCCACTGGCGCCAAAGAGTTCGGACTCTTGTGCGGTATTTACATAAAAATAAAAACAATGTTTCTGACCGGTCGGTAGCTGAGTGGAGAACGCGTCGGATTCCCACCCGGGCATCGTGCGTTCAATTCCTCTGCTGGCCAAGTCCTCCATCATTACACAAGCAACATCTTCCGCTTCTTATGATGGCAGTAAAAGTTTTCAAATATTGTCAGGTTATTCGTAACCCGGGAATGTTTGTCTTTCTTTAAAAAAAAAATTCGAAATAGTGATATTTCACCAGGGTGATACTGAGAGTATCTATCACTTAGCATATATTAATTAAATAGCATTTATTGATTACTCCGGGATTTGAACCCGCGACCTCTGGATTCGTAATCAAGGATCTTAACAAGGTTTTTGACGGCCTCCATGGTCGAGTGGTAAGACGCTCGACTACGAATCTAAAGGTCGCGTGTTCAAACCCGGCGTGCGCCAATTACTTTTATTTAATTACTATTTGTCATAACACATTTAATTCATATTAAATAATAAAAAAAAAGTGTATTTGCGGCACGTTCCAGAGTGGAAGATACTTTAAGTATCGCCCTGGTGAAACACCACCATTCAGAATCATAACGTTGCTTGAAATGGCTTTAGCCGTGTTTGGTGTCCAGATCTGAATAGCCAGGTACTTCCCAACCTTCTTCTTCCTCTTACCAATCTCCTTCCCCTCCTCACTACCTTCAGCCTCACAACATACCCCGATTGGGGATGCCATATTCTGTTCTATTCATTACTGGCCCTAGACGGTTGGGAGCAGTTGGGACTCTTGTGCGGTATTCACTAACAAAAAATATATAAAATAAAACCGCTCGGCCGCGGAGATCATTAAACAGACTGAAACTGTGCTGACAATTCTGTTGTGTGATTTTAACGTTGCTGATTCCGGTGTAATGCGAAAGCAAATAAATTTTCAATTGAAACTCAATCTGCAAACTGATTAAGGAAGCGATTAAAACGTTATTCATAAAGTGCCATCTTTCGGAGCTTTACAAAAACACGCTCTGTTCGCAGGAGAAAGAGTATCAGCTAAACGGAAATGTCTCTCTTTAAACCAGATTTTTAATCAGCGATAAGGAGCGGTACTGAGTTTCGAAGATAAATTTACAATTCGCCCTGATTTGTCGAGGGAAATCAAGATTCTGTGGGTTTTTATCATAAATCAACCTATTTCTTATAATAATGATAACAATGAACTTATACAGCGCAGCTTTGTGTTATTTAAAGAAGGGAAGACAGTTAACATGTTGGTACTTAAAACATTAATCTATGTGACCGACAAAAACAGAAACAGAAAACCGAAAGGTGTCCAAGTACACCTACAAATGATACTGCGAATAGGGCCCGGTGGGAACTTCACTCCAGTGTTGTAGACTTGCGCACACTTCGAAGATGTCAGAAGTAATGATGACCTTTCACCAGGGCGGTATGAAGAGAATCTACCGCCCTGCAACATGTCGCAAATGTACCATAATATCATATTTAAAAAAAAGTGTTCAAAATCGTTTCCTTCGATACCTAAATTTTCATAGTTACCGTCCCCATGTAAATCACCAAGAGTCGGCGGCGTTCTTTTATGCTGTCGTTGGAAGATCGGAAAATCTCTGCTGATGTACTCTTTCTGCAGAAAATCGCTAGATCCACCGTATATTGCCTGGAACTCCTTATCTGACCATATTTTCAGCCTCCCTCGATGCAACACTAATTCTAAGCAAAACTCCTTCATCTATCGGGCCTCACACACTATAAACACACACTACTCACAATTTGACATGCTTAACTCTGCACCTCACTTCTTAAAATCACACGGACGATTTCTAGAGCCTTTATAACTTCAGATACCTACTCATCTCACGGTACCACCAATCTTTTAACTTTAACTTTCTTTCTTTACCTTTTGAAACCTATAAATGGTCATATTCATACTACCTATCTATATACCAATATTCTACCTAATATGTAAACTGTTGGTCTACCAAATAAAATATGAATTAAAAATGAAAAAACAAATTATTTGCGTATGCCGAACCTGGCAGTAGTTAACTTATGTAGGTTTTTTTTTCGTAAATTAAATAAAAACACTCGATTAGAGCAAAAGCTCAATTTTTATTAAAACAACAACTCATTTATTCAGACATTCATTTCTATAAAGTTGTCATTCCACTCATACTGACCAATGATTCTTTTAAAATTACTCATGTCATTGGTTTTAAGTCACTAGTTTTAAGTATTAGTAAGTTGTAAGTCACTAGTTATAAGTATTAGCTATAGGTCTTAGATGTAAGTCACTAGTTATAAGCCTAAGTAGTTAGTTACTAGCTATAAGTCCTAACTGTTGTAAGTCACTAGTTGAAAATCCTAGCTGTAAGTCATTTGTAATAAATCTTAGCTATAAGTTATTAGTTTTATGTCTAAGTGATAAGTTATACGTTAGATAAATATAAAAAGAGTTGTAAAAGAGGAGATTTTCTCATGAAAACGGCGCTATAGAAGTAGTCTATTAATTATTATTTTTAACAATTAAAATAACAAATATTACTTAAGAGTTACAAGTAAAGTGCTTTCGAAAGAAATATCAATGTGTTCGGTATGAAGTTATGTCAAAGATCCCGAGAAGATATTATGCTGGTAATTTATATTATTCACATGTAAACAATGAGGTGGCTCCTCGTATTCCAGTTTAGGGATAAGAAGTATCCCGGGTGGACTAGGGGTAGTAATTATGGGGACGGTGTTAAAACCGTGGGTGGCGAGTCGATCTGCAATGTGTCGGAGCCAAGGGTCGTGGTAGGGGTAACACAGTGGACCGCGGAGGTCCTCAATGGTAGTAATGAGCAGAATAGATGTCTGCGCTTTTACAGGTTCATACATATATTTACCGCAGCATCCCTCTTTGATCTCCACCAACTGTACTGCTGCGTGCGAAGAAGAGACAGCTTCATTAAATCAAGTTGTGGGAGAGAAAAAATATATAGTACTTGTATTGAATAAGGTGAAAAATGGTAGCTTAATAAAATGATTTCTTTTAAATCGACGCTTTGACCTGAAAACTGACATAAACGTTCCATTCAAATTAAAACTATCTAAAAACCAAAGATATTGCAAAGAAGCATTTCAGTAATATTTACGAAAAGATCAGCTTTAAAGGGATTTTATTATTAGTATCAGATTGCAAAGAAGATCCGGTTAGCAAGTTGTTTTATCACCGCTCAAAACCAATACTAATAAGCAGCAATATCCGTTTACGGGAAGAGGAAATGCAAAATATCATCTCGCAAATGGCGAGCAAATTTCAACTGGAAATGTTATTGCAATAAAGCGGTTATATTTGTAATATTTCCTGCATTGAAACTTTACTGACAGCCTCTAGCTAGACAAACGAACTAAAGAGGGTGTCGCCAGGTTAGTGGTATCTAAAAATCCAAAAACATTTAATAATTAAAGAGAATGTATGCAGTCACGTGATTTATATTTTATACTAGATGTTACCCGTGAAAAATCACGAAATATAATATGACTTCCCAAGAAAAAATATTAGTTTCAATTCAAATACAGAATAATGTGTTTTTTTTTAGGTAGGTAGAGATTTGAAAAGATTATTTTTTTATTTCACTATTCCAATTAACATTAACTCAACATTTGAAAAGTTCTCTTTCGTACGGTCGTACTTCCCTACTAACAAATGAAATCATTAATTGTTAATAATAATTCAAGGATGCTGATGAGAGGGGGATTTTTCTTTGATAAGCGAATTATTTGGATTCTGCTGTCACGTTGTATCCGCTGTGGTGCAACACGACATCCCCGGACTGACTTGTTTGTGACTCGTTGTGACTGGTTGTTTTTTGTTGTTGTTTTAATTTTGTTATTGAACAGTCCCATGTTTCATAGAATAACTAACTAACTAACCATCACGCCGTTTCTCCGCAGGGGTAGGCAGAGAGGACGGTCCTCCATACAGCTCTGTCTTGGCATACACTCCTTGCTTCATTCACATTCATATAGCGTCTCATACATAATCTTCTGTTATTCTGACTCTTCACATGAACCGATTCAAGTATTTGATTCACTTGATCTTGCCATGTCTTCCTCGGGCGCCTCAATTTTTTGTTCCATTCATTTTGCATCATATATTCTTTTCGCACTCCTTTCTTCTTTCATTCGCTCTACATGTCCAAACCATCTAAGCGTCCCTTTGTTGATCCTATTCATTATGCTTACATCAGCCTTACATTTTTTCAAAGGATACTTCATATAAAATGCAAATCACCATTACGGGCTTATGCCAACTTTGGCAGGTCGTAATGTGTTATATTTCTTAATCTAAAATGTTGAAATGAAATTTAATAAATATGTGAAAATATTCGTGAAACAAAAGGGATTTTACAACTGAAGATTTTGTCGATATTTTTTTCATCTTTAACCCCATAAGAGTGCAGAAAAAGCGCAAAAAAGTCGGTAGAAGGAGTATTCACTCTATTATGTCGATTTATAAGTACTTACTATGTACACGGTAAAATTTTGAATTGGTACATTTGTACAGAAAAAACTGTTTAATTACAGTATTATCTATTATTCTATAAAATACATACACTGTGCAATGAATTTCATGATATATTGAACCATCCCCTTATATCTATTAATGACTAGTAGCTATTTATGATAGACGGTAAAAAACCTACTAAAAGATGAGCTTTTATTGTGGTATATGTAAAGTGCATGAAACATTTTTCGTTATTAACTTATGGATAAATTAACAGACGATGGAGGCTGCCATGCCATGAAATTGTTCAGATTGTTAAGATAAACGATGGAGTGCACTAAAAATCTTAAACTTGGGACGCGATTCGATGTTTGCCTTTGTTCCCTTCTGCGTAAATTATTATTTTTATTTTTACTGTTCTCTCATTTTATTTTTATATTGTGTTCTCCCTCTGCATGTACGAGTACATATAACCACACACTATGTATTTTTTTTTTAGTTTAATTCTGTACCCTGATGATGCTTAGGCTAAGAGAATTTAGTCGGTTATAAAAAATAAAATAAAATCTGTAAAACCGCAAAGTGATTGCTTTCTAGAAAAATATTATCATAATAATAAAATATCAGAAGTGTAAGGACATCTTGAAGTTGAAATGGCGAGAGTTCCATCCAACATATGCATGAAGCGCCCTGCCAAACTTGCAGGTAGAAACGAAATGCGGTCGTTGATATTAAAAGGATATTAAAGCGATCCAGGTACAAAATGTACCGCGTCAAAGGAGCCGTTGAACGCACTTTATGTCCACGCAATTCGAAGACCCGGGGGAATAAGGATGTAATGGGTTTGATGAGAATACTTTTAATGAGATAATATTAATCTGGTTTTGTTTAAAAATACTTTTTAAAAATCCTCCTCGAAAAATATTCTTCATCGAATCCGGTTCCTTAGCAATTACACCATTTCCGTCATTATCCACGCATGCATTAAAATACAATTTATTTAATAAGCCAAATTTTCAAGAGTATTTGAAAAACGCTTTTTAGTTTTTTACAAATAATTAATACATATTCTGTCGGTCCATTAAAAAATTAAAGACTAGAGGCTATTATATAACTAATTAACCATCATGCAGTTTCTTCGCAGGGGTAGGCAGAGAGGACGGATGGTCATTCAACTCTGTCTTGACATACGCACCTTGCTTCATTCACATTTATACACCGTCTCAAACATATTCTTCTGTTATGCTGACTCTTCACGTGGCCCGATTCAAGTATTTGATTCACTTGTTCGTGCCATGTCTTTTTCGGGCGTCCCCGACTTTTTCTTCCATTTACTTTCACATCATATATTTTTTCACACTTCTTTTTTCGCTCTACATACCCAAACCATCTAAACGTCTCTTTCTTGAGCCTATTCATTACGCTAATATCAGTCTTGCATTTCTTCCGGATATCCACATTTTTAACATGGTCATTTAAGGTTTTACCGCACACACGCCTTAGGGATCTCATTTCCACAGCATTCAGTCTACTTTCATCCTTCCTCTGACAGTTCCATGCTTCACTGCCATACATCAGAGTTGGTATAAACACTGCACTGTGGACTGCTAGCTTCGCTTCCTTGGACATTAAAGTTCTCTATTAAGAAAGCATTTTTTTTGTTTTCAAACAATTAATACAAATAATATTTCATTAAAATTTTCTTAACACTTAAATGAAATGTGTGTACATGAAATGTGATTGACGAAATTATTTCCGTAACTCCATTTTCTTATAGAAACTCTCTGGAATTTCTCGCTCAAATATGTTCACCTTGAAACGTAATTGTTATCACTAGCCGTACGGATTTGATGTATAAAAATAACAAACGCCGTGGTATTTCACCAAAATTATTCAATTGCTGTTCTACAAGAAAAATAAGTTACACAGTTAAATACTGTTGAAACTCGGACGAAGCCGGGCAGAGGGAATTGCTGTCATTATCAAGAAGTGGATCAAACCACATATTTTATGAAAAAAAAATCGCTCGTTATTTCATATTTCAACATTTTGTGAGAACCAGACCTTGATTCTGATTCCCCCAGCACTTCCACAGTAGACTCTACCAATAACGTACTGTGACGAGTGCTATATAATCCGAGTAATGTACAAGCGCGGGGAATGGTTTGAACGGGGCATATTGCTTCACATTTTCGGATTTATCTCCACTACTTCATATGAATAATTTAACTGCATAACATTTATTAAAAAAGTCATATCGCGTTGTGAACTATTTTGCGATGGCGTTTATTTGGTAATATTCATAAAACTTTAGTGAATTATTCATTGGTTTTGACTTTATTCGTAGGACGATGAATATTATCGTCCAATTAAACGTGGCATTTTTTTTCATTTTATCAAAATTCGGGAATATTTATTAGATACTAAGTTTGACTGACTGGATACTAAGAGTTAAAAAAATAAATAATTAGGGCCATGTATTGAAAGAAAGTTCCCTACTCGCTTATATATATATATATATATATATATATATATATATATATATATATATATATATATATATATATATATATATATATATATATATATATATAAATCTAATTAAGTTACTATTTACAAAGTACCTACTTATTAATTTTATGGTTTTCCTATTTTTATTATCATTCAATTTTGTTGTTGTTATTATGCCATGTACTGTTTTCAAATCTTCCATAATAATATAAATAATTCTAACTAAATTACGTTGCAATATACTAACACTTTACTTACTAACTTCTTAGAAATCTATCATGCTATGTATTATAAATATACGTATTTACTATTTTGTGAAATTTGCTATGCTAATATAACTAATTGATAAACCTGAGCTGTATTTATATAGTCGCGTTTTAAATACCAACTTTAAAAAAAAAACTTGCTTCTACCCATTAATTGTACTCCTTTATTTAACTAAAATGTATTTTACGTAAAAGCCTTTAATGGGTTATACTCGTGTACAGTTAGAATTTTTTTTAAATTGTTTTTTTTTTTTAATTTGATTTTTGTAATGAACATATATTTAAGTACACACACAGAAAATTTCAAGTAAATCCGGCGATTTTTTTCGAAGTTACACGCATATTTGTAAAGACGTGTCAGAGCGTTTGAAAGTAGGAGGCCGGAGCGGCAGCGCTTACCTAGAACGCTGTCCCTTTTATTTCTATGTGGATTATTTATGTTACTTTCTAATGTATTCAGATGCGTAAAGTGACAGTGCATTAGTGTTATTTTCATACCTGCAAGGTAAATTTACATTTTTCTCACCCCAAACTGGCAAATACTATAGAGTCAACAACGTCAACACGAGAAGTGCCCCATCGGACCAGAGTCATGGTGCAGTTAGCAGCGGGCAGTAGCTGCCAATGAATTATCCACTTTCAAGCATGGTTATCCGTCACTACCACAAGATGTTGCTGAGGCTATACTTCCGATTTATACAGATCTCAGCAATGAGAAATTATTAGAAAGATGTGTGGGTGGTTTCACCCAAAACAACAATGAGAACTATAAACAACTGATTTGGAAAATCTCTCCCAGAGAAGTACCGGCTGGTTCGAAAACTGTAGAAATGGCTGCATACATAGATGTTGGCATATTTAATGAAGGCACAGCATCACTATTGTATTATATGAATGCAATAGGGATTTCACTTGGGCCCAATGCGCATTCAAATGCCGAAAGAGAGGATGAACAGCGCGAGAAGATCTCCGACCACAGAGCACACGAGAGCGCACGAAAGGGAAGAATGGTCTGCAGACAACACCAACTCTAGTTATTAGAAGCTGCCGAAGGGGTGGAGGATGTATTATATGGCCTTGAAATAGGCAAACTGATGTAAGTTGAAAAAAATTTTTTTTTACTCTATGTAAAGTGCTTTTGAAACTTTAAATGTGTTTTTCTCAAATCTGTGTTTTCAAAGTCGGTGGCCAAGATTTCTCGGACCCGGCTGAACCGATCAGTCTCAAATTTGAACACAAACTTCTTAAGTATGTTTTTAGTAATCAATCGAAGCTTTTTTTTTCACCCATGAATGTTTATTTTTTTATAAACAATTCAAGGACAAAATTTTGGTGGAATATGGTTTTTTTTGAGAAGCCGTTATTTTGTCAATAAAAAAGATTTTGCTTATTTCTTCAATGAATTATAAGATTATACATTACTTTAACGAAACCCGTTTAGTTTTTTCATTTTAGATGATTCAATTCAGAGATATCGTGGTCACCGCAAGACGCCTTTTTTGAGAGGAGCTCCTGGAGATCAGCTATAGCAGCTTTCAAAATTATTATTTTTACAAATAAAAAATGTGGGAATACATTTAAAAGTTACCATAATATATGTACAAAATATTTAGATTAATACATTTAAAAGTATTCTCAGGAAAAAATCTTGAAAAATCGCTCTTTTGGGCCTCCTGACTGTATATAATCCCTTAAGAGGTTAACAAAATAAAATAAATAAATAAAATAATTGTTTTAAGAGTCTTTTGTTTGTTTTGCCAGCAATTATGTATGACAATAAGGCATGAAACTGTTGAGAAAAAACGAAAGTAATATTAGACCGAATGCAGTAGAAATGAGATTTCACGTATAACCATGTATATAATATATTATTTAAAAACCATGAACGACTTTATTACGCATCTTGGTATTATAAAAATAATGCACAACTTCTCGACACAAGTATATCCTAGTGAGACAGACATGGACCAAACCCATGTTTTTTTTAATAATTTAACAAGAATAAACAAATAAACAAGAATTGATCAAACAAGATTTTAAAAGGATCAGGTGTAGTTTGTGAATGTAAACAACTGAAACATCACTAACTAACTAACTCCTAAAATTATATTATTAGTGATGTAAGCTGTTGACATATTTTCCAAAAGAAGATTTAAAAAAATGAAGACTAAACAGCATTATCTAAAACACGAAAGAAGGGTAAATAAAGAAACAGCCTTCAGGGTATTTAAATTGCCCAACAAATAAGGGTGGCCGTATTATGAGTATTGTGCTCCACTTAATGCTTCGATCCCCTCGCCGAGGGAAATATCACGAACGCAATATTAAAAAAAAACCACCCGGAGAGGATCGGTAGGTACGAAATGCAATGATAAATAATTGCATTTTTAAGGAATAATAACAGAGCTATTGAAAATGTAAGAATTTCATTGGTAACACGCAATATTTATAGTTCATGTGAACAACAATTTAATAATAATAATAACAACGCAATACATCTAAATATAGTATTACTGGTGTTAATTTTGTGAATACAAAAAAAAATGGATTTAAAAAATGGTTTGTCAGTTTCTTCTTTGACCACCAGCAATGTTAAGTGTGTTCAACTGTCAAACTTTTATGAACTAGTCTGCTATAAGTCATGTATAAAATCGTGTGCTTTATGACCGATTGGTTTTTAATAAAAAAAATCTGTGATGTAAGTATTTTTACACTTTAAAATAATTATTTAACCAACTAAGTAGTTAAATATCACAAGGGTGGGCAGAAGGATATACTGCCACACAACTTTGTCTTGGCACATATTCCTTGATTGATGTTCATACCATATCAATAAGCTCTCATGCGGAACAATATCGTCACTGAGCGGATCCGGACGTTGGTGTGAATCTACCATTAATCACTAGATAGCAATATATCTTAAATATACCCCGAGGTGATTTTTCACAATAACGGCGCTATAAAAATTATCATTTTTCAAAGTGTAATGTAGGTACGAATAAAAAGTTTTTATTAAATTCATTTTAATAAAAAAAAATACCTGTTCTATTGCAATATTGATTATTGAAAGATAACATACCTTAAAATAAAATAAAAATAGAAGACAATAAAAAGATTAGGTTGTGACCGAGACTCGATAGAGGAACCCCTACGCTATCCGGACGCGACGCATCTACCAATTCCACCAGTCTAACCAATTATTTAAGCGTCATTTTTAATATTCATACTTGTTATTATAACCCGCTATGAAAAAATTAATTACTTTTGAAGCGGAAAATTCTTCATAGCTTGAAGAAACAAAAAATATTTAAAACGTATTTTTATTCTACATAAGAAAATATAAATAAGTCGTGTCATTTAATGTATGTAGATTTCGAAGGCAAACTTAAAGCGATTCAAGAATATTTTTAGTTTCACATTGGTATGCGTCAATCTTATCTTTCCGAATCAAAGGCTGTGTATTGAGAGTACGCGAATATTTGTTTTATAAAAGTTTGTAGACCTCCGGAATGAATAGTAAAATGCCTTAACAAACAAGAAATGATAAGACGAGAGCTCATTACCAATGCAAAAACGTCTTCTAGACGTTGGAGCGTTCCGGACAAACATCAGGAGTAACATTTGCATTTTAATAAAATGTCAATAATCCCACAGGCAAAGAGCTTTTAATTCATACATTCAATATACATTAACCCTCACAATAATTGTCGTCTGATGATTTGTAAGCCGATTTTTTCCAGGTAAAATAGATAAAATAAGTATTAATTTTAAACATATATGCATATATATATATATTTATATATATATATATATATATATATATATATATATATATATATATATATATATATATATATATATATATATATATATATATATGTATAAATATGTTCGTTATGTTTGTCACAATATGATCATAACTGAAAAGGTCTAGTGTTTTCCTGCTTTGAAATAAAATAATCTCAAAGAATTTTTTTTTTTAAATTTTTAAATTTTTTAAATTTTTTATTTATAATAATAATATTTATATTAATGTAATAATATTTAAATAATATATTTATATTATTAATAATAATATTAAATTTAATTCAATTGAATTATACAAAAAAAATAATATTAAAAAAAAATATTAAAAAAAAAATTTAAAATAATCAAAGAATTTCGTTCTATGATTAATGGTCTGGAGGCAAATCAAGCATTCAATCAAAGATTTCGGTTTTCAAATAAATATCATTCTCCGAAAATGAGACGAAAATACGATTTTTTGCATAAATCATCAATTTTAAGGGTAAAATACGAGCCAAGGGCTCTGACTTGAAATTAGCTTTACCCAAATTCTATCAAAGAAAAAAAAAAATCTTTAACTTGATGGTTTAGAGACGAATAAACGAAAAAAATATGGGAGATATGTTTTTTAAAATATTCTTTAAATTCACAACTCTCGGGTATTAATCAAATAACAACGTCTGGAGACGAATCAATGAAAACAATCATACAATACATATATGTTTTTTTAAATCATAATTTTTACAGGTAAAATATTAGCCCTGAGATCGGACTTGAATTTCACTATTTTGGGGTTATATTTTAATAAAACAAAAAAACTAATTTTAAATTAATTTTACGATCCAGAGCTGAATTATGTAGAGAAAATACTTTATTTTTAAATCATCAACTTTACCGGTAAAATTTGAGACTCAATTTATCTCGGGTTATTCTGTTTTGACGCGATTAATCACGTGGATTTTTACTGAACATGAGGTTTAAAGATGAATCACTGAAAAAATCTTCAAAGTGGTAGTGCTATTCCGTTCTTTGGTATTTACCCTCTACGTTCCAGGCTCTATCATGCTTCCCGGGAAATCCCTTGCTGGGCTATACACCATTTATACGCAAGTGTACTGTGCCGGTATGTGAACATTACGAGTGTAAGTTTACCCGTATCTACGACATCTTATGATCTCCTGGTACGCCTAACCCACCGCCAGAGACCGACTGTCCCAAACGCCGGGAAACCGGAAATTTAAGGGTGTATCTGCTATATCATTTTGAAGCCCATTCAATTCCTATTTTGACAGTTATGCAAAACATTTTTATTCCAGCGTGGTTGTATAGGTGGGCAATAAAAACCTGACGTATCAAGCAAATACCCAAAGATGTGCAATATAAAGATTATGACAATTAAATTAAAATGGATATTATTATGATATTACGGTTTTCTGTACACAAATTAGTTAAGAATATTTAAATAGGTTGATTTTACTTCCCGTCTGCGCACGAGATCTAGATTAAAAAACATATTATAACAAATAATAAAAACTTTTCGACAGCTATACACATATTTTTTAATGTTCCATAGATATGGAGATAAGTCAATGCTAAAAATTAGCGTTTTTCAATTAAATTAAGTAATTCCAAACTTCCTGGCTGAAAGTTGTTAATTTCATGATGACCGAGCTAACCGGTCGAGAGTTTTTTCCCTGTTTCAGACAAAGAAATGATCTATTTAATAGATAAGATTGGTCACTTTGTACTTTAAAAAATATTTATTCCATCGTTCGCAATCTTCCCTTGGTACCTTTCCTGATTTTCTCACATAAAATGCGATATACGTACTGACCGCCTTTAAAAGGAATATGGAAATTGATCATTTTTGTTTATTTCTATAAAATATAATTACTTACTCATGTTATTTGCTTAGAATAGCACATAACAGAAATTACGCTGGTAATATAAAATATAGAAATAATAATTATTGGTTCATAATTTCCATAATAATAATAATAATATTTGGATAATTTGTATAGCGCCGTTTTTGTGAAAAATCAAGGGCGCTGTACAAATCTTAATTTCTACTTAATATTAATTCTTAGTTTATATAAATATACAGCAACATACTTACCTGGCAGGTCACTTCTAGCAGGACACAATCACCAATTTTAGAAAAACTTAAATTTTTATTAATTTTTTATTTTTGTTTCTTTTTTATTTTTATATCTTTATTATTATTTTTCATTTTTAGGGCATGAGGGCAAATTTAAAATAAAGTATATCGGAGGTATTTTTAATTTTTCGTAGTGAAGAACAGATAATGATGATAATCTTTTAATGAATTTAAGGAATGAGAGTCTGAAAAGTTTTCTTGGTTCTATTGGGCTTGTTACATCTTGATTATTGTTTTTTCCTGATAACGTTACATGCGAAAAAAGCAACAGTTTTTAGTTCAAGAAATTTCGTAACCAGAAGGTGTCACCTGGACAAAAGCAAAGAGAGTATTTTTCGTACAAAATAAACACGAAATAATTTATCTCAGTGCTTTACCACTCAGTTGCCATAATGCCTCGTGGTTCAGCCCTAGAACGGGTTGTAAGCTGCCCGTTATTATTCTCGTCTCGTTCTTGCCCTTACGTCAGTCCGCACGTCAGCTCAACCCGAAATTTCTACCCGGAGCGCAGAAAAAGCGTCGGGTATCCGTTTGACAATGTTACACAAGGTCTTACGTTGTAGGGAAAGCTTGTGTGAAACGCGCTGATGTAATACTCGCCCATGCCGAGTTCTGCCCTCCTGGTCCCACGGAGTAGAAATAAGGAAAATGAGGAGCCCTCTTTTGTGAAGAACAGAAAGCCACTTTATTACATTATTTTTCACTGATTTATTTATTTCATTAGGCTTTTCAACATTATACAAGTGATTCACTGATTTTACGCTCATACCACGAAATTTCTGTGGGAAATATTCATGAAAATCCAAAGAAAAAAAATTACATAGATAAAAATATATTAAGAGGAACGTCCTCGGGGCTTATTTAATGTATGAATAAATTTAAAAATCTTTTAGATTTATGGTGAAAATACCCAACTTAATTGAATGATATTTTCAATCAACGGGTACAACATAAATTTAGAGCGCTCTAGAGTTTATTTTTGTAGTTAATTACAGAATATTCGTATTTTATTTGTCATGTATTCAAAGGCAATTTTGGCACTTTGTTACTAAATGAAACTTAAAAAAATAATCTTACGCTAACTATAATACTTTGAAAATATGATGAAATATAATATAAAATCTTAAAAAATGATAATAAAGCGTTTTACTGGATCGTAATTTGAAATTACAAATTAACGTTTTGTGTTGCCGTTCATGAGAAGATACAATGGAACTATCAGCGGTAGGTTTTCATGTTTCATTTTACAATATTTTATATATTTGATTTTAACAAGAAAACAACCTACAAATGAATGATGTTTGCCCTGGAAACTCGTTAAAAAGTGCATTTTAAATCGTGATTTTTAATTTTTGTTGACAGTCTCATTTCACTTAAAAATATTTTTTACCTTTTGACACAACCTATAAAAAAACAAATGATTGATTATTGTTTTTGTTTTAATAATGCTTAAAATCATGTTAGTTTGTATCACATAGACGCAATTATTACTAAACCGCATTTATAATTTATTATGACATAAAACGAATGTATACCGTTCCTTAAGTACCTCCCTACTATATGAAATGTGTATGAACGTACTTCTCAATAAATACCTGCAAACAGATAAATATAAAAAATTAAAATTGTAAGAAACTATAAAAAAATTGAAAATAAACAATATAAAGACACTAAAACCTAAAATGAGGCATGCATGCAAGTACGAATATTAAGCACATGAATAAATAAAGATTGTATAATGGTTACCGTGATTAATTTAGCTTACCTGGTTGCTAGCTGTTTAAAGAAAAAGCTACTTTCAGAGTCGCTTTGGCGAATGAAGAGTTCAAACACTGCATTGTCAAAAATGATCAGAGCTGTTAATGTTGATTTACCTGATCTGAATAGCCAGGATTTCCAAGTCTTCTCCTTCTTCTTTCTCCTCGCTCATCTCGCTTTCCAATTTATTCCCCATCATTGGTAAAGCCATAGGTATGTGTTTGCTTACCTCCTTCCGCGTGCCTCAGAATCGCCCCCAATACTTATATTTACGCTAGTCGCTTCTCTTTACCCCCTTGCACTCGCCTCACAACAATCTCTATTGTTGGTTGTGTCACTAAGAAACTCAAAATTGTGATTTTTGTGTCAGATTAAATATTATCACACAGAGAACGGCCTAGATAAGATTTAACATTACACAAGATAACGAGTCAGGCATAAAAGTTCCGACAGATAAAAAGTGTTCAACCAAATCCGGTTCGCTCGGAAAACACTTTGGCGAGTTGTTATTCCTTTTTAAGATGGCGATCAAAGAATCACAAACGGCGGAGGAGCAAATATTCCAAAAGAGACCTCACGACCGCCGGCAAACTGCACTTTTATTGCATTCAAACGGAAGGAAAGTACTAAAACATTTAATGTCCCCTGTAAAATGCGTCGGCAGCCATAATTTTTGCATTTATCCAGCGCTGGTCAGGACATTTAATAGGATTTAATTAAAATTGAACATCCGCGGACAGTTTCTCACCGGTTAGTATTCGCCATTTGCCGCCATTATCAGATTTAAAGACTAATTATTTAGAAATTAGGGTGGAAGAATAGCACACGTTTTGATTTTCACTGAAACCTGTAATTCACAAATATTTTGATGTAAGAAACATTTCTTTAAACTTTAGTTCTTATGATGCATTAAATATTATAGTAACACACTGCAACTCAAAAATATCTGAAACATAATAATAGATTAATTGTATTAGGCAAATTATGCACTAAACCAAAATTCTGCCGTCATGAAATTTGTATGGATAAATCAATAAGTTTGAAATTGAATGAATAAAAACAAGAAAGAAACATTTTTTGAATCTCTAGTTCTTATGATGTTTTTTTAAAATATTATAGTACCACGTTGCATCTCAAAAAGATCTTGAAAACAGTAATAGATTAATTGTATTAGGCAAATTATGCGCCAAACTAAAGTCCTGTCGTCATGAAATTTGCGTGGATTTCACCATGCGAAGTTTCATTTCACAATGTGTGAGCCGTTAAAAAATATTTTCGCTGTGAAAATACGATTAGACGTTATTTTTTTAAGATTGTGAAAACGTTAGGAAAACATGTTTTCAAAAATGAGTTGAAACTCTGAAAACTCCGTCAAAGCCGGGAAATAACTATTTGCTTACTACGCTACACGTTTCAGCTTACTACAACGTTCAAAGAATGAATTAATCCTCGTAAAATTTGTTTATTCAAAGAGTTTCTTTAGTAGTTGTTCGTACACAGAAGAAAGTATTCAGTAACTACCCTTTCCCAGTTGCATATCCCAGTGCCCCGGCTCCAGTTACATCCAACCCCTACGGACGGTCTTGTTTCTCCCTGGAATTATATTTACACGAGGTAAAAACAGCCCCATATCTCGTTTCGTTTCATGTAGGCACTGTACTGTAGGTTCTGCGGCTGAGTAGACTGAATTATTGTGGCCAATTCACTGCGTCGTGTTTACTTATAAAACAAGGCAGCTAAATGCCTGACGTTCCTTCATTATTTAATGCTAACTATATCTAATTTGTACAAATAATGAAATAAGTAAGTTCTTGTCTAAACATAGACTAATTATAAAATTTTCATGGTCTCTTAAATACCATTTTTTTTTTAAATCACGTTTTCATAGTGGTGTAAAATTGACAATTTTAATTGGCATTTGGAAAAGAACCCGATTATTATTATTTTTTATTTTTTTTAAAGAAAGATAAACATTCTCTGGTTACGATTAACCTGACAATATTTGAAAAACTCCTGCTGCCACAATAGGCGGAAAATGTTTTTTGTGCAATGATGGAGGACTAGCAGAGGAGAAGGGATTGAGCCCGCGAGGCCCCGGTGGGAATCCGACGCGTTTGTCCACTCAGCTACCGATCGGTCAAACAGAGTCAAGAACTTAATTTGATTTTCATCCAGAAAACGTCACAATAGCTGTCCATTTCTTCACAATGCTCCACGACGACTTGTAAACTTTGTTTGTTCAGGTGTGATAATTAAAAAAAATATATGTCGACACTAGCGTTGTGACCGCTTTGAAAGAACTACTTTTTTGACAGCAGTTCCTACTTCATTCATTGTTCATTGAACAAATACTTCAATTGGGGTTGGTAGTTCATTTTAGCGTTCATTCACTTCATTTCATTGAATAAGTACTTCAATGGAAGTTAGATTACAAAAAACTACTTCAATTTGCAGCAGTTCAGTTGTGAAGTTGAACTTCAAAGCCTATAAAGAAGTACTTCAATTGAAGTTTAATTTTAAGTACTTCGATCAAAATTTTTTGGGAGTTCTTTCTACCGACTAGTACGTTTTACGGATAAATTCAAATCTCTTTTTTGCGAGTTCGACTTCAATTGAAGTGTTCACTGCGTTCATTTTAAAGAACTAGCAATTCGTGAAGCATTCACAAAACATTGAAGTTTTTCCCAAAGCTAGTCGACACATATTTTTTTCAAGGTAATAATACTTTTCAACGGAGTTCCTTATTGCGTAATCAAAATGTCGGATTTTTTGGATGTTTGAATACATTTTTGGCAATTATTCTAATATTCTCAATACACTTTAATCATATTACCCATACATTTTACTCATTAAATGTTTAATCTTATATTTTCGACATCCCTGAAAGAGCTTCCAAAAAATATTAGGTTTACATATATTATTTAAACAGTTACTAATAAATATATTGGTTTCATTTAATAAATTTAATAAATTATTTATTAAAATGATAATATAGTACTTAATTACATTTTTTGGTATATGATTCCCAAGTGGTTTAAAATTTAATTTCAAACCCCTGCCTACCTAATAAAGTACATAAATATAATGTATATTTGTAGGCATTATTCTGTATTTAAAATCGAAACCAAAAAATCCTGGGTAGTAAAGTTAGTGTAGTTAATAATATTGTCGTAGGAGCATCAATAAATTTGTAATGTTTCAAATGCAACCACATTAAAAACAAAAAATAGAGGTGCTTGAATTTAATGCGATTATTTTATATACATACACAATCACCCAGCGATATGTAAAACGTCAACATTCAGTTCTAAGGATTGAAAGATTGGCTCCTTAGAAAATTAAAACTTACACTTTTTTTCAGTTATTTGTCAGAGTAAAAGAAAATTGAACTAATTTTCTGTCTCTATGAACTGCTCACTCTGCTAGAAATGTTTTGCACATTATTATGTTTGATATGATGTTAAACCACCAGATTTTACTCGACGAATAATATATTACGTTACTTGGTTCATGATCCAATTTGTAAGTTGGACATCTCATTCTATCTGGCCGGAAATAATATACTTTATTACGTAGAGTGGAAACAAAACAGGTTGTGATCCAAATCTCATTCAGATTTTCAATTTAGTAATTATTTGGTAACGGAATCTGAAAGTTATGTGGCATATCAAATCAGACTTATGGAATCAACCTAGATAAAGTCTTGCCAACAGCAGATATCGTACTAAAAATCTGAAATAAAATATTAGAAAATATGTTTTATTTTCAGCTGGCATTTTGTATTTCCACATTTTAAAAACTAACAGGAGACGTAACAATATTCGCATTATAAAGGAAATATGCATTTAATTCCAACGTAGGTACCCAAGTTTTTCAAATATCTAAACGGTTCATATGACACGTCATGTGTCTAGTCCAATATGAGGTATCGTGTGCCTAGTTTGGTTATCTAAAAAAGAAAAACACATGTAATGTGTAATATCAAAATGAATAAATCACTTAACCTCATTGGCTTCACCAATAGAATAGCCTGTGACTTTAAGAATCCAAAAACCCTAAAAACTCTTTACTGCTCATTAGTTCGCCCTCGTCTAGAATATGCCAGTGTCATTTGGTCCCCTTTCAATCCCGTTCATATTCATCATATTGAATCCTTACAACATTGTTTCTTACGTGGAATTGAATGGAGAGTAGGGCGAGAAAGATGCGATTATTCATATGATGAAATTAAATAAAAATTAAAAATGTTTTCATTACAAAAGCGTAGGAACGACTTTGATTTAAATTGCATGTTTTACATTATTAATTGTATGTTTGACTCACCTTCTTTGTTGCAACGCATCCAGTTCACCATTCCTTGCCGTAGACTTAGACACAATGAATTGCTGTTGCTTAATCATCCCTCCACTAATAATGATTATCATTCTCCACTGTCCAGAATGTCGAGACTTGTTGTTAACTCAAGACACGGTCTTGAAAATTTTGGTAGCAGTCTAAATGATTTTTGTCATTCTTTACGACTCTACCAAAACTTTGACTTGACCTCGGCTTTGATTTGGATGTTCTTTCTTATCTAAATTTTGTCATATTTGTGTCATTACTCTTTTTAGTATTATATATAAGCGCTTCTTTCTCTGTTGTTCTTTTTTCCCACTTCGTGATTTGTGTTTTTTTGCGATTGGAAAATAGTTCGTTAGTTTATAAATAAATATCTAAATGTTCCAAATAACATATCATGTGCCTTGTCCAACAGTGAAAAAAGAAAAATAAAAAAGCCACTATTAATCAAAATTTTAATAAAAAAAATTATGAATAGAATTGACCCCTCACTTCAGTGTAATGCATCAGTTTTTTTTATTTGCCTAAGAAAATGCGTTTGGCACAATGTTAAGTTTGCGTGAAAATAATATACATTTTTAATAGGTTATTTAAAATAAATAAGTTTAATTATTTCGCATTGTACAGGAAATTGAGTATTCATTTTGTTTACACATATCAATACACCGTCACATGTTTTTTGCAAAACAAAGAGTGCTGTTTATATTTTAAATATTGTCATGCGAACACCACTCGGAAGTTACCATATCCAGAGCTAGCCGGGTTATGATATCCCATAGTTGGAAAACGTAAAGTTGCATAGTACGGAAAAGGACAGGAGATAATGAAAGTTTGAACGTAGGTTCCTGGAACCCAGATCCAGTCACTTGAACGAGCTCTGTGAAGGAGCGAAAAATCTTTGGCTCTGAGAACAGAGATCACTTTTTTAGGGTAGAAACTGCGGTAGAAATGGAATGAGCTATATTTAGTTATGAATTTGCATGATATTTTCAAACGTTTCTCTGCCTTTAATTACCCCTTTCCATCCCCACCGTAAAGCTCAGTGCATGTCTATTCGGAGTGCCATAGCTCTACCGGTTCCGGGCAGTGAAATACCACTTTGGAGTTACACAAAAAGTAAAATCCTTGGGTTGCGTCGCACCATGACTATCACCGAAAGCACCGCGTCTCCTAATAAACTTCGAATTAGCCCTAATTACGTTAAAAGTTATGAAATTCCGTTATAACCGCCAGGAATTTCGTTATATTCATAACTGAAATGTTGGTAATTTGTTCGTTACCGGGAATGTTAGCCTTCACATTACAGCAGTTAGTAAAACATTGTTCCGGGAGTAATTTTCACTTAACCCGTACGGCCGCGCAGTGTCCTAGGCCAGGGGCCCCAGTCTACGCCCGCGGACAGACTAGGGCAATTCTTAACACTAGAAGTCATACTTTACAAACCCCTCTCTCTATATCTCTCTATTACACCGCGCTGGACTGAATACTTTTCTTCTTTTTTTAGAAATTAATGTAACAAATGCGAGTTTAAAAGCGCATTTCTCAATGATTTTTAATATGTTTGCTTGTGGAGAGTGATCCTTTTAAGTTCATGAACATAAATTGTATGTTGCTTAGTGCTAAACTGCCTACGTTGATAGTACTTAATATATATATTCATTTTAGGCAAACGTGCTACTTCTGTTTGCGATACAAATTAATAAAAAACGAATTTTCCAAAAATTGTCTTGAAAATTTTAATTAATTTTGTTTAATAAAAAATAATATGAGCGATTTTATGGAAAAAATATTCACATGTTTTACAAAAATACATTAAAAGTTTAACGAATTTTATTTTGAAGACACTTTTCAAAAGAGTTGATTAGAATATAAAAAAAACTATTATTTTTGTCCACTTTTGTTGTAAGTGAAATATGGCAATTGAGCAAAAAAATTGGGAACCCCTGTTATAGGCTAATTGGAAAACAAGACCGGGAACCATCAGTTGTTGATGTCGATTGATGGTGGTCGCATTTCCCACCGCGCTTTGTTCCTCCTACATTACACGGCGGATGAAAAGCCTAAGGTTGCACCCTGATAGCGGATTTCCCAATTAAGTTTGGTGAAAAATCTAAATCATACAATCAAAAATAATAATTCTATCAGGTCTGAACTAACTGTTACGTTATTGCATACTTTCAAACGCTGATGAGAGATTTTGTATATTTTTTTAATGAAATTTTCTGGGTTACGAATAACTTGAGAACGTTTGAATTTCTCCTACTAAGCGGAAAATAATACTTTCACAATGATGAAGGATTTAACTGAAACGCCTGAAAGTTGCTTGCTTAGCAACTCTGGTAAAGTAAACGAACAACAACTTATTTTATGGCGTGCATTGGAAATATCTTTGCTGGAAAGGCAAAAGGGCTTAAGTGACACTTTGGTCACAAATGAGTCAAACATATGCAGTTTGGTCAGTTTTTTTTTGTTGCTTCAAATGCTCTGACTCTCGTTTGATGCTGAAGACTTTTGTGGCCCTTCAGCCATCTAGAATATATTTACCATTCGGGAGAAGACTTTACTCAAGCGACATAAGCTTGGGACTTTTTTTAGCTTCTTATCGCTTCAGGTGAGAAGTGTAAACTTTTTTTCAAAAATCCCACCAAATACTGAAGACTTATGAATTTTATTGTAAAACAAACAAACTAAATCAAAGTGCTCTGGTGTTAGCATCCTTTAAATAACGCTTCAGCCCTTTTGCATTTCCGGCGGTGATATTATCATTAAAAAAATAACGAAAGAAAACCGTACGGAGGTTAATTCAGTTTTTTTTTTTTAAATCATGTTATCCACAGAAAGTTCCGCTTGTAACTGTACATGAATGTACAGTTCCATGAATTTGGACTAACATTTGTCTTGAACTAATGTTAGTAATAACTACCTGTGTAACAAAACTAAATCCTTTCATTACAAGCTTCGGACTTGTGGATTCAAATAAAATGCCGGATGTAAAGGAAAAAAACAAAAAATATATATTTAAATAATATCAATAATTAACAACACAAATTCGAAACAAAAAAAGGCAGAAAATAAAAAAGACAATGGTCACAACCGAAACATAAAAAATAAAGGGTTGTGACCATTATATTTTTATTTTCTGTATTTTTTCGTTTCATATTTGTGTTGATGATTATTGACATTGTTTAAAAAGAAATGCATTAATGCCATAAAGTTAATTCTAATTTCAAATATTTTCGGGTTTTCCAGTAATTGATTGCATTCATCAAGGTGACAATAACCAGTCACCACTAGTTTTCAACATCGCGCGTGTGATTCACGAAAATATTAATGCAGGTTAATGATTCAAAATTTATATTTTATTTTTACAAACCCATTCTGTCCTTTTTTTCTTCTGTTTGTGCAATTAAACTGAAAATTTACAAAAATTTTGACACAAACGAGAGTTGTACTCGCTTACAGCCCCTTTTGAAACGAACAACGGCCGCTAGTTAACTAATTACCGCATTTCACGTTAGTTTGTGGCCAGAACGTGCGGTTATTGTTATTTGATATATACCTGGATCATTGGCATGGAATGCACCAGGTAATTTCCACGTTACTCATACTGAAAAAATGATGGTATAACTTATGTGTGATCGCTTGTTGGTGGCTTCTTGTGCATCTGAACAATGGCGATTAAATGTTAAAAAAAAAACACAAAATATTTTCTAATAATTTGTAAAGCATGCATTTCGATTCCACATTATCCCTTCATTCTTCTTAGTAAGTTATTTTTATTTATTTATTATTTTTATTTTTTATAGTAAATATCGCACAAGAGTCCCAAGTTGGGACTCCCAACTGCTCCTAACCGTCTAGAGCCAGTGAGACTATGGCATCCCTTATCGGGGTATGTTGTGAGGCTAAAGGTAGTGAGGAGGGGAAAGAGATGGGAAGAGGAAGGTTGGAAAGTACCTGGCTATTCAGATCTGGTCACCAAACACGGCTAAAGCCATTTCAAGCAACGTTATGATTCTGAATGGTGGTCTTTCACCAGGGCAATACTTAGAGTATCTACCACTCTGGAACGTGGAGCAAAAATACTTTTTTATTATTTTATATGAATTAAATGTGTTATGACACATATTAATTAAATAAAAGTAATTGGCGCACGCCGGGTTTGAACCCGCGACCTTTAGATTCGTAGTCGAGCGTCTTACCACTCGACCACGGAGGCCGTCAAAAACCTTGTTAAGATCCTTGATTACGAATCCAGAGGTCGCGGGTTCAAATCCCGGAGTAATCAATAAATGTTATTTAAGTAATATATGATATTTCACATTTAAATAGTACAAAATAATTGTACAGTGTTTTTGCGGCACGTTCCGAAGAATATAAAAATTAGATGAGTCATAAAAAAAAATAATGTGCTATTATTTTTTTGAAGAAGGACCTGTGACAAATGACATTATTTCATATAAAAAACAAAAATCCTCAATTTAATTTTGGCTCTCCAGAACATCTGCGTTTATTGACTCATCCCTCTTTTCCTTTCCCAGATATTTTCTGAAGATGTCGTCAAAAAACATAGTTTCCCTGTTATTGAATGTGAAAACAAGTGTTCTAGCTCCATTTAATGTATTTTTTGAAAGAGGTTTATTTTCATATAATATTTTTTGAATTGTGGTGGTCCATTGATATGACAAGGCACCGACAGGTTTCCATTACAGTGTAAGTTTTGTTTCCATGACTGTGTTTGTTCTGTGTCCATACCGTGTCCATTCTGTGTCCATTCTGTATCCATTTTGTGTCTATTCTGTGTCCATTCGGTAACCATTCTGTGTCCATTCTGTGTCCATTCTGTGTCCATTCTGTATCCATTTTGTGTCTATTCTGTGTCCATTCGGTAACCATTCTGTGTCCATTCTGTGTCCATTCTGTATCCATTTTGTGTCTATTCTGTGTCCATTCGGTAACCATTCTGTGTTCATTCTGTATCCATTCTCCACCCTCTGGTAATTGATTTGTAATGCCTCGATTACGTTACGAGTCATACAGCTATTGACGTTTTTTATTAGCCCATGATAAATGCCGTGACGAAGGTGGAAACCATTGGCGAGATTTTTTTATGTTATTGGTTAGAAAAGGCTTTTTTTCTTATGTCTAATAAAAAAAGTTGACTGGCAAAGGGCTCCCCTAATGTATCGCATAGCTACGGTCTGAATTTATGGAATTATCACTAACAAGTAACAAGCCATGCAACCCCGTGTGAGGGGAACAACTGGCGGTATTAATTGATATGCGGACAGTGAGCTTATCCCCTACCATCCAACACTAGTAGGAAGTAGGAAGTAGGAAGTAGTAACCAACAGCGACAGCGGATTGTGCCTGTAAAAGCAGCCACGAAACAACATCACTGGACTGGGGAACAGACCCATAATATTGAGTAAAGTTAGTTCATCGGACGTGCACCATTGGCAACTATACCTAATTTGAAACAAGTATGTATTGTTATTAAAAGATTTTAGAACAAAATGGATAAAATCCATTTAATTAATCGTTGCATTGAGTCTTCTTATTCTCTATATTACTATAGTTTGATACTAACCCAACCCAAACCATACTTCAGTGGTCTCAGCGTTTTGTGACAATGAGGAACTCCAATAAACTTTTTTAAATGCCAGTTTTTTTTAAAACAAGTGGTGATAATATTTTTTTTTTTTCTTTGGGTCATTAGTGGTAAAATTATTGAAAATTTACGTGATATGAAATACTCATTAGTTGTATAAGATACAAAACTAACCTTCAAAAAGCAGTTTATACAAAAGAAAATTGGGAAGAAAATCTCTTTTTTGGGAAGAATTCGTCAAAAAGATTCCATAAAAATTCCAATTCACAATAAACAACTCTATTATTGCTCCACATTTTTATTACTGTTCAACGATTCTCTTCTTGTGTAATGACAGAAAACAAAACAAGTTTTTAATTCTCCAAAATAGAGCAATGAGAATTATACTTAGGCCAAATAGATACTCAAAAGCAGTTAAAATGTCAGAGGAACTAAATTGGCCAACAGAAAAACAGATGATAACATTAAGCACATTGATATTTCATATTCGTAAAAAGCATTTACTTTGTGGCTTGCCATATTTATAAATAAAACACATAAATTTTGTTTATAACCACTTTATTATTTAATATAACGACTACCGGTTTCGAAAGTACCCTTTCATCGTCAGGACAATATTAAAATTTCAATATTGTCCTGACGATGAAAGGGTACTTTTGAAACCGGTAGACGTTATATTAAATAATAAAGTGGTTATAAACAAAATTTATGTGTTTTATTTATACATTGATATTTATTCATAAAATAAATTTAAAAAAAAAACAACTTGTTACCAAAATACTTTTTGTAACGAAATGATTAACAACGTGGATATTCACAAACATATTACGGGGACGTGCAAAGAATTCAGACTACCAACAAAATAATAATACCAAAACACAAAAAAGCTTATTTTATAAAGGGATGAAATGTTATAATGCGCTGCCAAAAAACATCAAAATTACACCAATTAATAAATTCAAAATAGTCCGTAAGGACCATAGAAAATACATTAGTAATATCAAGTAGTATATAAGTTATTAGTATTAAGTCAAAAATTATATGAATCAAAATTACATACTTTGTAAACTTTGTTATATAAGTAAATAAATAAAAAATATAATAATAAAAATAAAACGAGCCCGTTTTGAAGTGAAAAGATCTCAATACGAATTTGAATCAGACCACACACGTCAAAATAGTAATCAACCTATCCATCGAAATGTCAGGGTGATTTACTAATAAAACCAATCATAAAAAAAAGATAATATTGCATAAAAATTATCAGTATTTTGTCTTATGCATGCGGGAGGGAATATTGGTATTGGAAATCGATAAAAGTTTAAGACAAATATGTTGTAATGTTTCATTAATATCCAACCTGTTTATAAGTTCACGGTTGCCTGGGTACAGTACTTGGTGGCCCTTTGAGGATATCCTAGGATCCTTATTCAATTGATTTGTTCAAACGTTATTTAATGTTTTTGCTAACTTTTTCATATATTATTTGTTTCTCACCCAACAATCGAAGGTATTGCATTGCACTACTCTCTGGATAAATATAATTTTTATTATTGATATTGATTAGAATTTTTTTTTGTACATCTGAAATATTTAATAATTTCTACTGAAATATCACGGTATAGTTAAATGTGTTTGTTGTGTCTTTAATGCTGTGATTATGTAGAAAAAAATGGAAAAGAGTATTTTAGTATAATCACTACAAAAAAATGTTCTAGTGAATTGGAAATCATATATCATAACCATATTTAGATTGGTCCGAGTAACTTTGTATTGTCGAGTGGACAAGACCAAAACATACTTTTACCAAGAGCTCTGTATTCCCAAGGTTCTTAAGCTGCATAACACTTGAGGCTGCGTCCCAAAGGACTGAACGCTCTCTCTGTGAAGATATGTTAAATAGACCAGAACTATTCTAGTTCAGCTTTAGTAGCTGAGCTTTTGCCAGGTCACGGGGGATGTAACCTCCCCCAAGGCGTTGGTTGTTTCTTGTAAGTACTTACTCTAAGCTGAAGCATAAATATTAATCAAAAGGAATATGATAGCGGTAAGAATCAAATTCTATTCTTACGTTAGCACATTTATTTTGAAGTCAAAATAACGACAAAAAATCTCACCCTTTTAACGCAAATGTTTTAATTGAAGCAATAAATTTATGCGATATTTATTCAAATAGGTACTCGTATGTGCAATGAATACATTGGGGATTCTATGGATACGTTTGTGTGTATGTAAAAATAATACGTGATAATATTTTTCGAGTGAAGTGTCAGTTTGCCTTTTTCTCAACATTAATAAAGCACGATAACAACACTTCATATTTGTACGTATATTTTATGAAATATAAGCATACATGTTAGCTTAAAACGTTATAATTACGAAGCTTGAAAAGTAATGTCTTCTATGTAAATAAGTGTACAAAAAAGAAAAAAAAAACGATTATCACAATAAATTTATATCTTCCTGTGGTAAATGAATAGGGAAACAATATCGGGAAAGTGGAGGTAGGTAAAAATAATAAATAATGCAAGCAGGAAAATAGATCGGTTTACAAAAAAAAAAAAAAAAACAATTTTCCTAACTTATTAATTAACCCCGTAAATCAACTATCCAGTAGTCAATTTGTGCATTTCCATCACGTGCATGGTCGGTGTAATCAGAGTGACACGTGTTACGATTAAGCGGGATAAAAAATATCCTGTTTACAACTTGTTTCCTACAGCCACCCTCCACAGGAAGTGCTTGATTATTTTCTGTGGGCTCAGAAAGATTGGGTTTGTGTGCTTTAACATGAAATTTATAAAATGTTATTACTGTTAGTGATTAATTCTGCTTACAAATTGTCATAATATTATATATATATAAATAAATATATATTTTGTGAATACCTCCAATAAGAATAGTCCCAACTGCTCCCTAGCGTCTAGAGCTAGTGAGACTATAGCACCCCCAATCGGGGTGTGTATTGTGAGGTTTAAGGTAGTGGCTAGGGGAAGGAGATGGGGAAGAGGAAGGTTGGAAATTACCTGGCTATTCAGATCTGGTCACCAAATACGGCTAAACCCATTTTAAGCAACGTTTCAATTCTGAATGGTGGTCTTTTACCAGGGCGATACCATGAGTATATTCCGCTCTGGAATTTACTTTATACTATTTTATATTAATTAAATGTGTTATGACACACATTAATTAAATAAAATGTATTTGCGTACGCCGGGTTCGAACCCGCGACCTTTGGATTCGTAGTCGAGCGTAATATAAGGTAGATTTAAGATTTTATCACATCATAACGTACCAGACGAATTAAAAGAACTTTATAAAATTATTTCCCATATTATCACAATTTTACACTCATGTGTCGTATACAGACTCCAGAAATATTAACAAGAAGTAACCCTATTGATATATTAAACACGTATCGATGTACTCGTATAGTCAATTTAGTTTATCTTGAACTGAAATCTTGTATTCCACTGATATAGAAAAAACTACTATTACAAACCTAGATTTTAAAATGTATTTGATATTATTTTTAAACTATAGTTAATCAAAAAAATACAAAAAAAACATTTCTTGGAAGAATAAGGAACAAAGTGAAAATAAAAAAAAAGTTGAATCATACATAATTCAATAACGTCCTTTTCTCCTTTTCTACAGAATTCTACAGAAGAGACTGCGTAAACAATATTGTTCAATTTCTAGTATTTTTTTTTTGCCATAGCCATTATTGTTAGTATATTATATATTAAATATTACAGTCGAATATTCTTAAATTTATAAAATGTTCTTGGAAAAATAGGTTTTCAATAACCATGTCTGTATATAATGTATATATTTTACATTGGAACACACAAATTGTGTGATCTAACGTAAGATGAATGATTTAATAAAACAAATTTATAACTTTATTCCACTTTTTTATTTTTTGACTGGACCGGTTTCAGACTATAACGGCCATCTTCAGACTAGTACAAGTTGTTCTTATTCTATGGCTTATATACTATTGTCTGCTATATCAATATGATCTACTAGTCTGAAGATGGCCGTTATAGGCTGAAACCAGTCCAGTAAAATAATAAAAAAGTAGAATAAAGTTATAAATTTGTTTTATTCAATCATTAAAATGGAATTCCACCATGAATTTACAGTTACAAAATTAGAAATAATAAGATGAATGCACAAAAAAATCTTTTCATTTATCACTAATACAAACTTTATTCAAATAGGTACCTACATCATAAATATTGTCTTTGAGATAGTTATTTTACGTACTGTTTTTTGTCTATTATATACATCGTACCTTATTATTAAACTTAATTATGTTTCCAACTAAAAAATATTGTATTTCGTATACCAACAACTAAATCCGAGACTTCAAATCATTTAGCTGGATAAACAAAGAAAAAAAGTTAAACCAAGCATCTGTACGTAAAGCTAATTTTGTCATGACATCAACATAGATGCGGAGACAACCTTGAAGCACGCACGATTAAAACTTTTTTTAAATTTTTATGATTTTTTTGTTTTTTTTCCTTTTTACTTTGCATATATGTATTACAGTTCTTACTTTTGTTTCATGTATTGTTATTTAATTATTTTTTGTATTATTGTTAATTGTGAAACTTATTACATTGTTTATTATTATTATGGAGTATGGGTGCTTCTATTATTTTTTATAGTGAATACCGCACAAGAGTCTCAACTGCTCCCAACCGTCTAGAGCCAGTGAGACTATGGCAGCCCCAATGGAGGTATGTTGTGAGGTTGAAGGTATTGACGAGGGGACGGAGATGGAGAATACAAAGGTAGGGAAGTACCTAGCTATTCAGATCTGGTCACCAAACACGGCTAAAGCCATTTCAAGCAACGTTTCGATTCTGAATGGTGGTCTTTCACCAGGGCGATAATTGGAGTATCTACCACTCGGGAACGTGCCGCAAATATGCTTTATATTATTTTGTGTGAATTAAATGCGTTATGACACATATTGATTGAATAAAGTTATTTATACGCGCCGGGTTTGAACCCACGACCTTTGGATTCGTAGTCGAGCGTCTTACCACTCGACCATGGAGGCCGCCATTATTTCGACAGGTAAGAAATCAACAACATTCTTAGGCGGTTGTTCGTAGATACCTCGCATTCTTCAGACGCTGTCAAGTACGTTTGCAGATGTCGTCAAATCCTGGAATATAAAAAAAACTCTTCGTTAATTTTATAAATGTCAAGAAACCGTTTTTATCTTAAGTTCGCCATACAGCCCGACGTAAACACGCGTCTGAAAAGTTCACTATTAAATGTCAGATAAGTGAAGATATTCGCTAGATTAGAACATCGTGAATATAATACTTCAGGGATATGTTTTTGATAGAGCTACTGGAGCTCATTTGATGAAGTTTTTATTACAATCGAGCTTTGGGTTGTTATTTCTGTCGTAAAATATCAGCAATCTGCTCTCATCTGTTTGTTGATGCTTGCTGTAAATTGGTAAGTAATACATTTCTAAAATAATTATAAAAATGAACTAAAACAGGTTATTATTTTTTTTTAAATATTAAAGCTTTACGCTTCATTGTAATGTTGATTATTGAAAGAATACTAATAATAAAAAACCGTTTAAATTAAATTCAGTTTCATTGTGTACCATGATGCTTAGGCTAAGTGAAACCGGTCGGTCATTAAGATTAAAATAAGATCCGTGGTCTAGTACAAAACTCTTTTTGATTTCCTTAAATATGTCAAACCACAAAATGATAGCTTTCTACGAAAAAAATTATAATATTAACAATTTTCAATGAATATGAAAATAGAAAAAAGATTATGTTGGAAACAGCGCATTAACCAACTATTCCACACAAAACAATTAATCTACTCTTATTTGTAATAGAAATATTATAGTAATTAAAATAAAAATATTTATAATCTTTAAGAAGTATTAGATTATTAAAAATGACGGTGAATGAATTGTTTTGTGGAGGAAAAATTAAATAATACGCTGCAAGTATTTTAAACTCCCTTCTTCTTGGTTGAAATTGCATTGCGGGCCGAAAATAGTTGTTAATTCTAATCAGAAAAGTAAAACTAAGAGCCAGACCTCACCGTTTTCAGTAGGACGTACAGTAACGTTTCCGTTTTATATTTAAGATAATGCTTTTGCAAGTATACAAGTGTCAGTCACCCGAATTAAATATGCGGATTGTCACGTACTTCGTGCTTCACGCGCGTACTTGCACTTGGGTAAATACGAGGAGAGAGTGTCAAATAAATAAATAAACGGATTTAGGATCGAGTGAGATTGTTGCTTTAGGATCCATCGCTGACCAAATTGGGGCGCAGGGATTTAGTGATGCCGGGAGAACAGCGCCGTGGGGTAGATGAAGCGAGGCAGGTCACCCCACTCGCACGCGGTCCTTAGCCGAGCTGCGGGGTGATAACCGACCCACTACCTCCTCTAATCCAAAACGCAAACAAACAAACGTAGGGGTAGGAGGGAGGGGGGTAAATTAAATTGGCCAATCATGAGAACGTTGTTGCAATTTTGGAAATGCACAGAGACGCTGTGATTGATTTTCCTGATGATAATTATTGGATTCTGTAGAACACTGTAAACTGTCAATGAAATACTTTACCTTCCTTGGTATATATTGTATAGAACGCATAATTTATATTTATATATGAATAAATCCACTGGTTTTGGTATAACCGTACCTTCACATAAGAAATATAAACATACATATCGTACAACATCGCTTCTCATGCGGAATTGCATGGAGATTAGGGCGAGAAAGAAGCAGTTATTCATTTGATGAAATTGAACAATCATTTAAAATGTCTACTTTAGAAAGACGTAGGAAAAACTTTGATTTATTTGCATTTTCAGTTATCAATTGACTCACCTTCTTTGTTGCAACGCATCCAGTTAAAAATTCCTTGATGTAGACTCAAAAACAATGAATTGCTGTTCCTCAATCATCACTCTACTAATTATGGGTATCATTCTCCACTGTCCAGAATGTCGAGACTTGTGGTTCAAGCCATGGTTTTTAAATTTATGGAAGCAGTCTAAATGATTTTTGTCATTCTTTACTACTCTACCAAAACTTTGACTCGACCTCGGTTTTGATTTGAATGTTCTTTCTTTTGTATATTTTGTCCTTTTTTTGTCATTGCTTCGTTTAATATTATGTACTTGTATGTGCTGTTCTTTCTCTGTTGCTCTTTTTTCCCATTTCGTGTTATGTATTTTGTTTGTTATTGGACAATTGTCCGTTAGTTTATAAATAAATGAATAAGTTGCTGTATGTAATTTCGTAATGTTTCACCATATAAATACCAATATTTAAAATTATTATTTTCCCCTGCATTTTTTGCGATTGACTCTCGACGTTTCGGAAGGTATACGATTTGGGTTAAAAATAGTTTTTCAGAGGTAATTAATTTTTTCACTATGTCGAAACTCCGTTATTTTAAGGACACATCATAAAATGTTGGATATACTATGTATTACAATGTTAGTAGTGGGATTAACTACTCAGTTAAACACAATGAAAATGATATTACGGGAAGGTATTATTTGTACTTAACGTTATATTTGATTCAATTACCAAACAACACGGCTTTATATTGTTAATTATTTAATAATACAACAATTTAAACCTTATTCCACTATGTGCCTCGAGTCTCGACGTATATCATACATAGAGACACCACATATCATATAAACTTTCAGTCTTTCATTTTCTCGTACTCAAATTCTCTTACGCACCATAAATTATATAAAATACAACAAAGAATTAAATACTATTAAAGAAATAGCTGAAAACAATGGATACGAAATCGTGATAATAGATTCTCTGCTGAATAAAGCATTCATATAGCACAGTTTTATGATATTCACCTCAAGTGCGCAAACACATTCACGATCTACTTCCATTTAAACCATAATTTAAAATATTTCTTGTGAACAAAAGCCCTTAAATAATACTCATCATGAATTTCACAATTTAAATTTTTGGAATCTTTTTTCATCATATTCTCTGTGGTTTCCCATGTGAAATTTAAAATGTTCGCATTTTTAAATATGTATTTTAAATCGATAAAAATATACGAAAACGAACAAAAACATTAATGGATTGAACTAATTTTATTAGGATTATTTTAAATATTGTTTTTTTCATCAACACTGTAATTATTTACCTCGCAAAAAAAATGGTTTACAATAAAATAACACAGAAACTTCGTTTTTCATACCAGTTAACCGTGCTTAGATGTTATCACAATTTAAAAAAAAAACAATTAAGAGCCTTGGAAATTTAAAAACCTTTAAATAATATTATGAAACAACAAGGCTAATAACAAAAAAATCCAGTCCATAATAGATTTTATTTTCCATCATTTAATTACCCTCTAATACCCTTTTTCTAATTATCTAGCTATACAGTTTGATGTGTGATCACGCCCACAACAATAAATTAAACTTTGTTTATTCCATTTGTTAATTGTCCAACTAGAAAAAAATATATGAAATTCGGGTGAAAGTGGCTAGTAACTGGGTACTAGTGTGTTAAACATTAGCTGTGGCAGTAAATTGAATTTCAGCTTACAAACTGATTGAAAACAGGAGATTAGTCCTTGACAAGGACGAAGATGTGTGATTAAATGTTAAACGGTCTCTAATCCTGTTCAGGCAATCACCTATATTCAAGTACATTACAAAAAGGGTCATTTCAAGAAATTTAGTTTGTAATTTCGTTGAATTTATTTTCTTTGGTACAACAGAATAATGATTATCAGTCGTTAACCTTATTTTAATGGGCATATTAACTCGGTTACAAAAATTCCATACATAATATTGATGTGTAGTAAAAAATACTGGAATCTTTTTTTAACGCTATTATAAATAATTTGTTGTGACTTTATTTTGTAAAATGATTTTATTGCGATTTTCGTCAGAACCTGAAAACAATATTTTCATTATTTGGCATAAATTTGTAGACGTCCAGCTTTAGACGAAAGCCTTCTGCAGATGTCTCATTTTTTCCGATTCTTGGCAGTTTCTGTTTCTCTTTTAAGGATACCGTCGATCCCTAAGTCGTGCTACGTGCCCAGCGCAGGCTCGCTTGAGCGTGGAGATTGTTACGGTAACGCTGGGCTTATTTGTCTTATTCCTAATTCATCCATTTTGTCGCCCGATGAAATATCGTCTTCCAATATGCACGTATGTCCAGAGAGCAAGGTAATGTTACGGATTTTATAGAACCTCAAAGGAAAATCATCAAGGTTCATTTTATTTTATTAGGAACACAAACGAAATATTTACAGAAACTTGTTTAAAGTATTATCAAATAAAAAGTTGAGTGTAAATATTTCAAATTAATGTGATCACAGCATACATTATAATATTGTAATTAACAAAGTATAATAAACAAAGGCTGCACTACGCGCAACATTGTGCCTAGGTAATTGACACCTGATGCACACAATAATAATGACATGGTGGCCAAACAAATAAAATATAATTGTCCAAAACAATGTTGCAGGCAAATGACACAAAATTATTTTTAATCATGTTAAATTTTTTTAAGTTAATCAATTTTATTATGCATAATATATTTATGAAAAAAAAATCATCTGATATAGCTGTTTGTATCATGTTCGAATGAAGTTTACAAAACAGTCGATAGGTTCGAGAACTGGAGAACATTCACGTATGTGAAAAGAGTGAAGATAGTCAGAGGGAATGTTTAATATTGTCTATAGAGGCAATCATTTTTTTTTTAAATATAGTGAATACCGTACAAGAGACCCAACTGCTCCCAACCGTCTAGAGCCAGTGGGACTATAAAAATAAACCAATTGGGGTATGTTGTAAGCCTGAAGGTAGTGGAGAGGGGATGAAGATGGGAAAACGGAAGGTTGGGATGTTTGTGGCTATTTAGATCTAGTCACCAAAACAGGTTAAGTCATTTCAACCAACATTTCGATTCTGAATTGCGGTCTTTAACCAGGGCGATACTTTTGAGTACTCACCGCGCTGGAATGTACCGCAAATATACTACATATTATTTTACATGAACTGAATATGTTATAACACATATTAATCAAATAAAACATATTTGCGCACGCCGGGTTTGAATCCGCTACCTTTGGATTCGAAGTCGAGCGTCTTACCACTCGACCACGAAGGCCGTCAAAGTTTACGCTAAAAAACAACAAAAAAAATAATTCTGAGGTTACCTCTGCTTGAGAAACAGACCCCAGATATGTTTATGAGTTAGATGTATGCTGTTCCTAAAGCGTTTGATTGGGCTCGCCACCATGTCATCCCATCTGCGTCCTTTGTGAATGGGGAGGCTGCAAGAGACGGTGGACCCCTGTATACTAGTGGACACCAGATCACCTGGGATGAAATAACTAACAATAACGTGACAAGTATATCGGAAATAAAGTTATGAATCGAACTCGTTAGAAAAAATTAAAAAATGAACATGTTGAAGTTTCAGGTGCGGGCATTCTCGCAGAGTTGTTTCGAGTTAAAGGTAAATTCCGGGTAAAGAATTCTTCGAAGATAGGCAACCTCCAATAAGAGAGAGTACCAAAAGAAGAGAAAGACCGATAGTGAAGTTACATTGCAATATTTGATTTTCGTTATATCCATAGGTATATCTCGGTGGTGTAATTTTCGACTATGCGTTTTACTTTCATTGATTTGGGAGTTTCATAGAGATGGTCGATATTCCTGTCCCGGTTAAAAGGTTATTTTTTTATGGCGGCGAACCGGTTTCAGATATTTCCGTTCTCCAAATATCACTAGCAACCCTCATCCCATGAAATAACAAAAATATCACAGGAATGCTTTCTCAATATAAAAATCTTATTCGTGGAACTTTTCTGCCACCTGGAACCGGTTTCAAAAATAACTAGATAAATAACCAGTTCCTCACCAGTCACAGGTAACTAGAACGGCAGGTACATCCAATTTCAAATATCAACCATCCCTAGAGTTGCAGGTTTTTTTTCCGGCTGCAACGTTGGTGATTACATAATTAACGATACGTTTTAAATAATTAAATTTATCGAAACGAATTGCTACACGACAGGCTAAAATCATGGCAACAGAAAAACAAATCCAAAACTAACCCTCTAAAAACGATTTGTTTGGTTTCACAAGGAAAACACCTTAAATATTGGGGTTTTGGTAGATATAATTAGGTATACATATATGTAAGTGTTGTGAACATTAAATTAGATTTTTAAATATTTTTTTTTATTTTCCTGCATTCACCAATTAATAATTGGTGAATGCAGGAAACTCCATTAATGGAGGACTGAACGCTGTTAGCGCTAATAAGAAATGGTCCAAAGAAGCGAATCTAGCAGTCCACAATGGAGTACTTATACCAACCCTGATGTATTTTAGTGAGGCACGAAACTGGCAGAGGAAGGATGAAAGTAGACTGAATGCTGTGGAAATGAGATCCTTGAGACGTATGTGCGGTAAAACCATGTATGACCGTATAAAAAATGTGAATATCCGGAGAGAATGCAAGGCTGATGTGAGCGTAATGAATAAGATCAAGAAAGGGACGCTTAAGTGGTTTGGGCATGTAGAGCGAATGAACGAAGAAAGGTGTGTGAAAAGAATATATAATGTGAAAGTGAATGGAAGAAGAAGTTGGGGACGCCCGAGGAAGACATGGCAAAATCAAGTGAATCAAATACTTGAATCAGGCCATGTAAAGAGTCAGAATAACAGAATCGTATGTATGAGATGATTTATGAATGTAAATGAAGCACGGAGTATGTGCTAAGACAGAGTTATATGGCGGTCCGTCCTCTCTGCCTACCCCTGCGGGGAAACGGCGTGTTGGTTACTTAGTTTTTTTTTTAAATAAAAATTGAAAAAAATAATAATAGTTTTACCATCTATGCTAACAGAATTTTGTTAATTGTATCCTTAATAATAACCATAATTAATATTTATTAAATATTTAAATAATACAAAAAATCTAAAACACAAATATGAAACAGAAAACTAAAATGAACAATGATCATGATCGAGACGACATGATCATTTGAAGCTATTTTGGTGTCAAGTGTATTTTGGGTTTTTATTATTCATCGTTGTTTGTTGATGTTATTTGAGTGACTTCTGGCACTTTAATTTGAGTTTCAGCCATTTTTAAGAAGTCGTTCAGTTTTAATTCATTTTTGTTTTTATAGAAAGAAACATTCCTAAGCTACGAATTCCCCCTACTCCCATCATTAAAAGCTGAATCTGTTGGTTGTGCTTTGATGAAAGACGTGTTTGAAAATATTTTTTGCAGAGTTCGAACCCGCAACGCCAGGTAGACCACTCAGCCACAAACCGTTTCGAGGTTTCATCGCCATCCGCAACCCTCCGCAGTCAGCAGGTCTAATATTGTCCCCGATAACCAATTTGCAAGTACTTAACGCGTCGGTATTGAAATTAGGATTTTCCATTTCCAATCTAGTTTTCACCGCATTACGTAATCATGACAAGGGATCTCGATAATAATTGTCCTGTGGGCCGTCGCAGGCGTCACGTGTTCCGTCATCGGCAGAAGATCGCAACCTTTGCGGAGGCAAATAAATTAAGGAAATTTGAGAAAAACGGCCAATTTCAACGCTAGACTAGTGTAACCCTCATCGTCATCGTCACATATCGTTAAATAGGTATTCTTAATTCCTCTATTTCTGTGGCGTTTTTTTTTTCAAATGAAGTATATTGAGGAAGGGAGTAGCGTAGGAAAGCCGAAGGAGAGTAAAACCTACCCGGCGGCAAATTGGATGTTTTCTGACTGCTTCACATAATAACTCAACTATTTCCCTTGTACTAGCTCAGTTCAAAATTAGTTACAAACATTAAGTACAATTCGATCCCACGCTTAATTATCGTCAATTTGACGAGTCGTAGTCGGTTTGGCGTTTGGTGTGCGGACACGGGTAGTTTTGAACGGAAGGTACTCAAATCATAAATCCACGAATGCACTCAACCCAACAGACAATAAATATGTGTTAATCAACTGCTAAAATTACTTTCAGTTTCTGTGTCAATCCACTGTCGTTTATTTGCATAATTTAATACCTTGCTGCAACAATAGTTACGAAAATGTGTAGGTGCACGGACATATGTATGATGGTAGATTGTAATTATCTGGTGGTCACATAGTTTTAAACCCATTCTAGGATTGTATTGTTGTATTCAGATATTCTAGACTAGTCTCCAGAAATATTTGATTTTTACAAAATATGAATAGTAAAAAAAAACCCTGATTAATTGCAGTAACAGTGTTTACAATGCATATTTCCACTGTATGTACTCCAACACGGTGTAAAAATCAAATATTTCTGGAGACTAGTCTAGAATGTCTAAAAACAATTTGTAAAATAGTATTATCTTGATGTCACCCTGCGTGTACTGAAAAGGATAAAATATATCGTATTCATAGGATACCTCCGGTTCTAGGCCGCCCTGTTATTTTTTTTTACTCCCCTTTGCATATTTTATCAACTCCAAATGAATCTGGTAAACATTGGACATATTTTAATTTAGATGTCTGATGAACACCCTTCCTTTGAACTTTACACACATACTAAATTCAATAGTTCTCCAATCCCTCATCAGATAATGAAACTTGGTCATTATGTATGCGAATGCATCATACCAGCCGCAAATTTGATTCGTTGTTTTCTATGCCGTCCAATTTGCTCCGATGTGAAAATTTAGTTCGTAGGTATTATCAGGATGTGAATGCTAGATTTTGATTTCATAAATTAATTGACCACCTCGATAGCATATGATTATCGAAAACGTTATTAATTTGCATAAAATAAACATGGTTCATCTAAATATCACGATGAAATCATTCATTTGTTTAAAAAAATAAACTATTATATTTGTGAGGTGGGTGTTTCATGAAAACGTCACAACTCAACGATTAGCGTCATTTTGAATCATTTTTACATTTGACCGGTCACCTTTGATCGCCGATCGCCAGTTCGCTTCAGATTTTACGCAAAAAATCACAACAACATAACCGTCATAATTTTCAGCTGATCGCAATTTGTTCAAAAGCTGAAACGGACCGACAATCGGCGTTTAACAAGAACCGGTTGAATGTTAAAAAGACGCATATTAATTTCATGTGACGGAAGTTCGAAACACAAAACCCTATCATTATATTGTCGCCGGAAAGGCAAAAGGACTTAAGCGACTTTGGTCGAAAATGACTTAATTATGCAGTTTTGATTTTTTTTTAAATCCTGCATCAAATGCTCCGACTCTCGTCTGATTCTGAAGACTTTTGTGGCGCTTCAGTCATCTAAAATATATTTGCCATTTGGGAGAAGGCTCGACTCAAGCAACACAAGTTTGGGATTTTTAAGCTTTTTGTAGTGTCAAGTATGTAACTCAGTGAGATCATTCGAATTTCAAAGAAAAACGGAAGCAAAGTTGTTTACCTTATACGTGAATACCGCATAAGAGTACTAATTGCTCCCGACTGGCCGGGTCTAGTCAGACTATGGTATCCCTAACCAAGGAATGTTGTCAAGTTTAAGGGAGTAGAGAAATGAAGTATACGGGAAAGAAGAAAGTTGGCTATTCAGGTCCTGTCACCATACACAGACAAAAGCCATTTTATGAAACGTTTCGATTATTTGATCTGTCTTTTATGTAGGTACCTTTTGTATATGTTTTTACAATATACGCACTCTAGTGTAATTTACTTAAGCAATTAAAAAAAATATTGAAAAAGCAGCACCCTATCTAAATTGTTGATAGTTTGGTGGGTATTTCAAACCAACATAACTTACGATGTGAGTGACGTTAAAAAAAGAAAATAATTGAGAAAAATCTGTGCAAATTTCACGACGGTCGAGAGTTTTTGGTACTTTACAATAAAGATTTTAAGCTGTACGGTTAGGGTAATAGTGATATAGAAATTAATCCGACGGCGGTGATTTTTTATTTCTCTATTGATATTAAAAAAATAAATAAAAAGAAAGGAAAAAATTACTTTGCATAATTTTATTTTTTATGTTTCGCTAAGCTTAAACATCATCGGGGTATAAAAAATAAACTTCACAAAAAATACAAAAAGTTCGTTTAAATACTCGTATACATACAGATGGAGAACAAAGTATAAAATAAAATAACAGAACAATGAGAAAACAATAGAGTAACATTTAAATTATAACAAAGGAACAGAGAGAAAGGGACAAAACGTTAACTGATTAAAAAATAATGATACATTTTATGAGATTACAAGAAATATACCTAATATTGGACTACTGGACAAATTTCCCTGATTATTAAGAATGTGACTATTAATTT
Source organism: Drusus annulatus (assembly GCA_022651775.1). Classification (NCBI taxonomy): domain Eukaryota; kingdom Metazoa; phylum Arthropoda; class Insecta; order Trichoptera; family Limnephilidae; genus Drusus; species Drusus annulatus. The sequence goes on along the minus strand of JAGWCC010000305.1, from coordinate 396,899 downwards.
GAATGGCTTTCTTTATCTCTAGTGCTTTTAAATTATTTAATCTGATGCCATGGTTATTTTTGTGAAGAATATGAGCACCGGTGCTTTTATTGAAGGTATGATCTTTATCAATAAGATGTATATTTACTCGTATATATATTTTCGCACACTTTGTATTTTTTATTTAGTTTAATTTTTGTACTCTGTAATATGCGTAGTCTTACACATTTTTTTAAAATTTCTTTAAATACGTCAAACCACAAAGTGATTACTTTCTACAAAAATATTAAAAAATATATACCTAACAAGATCACATAACAAATGCGTACTAACAATTCTCATATATATATATCTATATTGGTATGCAGTTGTTTTTTCTTACATAAGTTTATTCCAACTCAATAGGTATCGCCCTGGTGAAAGACCACCATTCAGAATCGAAACGTTGCTTGAAATGGCTTAAGCCGTGTTTGGTGACCAGATCTGAATAGCCAGGTACTTCCCAACTTTCCTTTTCCCGATCTCCTTCCCCTCCCCACTACCTTCAGCCTCACAACATACCCAATTTGGGGATGCCATAGTCTCACTGGCTCTAGACGGTTGGGAGCAGTTGAGACTCTTGTGCGGTATTCATATAAAAAAAAAAAAATAGGTACAATAAGCACAGAATCACCACAAAATTTTGAATTCGTCTCTGCCAACAACATATAAAAATATTTTCTAATTATTTATTTTATCTCTAATTTCGAATTATTGTTCGCTAAATACATAATAATGAACACCTTAGTCATCTACATTAGGTAAATATTAAGATGTTCCTCTTAAGATATTTAGCAAATATAAATTTAAAATATAAATTTCGATAGAATAATGTAGTTAGGCTAGGGTAGCAAAGGTGCATTTCAGGTTGATTTCGCGATTTTCGCAATACTTTGATGTGCATTTGGCCGATAGTATGAATGACCGTTAAGTGCATACAGTAGCCTTAATATATTGGTAAAAACAACCAGTGGCGACTCGTGAATTTTTAGTGTGCTAGAGTGCTAAGATTGAAAAATACGACGTTATTGATGTTGTTGTAGCCAAAAGTGATTTTTTTTTTCAAAATTTTAATTTTTTGTATGAAGATTTTCAGGATCGTTCAGTTTTGGTGGTGCACTGCACGGCTTACAGAAAAATCTTTATACAAAAAATGAAATTTGAAAATCATTTTCGGCTACAACAGCATCAATAACGTCGTATTTTTCAATCGTAGCACTCTAGCACACTAAAAAGTCACGAGCTGCCACTGAAAACAACACAGCTCATATTGATATCGAATTTTATTTCCAAAATCATCTCAAACGCAATAGTTGATATTCACATAATCAACGCAAAGTGTTTTTATAAATTAATATCGATAATTCGTTTATTATTAAAGAAAATAAGAGGTGTTTTTCTGTTTTCATGTATAAAATTTCCTGATTAAAAAACATTATTAGGTACTCTTATAAATATATTTTTTTCAACAATGTATTTAATTCACTTTTTTTTACTGTTTTCGCTCTCCCGAAATGGAATCATTAGTTACTTTAGCCATTTATCTTTAATTTACATACAATAAATAGTAAATATTATAGATATCTACATTTTTAAATCTTGTTGTGTTTGTAAGTGTGATTTAAGCATGGAACTTCGAAACCTTCCACGAAAATAACATCATGAGTTTTAGTAAATTCAGTGATAATTTCAGTATTTCAGTCGATCTTCTCGAACGTTCTGCGCCCCGGGTATTCTGCCTGGGTATTCCGCCCCCGCCGCTTCTCTAGGCGGGGGCGGAGGTAGGGGCGGGGCGGGCTGGGCGGCGGGAGGGTGGGGTAGGGCGAGGGCGGAACCGCTCTACACGAGAATGCAACCGGATGCACGCGAGCCGGAAATTATTTTTTGATTGTGATGACTTTTCTAGTTCTCTAGAAATTAAAATCACGTTTACTCTCTCAAGCCAATAGGGCGTAAGTAACAGATTGCTTTATTAAAGAGAGTAAAAACCGTGAAAAAAGATTTTCGAACTACCCATTTTTTACTTTTTTCTTTTTGAGAATAAAAACATCCCCAGTTACAAATAACCTGATAGTATTTGAATTCATCCTACCGCCATAATCATAAGCGGAAAATGTTGCTGTCCAATGATGAAGGACTAAACTAGCAGACGATTGAATCCGTGACACCTGGATTGTATCCCGACGCCTTAGACTACTCGGCCACTAGCCGGTTAAGCTTTTGGCTTAGAACAGTTTTTAAACATCACTTATTTCTGGCCTCTCGATGGCAGCGATGGCAACAACATGGGTTTCGGAACGCCGACTATGAGCGAGTGTTTTGCTTTTTACACTGAAACTAGTGCATTATTTAGAAGTGTCGTAGCTCGGTCAGTGTGGTCTTTCTAAGACATTCAAAAATAGACGGAAAATTGTGTTGAGTATTTGTCGATGTACTATAAATGTACATCATTGACATCTGCACAAATTATGCGCGCGAGAAAAGCGTTTATGAAAAACTGTCGCCACAAAATAAGGGACCGAAGATTTTTAGATCTCCTCATCACGAATAAATTTGTGAAGGTGCAGCTTTCCTGATCCAGTATCCAGCGTCACTCAATCCACATATACAACTTTAATCGTATTGCACACCTCTGCAGTTTGTCAGCTAACTCCAACCTTGAATCATCCCTTTCTCTCTCCCTGCACCGGGTGCATGCATCCCTCTCAGCGGCCAGTGTCGTAGTGTAGGTTGCACCGCCCACAAGGAGCTTGTTACTCGGGCAGGTTAGCCATACACCCGGTTTCGTTCAGTTCGTCGGTTGCACTTTGCCGATGCGGACATACTGGTCTCTGTCGCGTTTAGGGCTGCAAGCGTTCGTCGAGCAAAATCTCCCGCTGATCTGTAACCACCCCTAAGTCGAGGAGCCCCTGCTGAGGAGAGGCGTGGTGTAACGAATTCCCGGGAGCGCAGCGCCCGACCGAGGTAAGTGGATATTGTTTTCAGCGTTTTGCCACGCTGTTTTGTAGCGGACTTGTCAGGAAAGGCTTTCCCGCCGGATGTTTTTGAAGAATGTAAAAGTTCAACAGTGTTTTGGTATATTTACCTTACTAAATTTATGATTTTTTTTTAGGTTATAATCCAGTATTTTATGCCCTTTTCAAAACAATTTCAGGTTTAAAGGGTGATTTTTTTTATTTTTATTCAAAGCAAAAAGATTACAATATTTCCATATAATTGTTCCTACTCATTTACCTAAAAAGCATTTGACTTTACAAGGTTCTATTAAAAATGCCGGACGCCTGTTACTTTTCAGCATTTTAGCATTTCCTTTTGATAATAATTGACATTTTAAAAATTGCACAATTAGACCAGTGTAAGGTATTCTACCTTATATCTAGACTTAAATCTACACGAAAAAGCTTAGGTTTAATATGCCATGAAATAACTTCATTATTTTACATAGGCTAATTTAAATCGCGTATCACAATCATCAAAAGAGTTATTTTCGAATGACTTTTTAAAACTTTTCTAAAAACCTACAGACCCACTTCAAGTAAGTTTAACGATTGGAGAAAAAATATTCCGAACTATGGGAAAATCTCGTTGAAAAAATTTGCTTCTGAGATATGTTACCAAACTTTCCAAAAATGCTTTAAATTCACGAAAAAGATTCATGGAATTTGAATTTTTTAAAAGTCGAGTGTTGTTCAAAGCATTTAGATTCATCTTGTATTTTTTCAAATGATGGTCTTCAACAAATCTGTATTTAATAATATAATTTGTTTAAAAATGCTAGACTTGTCTGATTCTGGTAATTAGTATTTTATATGTTTTGCATATCAAAAATAAATCAGCACACTCTTTGATTCAATTTTACATAGTTTTTTTATAATTTTTATATAGTTGGAAAAATCTATCTTTAGAAAATACCTTTTAGTTTTCCCTATATTACGATATTTATTAAGTTGTATTGGTACTGCAAAAACAAGTTTGACAAGAAACAAAGTAGCGTAGGTATAATATTTACAAAAATCCTTATTAATAATCGTTGGTTTGCAGAAAAAAAAAATTGCAATTATGGGAGTTTTAAAGGTTTTATTTTTTATGTTAAATCCTTGTGAAGACCCTTTTATCAAATAGTATTTTTGTAAAATATGGAATAAGTATTCTCGAAAGAGGTTTGTCACATTGTCAACCTTTAAAATAAACTGTAAGATTTTTAGATGCCAAAATGATTAGACACCTATAGAATACTAAGATTTTTTTTAAACAGCAAACGTATCGGAATTGTTCATGGTAAAAACGTGAATTAAACGTTTTTCTATTTTTTACTAATGAGAAGTAAGGTTTTAAGGTTAAGGCTTGGTATCGATTGCTTTTTAAACTTTTTTTTATATTAGTGATGAATTAATTGAATTTCTTTTGAATAAAATTACAACTCCCGTAAAAAGTGTACATAACGGCACTTCTATTTTTTTAAATCATTAAAAAATAAACGCGCTGGAATGTTTGCAAGGGGCGGTGACATTGCTATCGGCTAACTTGAAAGTTCTGCCAACTATTTACTGAATTGGTTCAACTATTCAAGGGAGAAAGAATTTAAGTGAAATATTACAGAGAAAAATAACTGGCCACGGTGGAAAGAGAATCTATACGATGTAATGCAGAAAAGTTCGTATAATTTGATCTCCAACGTTTTAAATTAACTTTCATACTTTATTAACGTACGAATAAGTAAGTTAGGCTCATGATATTTTTATCATACGAGTTATTTAAATGACAACTTAATAAAGCTATTAGATGGATTTATTTTAATCTTTAGAAAAAGCTTCTCATTTTTTAATTAATAATCTTAATGTAATGAGAACATTTGTAATTCTAGTTTGATGAATACAAATTGTGGTTTTTGACTCGTTCTTTTTGTAACTAGTATATTTCTTTATAAACAACCACCCTTTAAACAGGTACCATGATTATAATAAAATAAATACATAATAATGGGCACAATTGTTTTTCTAGAGCTAGAGGTTGGGGATGTAATGTCCCTTAAACACCATTTAGGTTATTACACATGATAATATTTCAAAAGTTTGAAAAACTCAAAAAACAGATAAAGGAAAAATATTATTACAGACATTAGGGTCGATACGAGAACTCTGCATTGTAGACTGCAGGTCTATTTTAAAAAAATAAGCGATTATTTTATTGAGCCTTTCATCAAGTGAGTAATTCGAGCAATCGCCTTCTCGACTTCGCAAACTTATTTTTATAACGTAGAATTAAGAGCCATCACTCAAGAATGACGTAAACGTTACTACGTAGCATAATACAGCAATACTGCAAATGATTTATCTGCAAATTTTCTATGGGTTAGAAAAATGTCTGAGGTTTCCAGTGAATACATTTTTATAACCTGTAATTCTTTAAATTCTATAAAAATATAGTTAAATGTCAGTAAAACGTGCAGTTCGAAACTCATCAAAGGTATTTTTTAACGTTTCACCTAAAATTCCAGTAGGGATTTCATAAAGAAATTAAAATACTTATGTTTAAGACTTGTATTCCCTGGACACTTCAGACATTTTTCTCACTACCTTTTTGGAATTAACAGAAAAATAGTTTGTAGTTTTGCTTGTACAAGAAAGTATTTTTGGGTACCCTTGGTGGATTGAGGAAAAATTCTATTTTTTTCAAAAGGATCAGTCTAACTGATAAAATATATTCAAGCGGTATGTAAAAAAAGTTTAATTGAATTTACCGCTTCTGCTTTATTTTTCGACATTTTTATTTCTCCTCTGTCCATTAACAACTTTCCGGCGGCTATGAAAACGCTTATTAATATATTTAAATCGTTTAGTCAACTTATCGTCACTTTGCCATCGGTACGTTTTAAATATATAGGAAAGGGCTTTAAATAGCGCTGAATGCTTTGGCCACTGCCTCATTAGTATACTGCAAAGCTGTAGACCGGAAAGTTTCTAAGCATGCCCCGCTGAGTGCTCGGACCCGATACAGGTAGGCAAATAGATTTACGGACACTTATACGTCTGAGCTTTGAAAAAATTCTCTGGTCTTCTGCCAATAACTTATTATTATTAGGTATATGTCGTCTATCATGCTACATATGAGATGAAGAAACTATTTCCTAGTTTATTTCATAATTAAAACAGGGAAACAATCTCTTTATACCGATATATGTATTTTAATGCAAAATAGGAATATTATTTTCTACATAACATATATTTTATAAAGGAATTTAAAAATATTTTCACCTTTGTCGTTTGACATATTTAAAGAAATAAATAAATAACTATGTATAAGATCAAGGATATTTTTTTTTATGACTACCGGTTTCGCTTAGCCTAAGCATCATCAGGGTACAAAATTAAACTAAACAAAAAATATAAAGGGTGCGGTTATATATACATACAAAGGAAGAACAAAATATAAAATAAAATAACAGAACAATGAGAAAACAATAGAATAACATTTAAATTATAACAAAGAAACAAAGAGAGAGAGACAGATAATATTAATCGAAAGAGACAAAACGTCAACTGAGAAGTTGATTAAATTAATTTAAGAATTTTAATAGATCAGATGTAGCGGATTGAAGAGGATTTGATATTTTAACCATTACTCTTTTTACTTAGCGTGATAGATATCTTCCGATTAAAGTATTCATGTCTCATTAAATATTTAAAGAACTAAGTATTTAACAACTTTACTCTTATTAATAAAATTGTAATAATTACCGTTCATGATAAAAAATGTGGACCAAAACTAACCACTTTACATAGATTGACAAAAATATAGAATAACTAAATATATACCAACGTAATTAAATAATGTGGAGTCATAAAATTCATATCTATTAAAAAAAAAGGTTTTTAAACTTTTGTTTCTAAACAAAAAAGGTTGATGTACTCAGGTTACCATTGAACTCACTTCATAAGAATTTGTAAGGTGTAAAGGTACTAGAATGTTTCTATCATGGTCAATTTCAGGTCACAATGTCATGAGAAAAGTAACTAAAATATTATGCATTAATAGATGCAAATAATTAAACACAAAATATTATCAATTGCTAAAAATCCCCACAGAATAGAAACATAGTAATAAAAATTGTGTCGATTTAATGTACTAACGACCTTTTTAATACAATTCCCAAAAAAGTTCACTATCTCAAAAGCAAGCAATAACTTTATGTTACATGCTTTAACGAAAACTTAATAATGAAAGAGCGAATGAACGAAGAAAGGATTGTGAAATGAATATGTGATACGAAAGTGAATGGAAGAAGAAGTTGGGGACGCCCAAGGAAGACATGGCAAAATCAATTGAATCAAATACTTGAATCGGGCCATGTGAAGAGTAATGGCTGATTCACACCAACTTCCGGATCCGCTCAGTGCCGATATTGTTCCGCATGAGAGCTTATTGATATGGTATGAAAATCGATCAAGGAGTATGTGCCAAGATAAAGTTGTGTGGCAGTATATCCTTCTGCCCACCCTTGTGATATTTAACTACTTAGTTAGTTCAATAATTATTTTGAATTGTAAAAATACTAACGTCGCAGATTTTTTTTATCAAAAACCATTTTTTTATCACTAAATAATATTTTTATTAATTATTAATTATTAAAAATATTTTTTAGTGATAAAAAAATATTTTAAAAAAAAATGTGTGTTGTAAGTATTTTTACACTTCAAAATAATTATTTAACTAAATAAGTAGTTAAATATCACAAGGGTGGGCAGAAGGATATACTGCCATACAACTTTGTCTTGGCACATACTCCTTGATTGATATTCGTACCATATCAATAAGCTCTCTTGCGGAACAATATCGGCACTGAGCGGATCCGGACGTTGGTGTGAATCAGCCTTAAGTGAGTAGAATAACAGAAGCGTATGTATGAAACGATGTATGAATGTAAATGAAGCACGGAGTGTGTGCCAAGACAGAATTGGGTGGTGGTTTGTCCGTTCTGTCTATCCCTGTGGGAAAACGACGTAATGGTTAGTATTCAACATCTGAAGTGAGGTAGCTGGCGTAAGTGTGATCCATTCCTCACTTTTTGAGAAATCTAAATAAAACCTACAGCTTTAAATAAGAGAAAAAGCCTTCAACCCTCATTTACAGAGGAAAAAAAAGGCCTCATACATACTGATTCTTGCAATATTAATATAATAAAGTTCACATCTTACAAAATATTTTTCTTAAGACGTTCACAAACCTAAAACGTTTTTTTTATGAGTCTAAAAAACGTCAAATTTTCAATTAATTTATCTCAGTCTTGCAAATTAGGGTTTAAACCACTGTTGCGCTAGCCGCCTCAAGTCAAAGATAAAAAAATATATATTAGCTACACGTCATAGGCAGGTGTACTATCTATTGTTTATGATTCAGAGCATATTGTGACGGAAAGTTCGCGATCAAACGGTTAAGCTTCAACTACAGCATATGTTAAGTTAAACATAGTTAGGTTGTGATATACGAGTATACTCCATACTTTACAAGTCCTACAAGGTGCTGGGTATAGAATCACGGAACGAATGTATTTATGAATAATTAATCAAGTAATTGATACCTTGTTACTGTCGGAAAAGTCTGATTCATTTTAAGAAGTAAAGGGTTACTTATTTATTTATGTTTACTTGAAAACTGGAAAAAGCTAACATTCATTTACCATTCTACTTCGTATACTGATAATGGTTAATATTAATAATGCATTTGATCATTTGTCTTTACTCCATTCTCTAGAAAGCTCGCTAAATTTTATAGTGACTAAAAAAGCACTGTGTGTCAAAAATATTTGTCGTTGCCTCACGTTTGCAATATTAGAACTCCTAGCTAGTACCGCCGCCTGTTCTGAGTGGCCTTTGAGTCTGGAATTTGCGGTTTTGATTCACAAATAGGGCAAAACAAGTTAATTGTCACACTTTTCTAAAGTTCTAATGTGGCGTTTTGAACAGGCGATAACTGTACACTGTATTTTTTATGTGATTCCACGCAAAAAGCGCCAATACCCAGGAGCCAGGAGTTTATGGAAACTCCGAGTTTGGGAATGTTGTGAGACCAAAATAAGTTGGAAGGGAAATGCAGACAGGGAAGGGGAGAGCGTTGGAAGTACCTGGTTATTAAGATCTGGTCATTCTGAGTGGTGACCATCACCAAGGAAATACTGAGAGTATCCTTCACTCTGAAATTTTTATTAATAATTTGATAGTCACTTGAGAAATGTGATTTTTATTATCTAATCATTCGGTATTCTAAACATTTGACAGTAAAACAAACCACACTTCTTTGCAAAGTCTTTTGGGCTTAGCTTGATATTTTTTACTGAAGATTAATGAGGTTGCCGTCAGCCTCGGTTAGAAGGCGAGCGGATCGAGGTCCACATTCCCAACAGGTCCCATTTGCAAAGGAAGTCAGTTTTAGGGGTCTGTTGTTTATATCTCGTGAAGGTTGTTACGTAAGAAGTACTTACATAATATTATTATAGGATATTGTTCTTTACAGATATTTACAACAGAGAAATAGTTTGTTAGATTAACAAATAAAAACATAAAATACATATTTTTTTTTTATAATAAAAAGCATCATATCGTCGCCGGAAAGGCAAAAGTTTATTTAGGAAAGTTAACACCAGAGCACTTTGAAGTTGTTTTTCTTTTACAATCATATTTTTAAGTCTTCAGTATCTGGTTGGATTTTAAAAAGCTCTTCAAAGTTTTTTTTTTACAATACAATTCATAGATTTTCAGTAGGTGGATGAATTTAAAAAAAAAGTTAACTCAGGTAACTCAATGCTGTCACTGAGTTACCCGAACCAACAAAAAAGTCCTAAACTTGTGCCGCTTGAGTCAAGCCTTTTCCCAAATGATTAATATATGTTAGATGGCTAAAGGGCCACGAAAGTCTTCAGAATCAAACTAGAGTTATGAGCATTCGATGCAGAAAAAACACTGATCAAAACTGCATATTTAACTCATTTTTGACCAAAGTGTCGCTTAAGCCTTTTTGCCTTTCCAGCCACAATACGATAAAAAATTCCATGATCATGATCAATAACTTTACAATAATCACAACGCGAATAGGAACTTTGAACAATTTTGAGTGTGCTATTATCACGCAACAAACGTTCAACTTTAACAACCAAAAAATAATGGAAGACAAAAATGATATAAAACAGAACGCATTCAACTTCGTCAAAATTCGTATTTATACGTAGTTCAAAAAAACTGTACCAAACCAACAGGAAAAGAACGTTACATTTTTCACTTGTTTGAAAATTTGTGAACACAAAACCGCTTAAAAATAATGTAACCATGAATTCAAAGGTCGGGAAACAACATTTTATAATATTGAATTTCCCAACAATGTTGTAAAGGGCTACCCGGAGCGCACAACGCAGAAAGGATCGGCGGCGGATCAATACTCGAGAAGCAAGGAATTCGGCCCAACATAACCTCTCTCAATACCAAACATCTTAACCAATACTACGTTAATGAAAACGGCTGGCAGGAGTGAGCCTCGAGTGGCTCTTTGGCGGCGTAGGCCTCGCTACGCCGCCGTAGAGCCTCTCGTCGTAACGAGTAATTCAACTACGTATTGGGAGGCCAAAATACCAGGGGAGGATAAACGCGTGGAGGAGTTGCAGGTTTATATGCACGGCTACTTTGTGGGGAGTTTGGGTTGGGGGTAGGGCGTAGAGCGTAGGACGGTAAACGGGGCCCGGTGACGTATTACACAAAATACTGATTTGTATGGGAACCATGTAAAACGTTGTAAACTTGTAAACCATGTAAACTTCTAATGGTGAAATTTTAAAGCTATTTTTAAATATTAAAATCATTTCCTGGACAGATAACAGTCGAAAGGTCGATGGATATTGGCCACACAGTCTTATATAAAATCCCTTTATCCAATACTTTTTTCTCACTGTGAGTTCTACTTTCCTTCATCTGTTAATGATTCTATTTACACATTTCATCTAGGTAAGCCAATAAAATTGTAGAGCTATATAATTTTTAAACTGTATTTATTTGTCGTGTTGATATAAAATGTAGTACGAACTGTAAGTGGTTTTCTGTATGAGTTACGTATACGTGTATGAGTGTGAACTTTTAAAATGTGGAACTGATGCTTTCAAATCTCTACCTACCTAATAAAGTACCTACGTATAATGTATTTTAGCAGGTATTATTCTATATTTGAAATGGATGGATTGAAGCAACATATTAATGTTTTTTTCTTGGCAAGTCATATTACGTTCCGTGATATTTCACGCGTAACAACTAGTTTCAATTATAAAAAATAATAAGTAAGGGTTTATATTATGAACTGTCATAATGCATCCCAGGATATTGAAACTGTTTTTCTACATATATGTTTACGGTGAACATTTGAATTACGTTTGATGTGAATCCTTGAAACAGTTGTATTTCGTTTACTTACACTTTTTTATGACTTCCAAACTTTTTTATGAAGGAAGCTATAAACCTTTAGATTTTAATTACAGAGCTTTTTATACCCAATCGGGGTATGCTGTGGAGCTGAAGGTAGCAAGGAGGTGAAGGAGATGGGAAGAGGAAGATTGGTAAGATTAAGCCATTTCAAGCAACGTTTCGATTCTAAATGGTGGTATTTCGCCAGGGCAGTACTTAAGAGTATCTACAACTCTGGAATATGTCGCAAATATACTATATATTATTTTATGTTAATTAAATGTGAAATAACACATATTAATTGAATAAAATTTATTTGCGCACGCAAGGATTTTAACCGGTGACCTCTGGATTCGTAGACGAGCGTCTTAACACTCGAATACGAAGGCTTAACTTGGGTTGAAAAGGGAATAATACAGTTACCCACTAGTCAAGCCTTCTTCAATTGGGGCTATCGACCACCCCACACAGTTTACAGTTGTACAATCACAAAAGAGTGCCAAGAGAATATATGACGCAAAAATGAATAATAGAAAAAGTTCAAATTCAAATCGATCAAATACTTGAGTCGGGTCATGTCAAGAGTCGAAATAAAAGAAAATATATTTGTAAATTAGAATAAAAAACTCCCTGCCTAACCTTGAGAGAAGGAGTAGGAGATGATCTGGTGATTAGTTAGAAGTTTTATTTTTAAAATAAAAATTGCACGATGCTATTATTTATTTCCAGAAGGTACCCGAAATAGAGTAATGCAATACCTTCTGTAAATGAGACTTGTAGATACAAAGAATAAAAGAAAATTCCTTATAATAGATACATCTCCCCTTTTAAATCGTGTTTTTCGACATTCTCTCATTTAGAACGAAACATTATTAACGGCTAGTAGCCGAGTGAACTAAAGCGTCAGGTTTCCTCCAAGGCGTCTCGGGTTCAAACCTCTACTAGCTAAGTCCTCCATCATTGCAAAAGCAATATTTTTTTATATATGTATGAGACGTTGCTTAAACTTGTTTTAGGCTTGTTTGGTGATCAGATCTGAATAGCCGAGTAGTTACCAATCTTTCTCTTCTCTATCTCCTTTCCTTCCTCACTTCCTTCAGGCTCACAACATGCCCTATTTAGTGATTATTTTACTAAGGAATAGTTAAAAAATATATGTAAAGGGGAGTAAAGAGAAACGAATTTGCATTATATTAACAACTTTTACCTACTGTGGATCGAGCCGCGGAAGTTATCATTTAATTTAAACAGTGTGTAGTACACCATATGCTTTACAATAGTTGTGTAACTAACATGTTACAAATTTGTTTTTTACACCCTTTCTTATCTTTTGATACACACACGCACTGTTACGGGTATATCCATATCGTCGCTAAAAGGGCGTAAGCGATACTTCGGACAAAAATGAGTTAAGCATGCAGTTTTAATCAGGTTTTTTTTCTGCATCGAAAGCTCTGACTCTCGTTTGATTACTGCCTGATTACGTCTGAACTTTTGTGACGCTTCAGCCATCTAAAATATATTTACCATTTGAGGAAGCCTTGGCTAAAGCGACACAAGTTTGCGACTTTTTTTAGCTTTTAGCCGCTTCAGAGACTCGAGTTGACTTTTTTTTTTTAAAATCCTACCGGGTATTGAAGACTTTTAAGACTTTTTTTGAAGAATTTTATTGTAAAATAAACAAAAAATCTTTTAAAGTGCTCTGCTGTAAGCTTCCCAAAATGGCGCTTCAACCCTTTTGCTTTTCCGACGACGATAATCAAACAATATTTTATGATTTATGAAAAAATCATGATTTTAGATAGTTTTAATTTGCATACATATCTTTTGCATCAGGTAAGGATATTTAGTGTAAAGCGCACAAAACTGCGCTATATAAATTCACCGTTAATATTATTATTAGTAAATGTGTTTTAATAATTTGTTTATTATTTTACAGGTCTCATCTCGAATCGCGTTTAGCCGGTAACCGTCGGTAAAAAATACCAAGTGTCCGCAATTTGTGAACTTACCGTAGCCTATTCATAGTATATCATTCAAAGTATTAAATAAGTGTACAAAATAGTGCTCCATCATTTTATTATAATAGACATACAGGCTCTAAACCTTGAAAACAGTTTTATCAACGTTCCAAACATTCGCGTTAAAACTGTGTCAAGTACCGAAATCCGTGTGCCGCATTTTACCTCCCAAACATTCTGCTACCCTGATAGCTCGTTACATCGTAAGCAGCAATCGCGTAGGTGCGCGGCGTTCGTGTGGACTCGCTTTTAATTTACGGTCAGTGATATTTCGACGGGCTTGCGCGTGTCGTGAGGCGTATCTACAACCCGCACACACATCTATCCAGCCCAGTCTGTACTATTACACGGGCCAATTTCCTGGTAGTGAAACATTCGGTGGGGGTGGACGTTCATATAGTGGTGTTGGTGTGTGGGGAGCAGTTCGCCCCTCTGCCTTCTGTACTCCTGGTATTCGAGGGCGCCAAAGCGGGCGCAGGGCAAACGGATGAACCTCACAACCAAAGGTAAGAACTTTCCCTACATTTTAACAAACGTATTTTGGAAATTCGTTTTATGATCTTGTCGCTGAGAGCTCCGTTGTAATACCCTTTCTGTAAGATGCGTCAATTGTGAGAAAGAGAGAGACAGGTAGGACATAACGGAGCTGTCAGAGTTATACCTTTATAAGGCTGTTTAATGCGATAAAGATATTAGCGTTTGAACTTATTTTGTATGCTTTTTTTATTAAACAGGTCATTTGTATTTTTAAGCAAAATTATAGAAATGGAAATCGGAGACTTTCACAACTAAGTGAAATTAATTGGTGAAATGATTCGCCTGGCATTGTATTTAATATGTAAGTTAATACAAGTAATGTTTCAACCACCCAATCATATCTGATTACGACTAAAAGGAATCAAAATGACAATCTAGTCTCCTTCAATGGAAGCAATCTTCCCAACAAGCCTTTCATTGAATTCCTTGGTGTAATTTTTAGTGACCAGCTGAGGCACGGGGGCTCCATTGTAGCCAGAGTAAAGTTAGCCTCTCAGAAGCTGTACAGGGACCGCGGATGCTTTAATAGTACATAACTGCTTCCCTTTTACAAATCGCAAGTGCACCCGACTGTTGAATTTGGTAACCACCTTTGGTCTGAAGCCCTGAAATACACCCCTGAAAAAACACAGTCCTTTAGATGGATCCCCTATCTCAGCAAACGGATTTCAATCTTTGGAGCACAGACGCCGGCGGGATTGCTGTTCTTGTTCTACCAGTATTTGAATGATCTCTTTTGCACTAGTGCACATCGAGGAAACTCGCCGAACGCACACCCAACATTTGTATACGGTTGAAATTCGACACACGAGAACGGGTCGCTTTTGTGTTCGAAAGTTCGGCTGTAGAATGATTTTCCAACCTCTGTGTTTCCTTCCTCCTACAACATGTGCTCCTTTATGACCATAGATCACATCTTCCTTTCCCCAAAAATACCCTCTACACAGCATTCCCAAATTTGACGTGTGGAGTGTCGTTTGAGGAAATCTTTTTGATGTATGGAGTTAATGTAAAAATATTCTTTATAAAATATTGGTTACTTATTTTTATTCTGGGTTGGTTTGAAATGAGAGTAGAAACCTAATGATTGACAGTTATTTTGTGGCTTAGTTAAAAATGTTTTTAAGGCAAAGATTACAGAAAAGCGTTGGTTTCACTATTTTAAATAAAACTTATGTACAGCCTGACACACTTAACTTTGCGATCGGTGACGTCACTAGTGTAGATTTCGTAGATACAAAATCTATGAATTTTAAAAAAGAGTTCATTAGATCATCATTTGACCGCTTGCATAGTTAACTGTGTCAAGCTGTACCCTTTTGAATGCTTTCCAGACAAATCAACAGAAACCAAACATGTTTATTTTAGATAAAGGAGAAAATAGGTACCTACCGAAGAATTCTACAAGGAAAACAGAATATAGAAGGCTAACAAATTTAGATAGAATTACATCCCGCTCGTAATATAATATATTATAACATACCTCCTTTCCCTAAGTCTATTAAACACTTTATCATTATAAGCGTTGAAAACTATTTCATTCATAAGTTGTTTACGTCATTTACAAGGCTGGCCTTAAAACCTTTAGAAAAGTAAGGAAATTAATAAGACAACTAGATACAACTGAGTTTTGGAGGAAATACGAGTACATTGGTTGTTTTGAACGAGATCAAAAACTAAAACTGGAATGCGTATTTTCTACGTTAAAATCAAATTATGTAGTTATACTCGTATAACACTGATTTTCACAAATACGTGACCTTTTAGTGTTTTTTTTACAACAGATTTTGTCTGGAGAAATAGTGTTAGTAATTTATTAAAGATTTGTAGTCCATAAAATAAATATTTCAAATGAAATACTAAAATACTAATCAAAATGAAATACTAAAATAAATAATCAAATCGTCAAACATTCACGTCAGTTAGCACTTCGTCGTTATCATAACTTAAAACAAATACAGTTTAAAATAATCTTACCTGGGCGTTCGGGAGCGCCGCTACTGTAGGGTGTCATAGAGGCGATTTTCACAAAAAGGTTCTACACAAGTAACGGCGAATACAAAAAATAATGTAAATTAAAAAAAAAGAGATTTTTAGTTCCTCTTTTGGCTGCCTGCGTATATAAGTTTATTAGTCTGTAACTGACTAACTAACTAAACATCACGCCGTTTCCCCGCAAGGGTAGGCAGAGAAGACGGACCGCCATATAACTCTGTCTTGGCACACACTTCTTGCTTCATTTACATTCATACATCATCTCAGACATATTCTTCTGTTATTCTGACTCTTTACATGACCCGATTCAAGTATTTGATTTACTTGATCGTGCCATGTCTTTCTCGGGCGTCCTCGACTTCTTCTTCCATTCACTTTCGCATCATATATTCTTTTTACACTCCTTTCTTCGTTCATTCGCTCTACATGTCCAAACCATCTAAGCCTCCCTTTCTTGATCCTATTCATTACGCTCACATCAGCCTTGCATTCTTTCCGGATATCCACATTTTTAATACGATCATACATGGTTTTACCGCACATACGTCTCAAAGATCTCATTTCCACAGCATTCAGTCTACTTTTATCCTTCCTCTGCCAGTTCCATGCCTCACTGCCATACATCAGTTATTAGTCTGTAGATTGTCTGTATACGAATAAGTACTAATTTGTATAAAGATAATTAGGATTTATGCCTGAAAACATCCGTGTACCAATCAGTGCATTAATTTTCTTACATAGGGCCATAACTTTTATATGTAGAGTAATCGATATACATTGCGTTGCAGAATGTGCATGTATGTTGCAGTAACCATGACAACGCAACGTAATACAATTATTTCCACACGTTAGAGAAATTTCCGGAAGACAGCCTTCGAGCAAGGAGATATACGAGTATCACCGATCATTTCATTACCTATTTTATGTATTCAGTCAACTGCAAACAATTGCAATATCGCTTCCAGAGGCGACGTTGTTTTTTTTTGTGTTTTTGTCTACGGATTCCAAAACCTGACTAACGGCTTGAGATATTCTTTCGACGGATCTCAACTCTCGCAAAACATACAAAGCGTTGACCAAATGATTCCCATAATTTTGCAATTAATCGACTCTTAACAAAATGTGAATGGTGACTCAATCACGATTTTTCTCAATACTATTAAACACTGCCAATAAACCAGATATGTTTTATGTTACGAGTTTTTAAATTTGAGTCTACACTCTCCACTAGTCAAATCTTAAATTAGTCAAATGGTCGGTTAGTGGTAGGGTGATCCAAAGTGTCAGGCTCCTTCCAAGACGTGGTGAGATCAATTTTCTGCTAGTATAGTTCTCCATCAGTACACAATCTAAATGCTTCGCTTAGAATACGCGTAAATATTGTCGGGTTATTCGTAACTATGTACTGGTTTTTCTACTTTTGTAAAAAAATAATAAAAAGAAATGAAAAAATAATAACAACCCTAATGATACTTAGGCTAAGCGAA
This sequence comes from Drusus annulatus, assembly GCA_022651775.1. Classification (NCBI taxonomy): domain Eukaryota; kingdom Metazoa; phylum Arthropoda; class Insecta; order Trichoptera; family Limnephilidae; genus Drusus; species Drusus annulatus. Next base: position 379,403 of record JAGWCC010000305.1, on the reverse strand, counting down.
ATCGGACATAAAAATCAAAATAATATCCGTGGTCTTATACAAAGCTATTTTTCATTTCTTTAAATATGTCAAACCACAAAATGATTGCTTTCTACGAAAATATTTGAAAAAAAAGTATGTTATTTCTGTTTTTTTTATTCATATTTGGTTTAAAACTTCACGTCGAACGTTATCATTGTTAAAATCCTTTTTTTCTTCAGTGGAAAAATACTCGAAAAGTGGTAGTATTATTTTCTCTATTTTCCAAGTTGTTTTATCAATTTCCTGGCAACGTTTCCTGGCAGCTGTATATAAATTCAATTAAACATGAACACGTCTACAGAATTTTGGTGGTCACTTTTAGAACTTTTTCACTTTGTGTCACAAGAAGGCAATTATCTTAAAATATTTCCATGCCTTATTTAGGTGTGCGGGTGAAAAACGTTGCGAATGCGTTGGCAACACACGTCGTATGGCTGGAAAACTCTTCCAGTTGCTTAATAAATCCTGTCCGGATATGGCTTAAGGGTCAGCACCCAAAATACAAACTTTTTGGCTTTCTAGTACAAGAAAAACTACAATTTTTTTTATCTGTTAATTATATATCAGTTAGAAATATGTCTAAGGTTTCAAATGAATACAATTACTAAACATTAATCTTTTAAATTCTTTGTGAAATATATTCGGAATTTCAGGCAAAACGTTCAAAAATGCCTCTGGTGGTTTTCAAACTGCACCCTTTACTGGTATTTGAGTATGTTTTTCATAGAATTTAAATGAGTATAGTTAAAAAATTGTATTTACTGGAAACCTGACATTTTTCTAACTACCCATAGAAAATTTGCAGACAAATCATTTGTAGTATTGCTTGTATTAAAATGCTACAAAGTGACGTTTAGCGTCATTATTGGGTGCTGATCCTAAGATCACCTGCATATGCACATGTTTACTTCGAAAATCATTGGACCGTTTCTGCGTTTGCATTGGTAACTGTGCAAATAATAATTCATCACAAATGTTTTGTCGATCTTAATTTATTATACTTAGGTATCTTTTTAAAACAATTGCTTTTACAATTTGATTCTAAAACTATGCAATGATTTAAATTATGATTGAGACAAAATGTGAAATTAGATGAAGGCCTTATTTTTCGTGACTGAGGAATGAAATGATCTGAGCTGGGATTGGGTCACTTTTCTCCCTTGGTCTATCGAAAGATTGCTACGCCACTAAATTATTTCAAGTTAACACTGAGATAAAAAAAATACATAAAAATATGGAAAGGCATTTATTAAATCTTATTAAAACTTCATGGTTACGTACGTTTATTTGACCCTAAGAGGCCGGTTTGTACCTACGTTAAAACTTGGGCAGCAAACGTGAGACCACACATGTCAATAAAAGAGCGGACATTAGGCGTATTGTAATTTTTTTTTTTTTAAATATTACGCTGGTAACGTTATAATATATTCTAATCGTTTGTTCACTAATATAAAGCACCAGCAGAGAAATCAGGAATAAAATTCTCTGAGAGTTTTAAATGGACTTAATTATTTTAGTTGAAGAGGGAAGAGCTAATTTTAAGGGTTTTAATTTGAACTCAAGTGTTTTCGAGCACCGTTTACGTTGCGATTGCGATGGAGTTTAACATTTTAAAAGTATTTGTAAAACCTTGTAAAAAAACAGGCACAGTATTTAATAAAAAAATTGTCAGAAAATATTAAAAATGAAGAATTTTGTTTAAAAAAAAAACGTTTGATAAAATTACCGGCTGAGTAGAGTCGAGTCATCGCAAAGGATATGCAGGAAAGCTTTGGCCAGTTAAGTTAATTTAAAAATAAAAAACAAAATCTTCAGTTTGAAAGTAATAATTATTATTTTATAATTCCAGCATACATGTTTTTGAAAAACCCTATTATTACGAAGCATTTTATTTTTATTAATGAAATAGGGTTTCTACCCCGCTTTGCGAAAGAATTCAAAATATTTTTTCTCAATTAACCAACTGCTTTATAGATATGAAAATAATTAATAAAATAATAATACTGTTTTTTATTACATGCCCCTGTAACGAATGACAAAATAAAGTATATTGTCTTTGACTTTGATTTCAATAAATAATATTTCATATATCCATTTGAGGGAATTGAAATATGATTTTTCCTGGGTATTTTTTAATGTGTTCCATCTTGACAAATTTTGTAAATATGTCAAGATAAAGTTCAATTTTGAAAAATGGTTTGCGTATAAATAAATTCATGTGGATACATGAAGTCGAGGAAGCCCCAGTAAGGGATCACACAAGAAACTACCACAAACCTAAATAATACAAAATACACAACAAAATGTAGACTAAAATCTTCAGAATACCATTAGATTAAATATACAAGCCAACGAGAAGAGCCTCAAAGTAGGATGCTTAAAAACTATTATAAATTTGAAAGAATACCCCAATCGTTGTTGGTGTGATATGTCTATATACTATGTATAATTATACACGTACTAGTGATACTGTGACATGCTTTGTAACTATTGTACATTGTGAAACTATAAATTGTAAAAGAACTGTACTGCATACTTTATTCTGCAATTAGTTTACAAACTCTTTGGAGTACAATGCAATTTTTGTTTCATCTAGCACTTAAACTTAACGGTTTTTCTAAGCGTAAAGTGCAAGTCTGTAAATTATGCAACAAACAAATATGGTATTCGGAATGTTTCCACGGATATGTAAATCTACTCAATGCACTTCCTCTATTATTTTCCTTAGTTCCTCACAGCTTGCCAAGAAAGCATTTTATGACTACCAAAGAACACCCGTAATTACCAAGCAGCTTCCCAATATTATAAGAATGCAAAACATTAAATAGCGACAGTATTCCCGCATTACAAGAAATCATTTATCAATCGAAACTTTGAGACAAGAACTTTGATTCACAAAACTCCTATGAATATGCTCAAAACAGAAGCCTTATGCTATTGATGATTTGCCCTCTATGGTATTTGTGGTTTAAATCAATTTTAAATTTATGATTCTTACCCCAGCTCACCGGATTACATAAGTGATTTTTTTTTAAACTGCAATACCGATAGAACTATATGACTGGACAAATACGCCAGAAAAATGTTCGTCGTAATATTTGAATTAGGCAGATTTTTAAATGCGTCATCTATATTAATTAAAATTATTATTACGATGTTTATTCTACAGCGTTCTGCCTTTATGATAGAATACCATATTGGTTCATCCATTAGCTCGCAATGTTGTATTTCAAATTGCATTATTTCGCAGGCACATTAGTGTAGGCGCATTTCAACAGGTTCCCAAAGTTTCCCCGGAAAGCTATTACGTTACACGAACCTAACATCGTAGAATGCATTTTGAACTTTGATATAAAACAGCCAAGTCCAAATAGTACATCAAAATGTAAATAAACATGATGTCGGATGTACAGTGTGCAAAATAGACATTAGTATTACAGCTGCATTAAAAAGATAATCCTCGGAGCACTGAGGCCAACGCAAAGCCTAAAATACTCTCCCGCTCTGCCTAAAAGTTTAATACAACCCACAGGTTTGGTATTTAACTACTAATGCAGCCATTAGATCAGCTTTAAGACATTTATATACTTTTTTATGTAAGTATCGCTCTCAGAAACTTACAAAAATATACGCGCTATCCAGAAAGCATAAATTCAATTATTGTCAGTATCCCTGTAAATATTTAAAACTGAGATGAAATAAAGGCAGTACAGGGGTGGTAGTTGAAGTTTGCCGGTTTTACTCATAGATGTCGCTAGAGATATGTATACATTTCTATGATTTGGCATCTATGACATATTTTTCCATGGACATTAACCTTAAAAAATACGCAAGTTACATTCTGCCAAAATAATAGTGTCATAGTTGTTTACCTCAGTGAATATGTCGAGTCTCGTTCCAAGTAAATCGCATTTACGGCATTCGTTGCTTTTCTTATTTCGTCAAAAGAAAAAAGCAGTTGAAGCTCATCGGTTGCTGGTAGAAACTTATGGTGAACATGCTCCAGTCGGGTAGAGTTTTGTATACCACTACAAAGATGGCAGCCTATATAGGAAGAAATTAAAAAATAATATCGATAATTTTAAATGAAGTATGAGATCGATTAAAATGCCGATACCTAGTCTAAGATCTCTCGGTAGCTCAATTGGCAGAGGCATTACTCCCGGATAGAGTAGAGGTTCCGAGTCCGAGTCTCGGTCGCGACCGTTATTAGTTTTATTTTTTTAGTTTCTGGCCTTTTTCTGTTTTATATTTACTTTGAGTATTATTTTAACCCTTATCACTCGAGAAAAAAATCATTTAGGTTTCCAGCAACTTGAGGATTTTTTAAGCAAAAATATGAGAAAAACCTAAGATATTCTTAGAAAATTAGAAAAAAAAAATTTTTGGAAAGGTAGCAAATAAAAATGCTTATTTATGTTTACAAATATATATTTATTATAGAAAGTAAGTATTTTAAGAAAAAAACGGCCAATTTTAGTTTTTATAATTCCTTAAAGTATGGTATTTTTCAAAACAATCACCCAAATGCATCCTCGGTTTTCCAGGACAAGTGTCACAATACTCGCTGGTCTCCCGTCTCCCGCCTTTTACTGCCCTTTTTGTACGGACCACACAGTCCTTCTTAGGACCTTTCCTTAAAATGTGCAGTTTTCCATTGAGCCTGGTCTCTGATGGAGTGGAAGTAGATGGCCTACTTCGAGGCTCTTTGTACTCACCCACTAACTTATCAACCAAAACTTTTATTTACTTTAAATGGCTTAGTGGTTATTCGTTATTTTTCTTTTTTATGGATTTATACAAGATATACGAATTTATGGAACATATCTCCATCCCCCGAAAAAAAAGTTTGCGCCACCATTTACATCTTCCTCTTGTATATCTACGTCGGAAGCACTTGAACTGCTACTTGTATCCAAAACACGCATTTTTTTCTTCTATTCACTATCTGAACTGTCATGTTGCATTGAAATATCACCGGTATAGTCACTTTCACACTCAAAAACAAAGTCATCATCACTAATTTCGTCTTCATACATATTTACTATGGAGTAAAAAAATATTTGAATAAATAACTGCGTATTAATTGTTAAAAACACAATACACAAGCATTCAGTAGCAGGTACTAGACGCAACTAACTGTAAACATGAAGAAACCTGTCCGTGCACCCTTGGATTTTGTAAACAATAAAATGTATGACAATTGTTCATGGCGCCGCTGCGGCGCCTAACGAGTGGAATTAAAATTTTATATGGCGCCGTAGCGGCGCCTCTCGAGTGATAAGGGTTAATAATTAATAACAAAATAAAAAGCGTAAAGCCTTAATATTAATTCAAATTTAAAATCAGTGTTTGAATTCTGACTCTTACAATGTGACCGTTATACTTGACGCTATTCAGAATTTGTTCAAAAGCTAAAACGCTTCAGCGTTTATCGAGTACCGATCGTCGATACGATGGACATGAAATGTGACGAAAGTCCCTAGCAAATCCTTTACGATCATTCCACTAACAAATTAGAACGAATCAAATCGTTTGATTTCCCAAGCCGGGTTTAGGTTTAGAGCTTGCGACCTGATCCAATTTAAAGTGCCCTCGGTGACGGTTTTAGTCTCCTCGGCTTATGTTATTGCTGCAATCCAAGTTACCCAGTGAAAGTTTGACAGTCGGGCATTACATTAAAGGGTTAGCCGAGTTGGACTTTTATAAGGCAGCGGCTAAATGACAGCCTGCCAAGTTATTTCTCGAGCTGCGGCAGCTTACGTAATACGGTTCTCAGTGAAAGAACTGTTGTCGGATTTATTATCGAAATTTAGAGGGTTTTTTTTTATTTAATTTTTATAGAAACTTCGTGATTACAATAATACCGTTGTAAGTTTATCTATATATTCTTGACTGCCTCCATAGTCGAGTAGTAAGACGCTCGAAAAGTCACGGGTTCAAACCCGGCGTGCCAAATAACTTTTAATCAATCAATATGCGTCATAACACACGTAATTCCTAATTTTTTTTTTTAAAGTAAGACAAACATTCCCGGGTTACGAATAACCTGACAATATTTGAAAAACTCCTACTGCCATCATAAAAAGCGGAAGATATTGCTTGTGCAATGATGGAGGACTTAGCCAGCAGAGGAATTGAACGCACGACGCCCTGGTGGGAATCCGATGCGTTCTCCACTCAGCTACCGATAATATTAAGTATATTTGCGGTGCATTCCAGAGTGGTAGATACTTTAAGTATAGCACTGGTGAAAGACCACCATTCAGAATCGAAACGTTGCCTAAAAATGGCTTTGGTTGTGTTTGGTGATCAGATCTGAATGGCCAGGTGCTTCCCAACCTTACTCTTCCCAATCTCCTTCCCGTCCCCACTACCTTCAGCCTCACAACATACCCCAATTAGGAATGCAATAGTCTCACTGTCTCTAGACGGTTGGAAGCAGTTGGGACCTTTGTGCGGTATTAAATTTGAAAAAATAAAAATATTTATATATTTATGTAGTTTGCGGTTAGCTTGTACATGCTGCCATTGAGGTGATATTTCACGAAAATCGCGCTATATAAATCAACCAAATATTATTATTATACTACCCGGCTTGAACTAAGCTTAACCCTCTTTTTAGCGGTCTTTTTTCTTACTGAACAATAAAAGGATTAAACAAGTTACTGCCCTGTCTTTTTTCGACATTTAAATGGAAATTTATTGCTCCATAGCTCATACTGAGAACTATTTAACTAACTAACTAACCATCAAGCCGTTACCTAACATGGGTTGGCAGAGAGGACGGACTGCCATACAACTCTGTCTTGGCAAACACTCTTTGCTTCATTCACATTCATACATCGTCTCATACATACGCTTCTGTTATTCTGACTCTTCACATGGCCCGATTCAAGTATTTCATTCACTTGATCGTGCCATGTCTTCCTCGGGCGTCCCCAACTTTTTCTTCATTCGCTCTACGTGCCCAAACCATCTAAGTGTCCATTTCTTGATCTTATTCATAAAGCTTGCATCAGCCTTGCATTATTTCCAGATATCAAACGACCTTAGGAACTGAAAACCGTTAAAGTTTCGTGACGCCAGATCTTATCAATGAAGAGTTTTTGGTGCTTCAGAAGACCGATTTTGAAAACTTACTGAAAGTTCGATTTTCGTCCGAGATTGGGTGTAGCACCCTTGATTGCGCTATTTAAATAATATAATTTTTAATTATTATTATTATTTTTTAGCCTGCCTTAAAGCTTACTGCCATAAAAAATAAAGAAACGAATTCATTTACTCGAAACGAAGGGCAACTTTCCAAATATCTACAGTTTGAGATACATATTATAAACCGTTAAATAATACAGACCACACATACACACACACACATGATACAAGGAAAACACAAAACGATATTATTTTGTAAGGTTTATACATGTATTGTTGTTGGCTAAATATAAATGTGATGTCAAATATAATGTTGGCGTCAAATAAATCCTAGCTTTTTTATCTCGGGTAGTGGGATGTCATATTGATCATATAGGGAGGAATACTTGGACGTAAAAAAAAAAATAAAATATATTCATAACAATCATCTCTATATATAAAAATGAATGTTTGTCTGTTTTCGATTTTCTAGAAAATTACTAAACCGATTTCCCTTAAAATAACACATTTTCTTTTTATTAGTAACGGAAAGGTTTAGAAAGTCGTTTTAATTAAATCCAATATGTAAAACTCTTTCTATACTTTTTAAAAATTAGTATGAAAAACATTGAACCCGCCATGTTGTATTGATGTCGCTCTCTGACATATTCCACAAAAGATGGTTTGTTTGGGTAGAATATTTTCAAAATGGAAAATACAATTAATTAAGTTTTTTTTTTAAATTTTTTAGAATCAAATAAATTTTCAAACTAATGTTCTTTGTTTATAGATAGTAATAGTTATCAAAATGCATTACTTTCGATCTCAAATTCATTATGGCATCACAAATAAAAGCTATTGGTCGATCTACAAGTCAAGGAAGAAAGGCATCACGATCTTTAGAAAAAGTGGAGGAAAGAGAAGAAAGACTTGAAAACGATTGAGTTGAAACATCTCAAGCCCGCTCTTCTAAGACAGTAGACTCAAAGGGAGGAAATAATGAAATAATTTTAGCGATTGTTTATGTTTTTTTTTTTAAATTTTCATTTCAAATCCGATTCGCAGTGGAAAGTGAAGACGTCAAAATTCGGGATGCGTTGCAAAAATATATCCTCTTTTTCAAATTTTCTATTTAAGATTGTAGGATCGATGATATATTTTTAATTATCTTTCTCAATAAAAGCCTGGTTCCGTTTCAAAGTCTTTTTGGATTTATTTTTTGGGGAAGAATGATAGGCAATCCAATTTGGTAATTGTGGCATTGCAAAGCATGTCGGGTACTCGCTAGTTATGTAATATATTCATAACAGTATTAATAGCCCTCACTCACTTTCATGACTCCGTCGGCAGACGATTACCCCCGAGTATGAAAAAAATTAGGCCAGCCGTTATCTTGTTTTTTTGATTCGGTCTTCTGCACCACTTCACTAGTGATGGTCATCCTCAGTAGGGATAGGACGCGTATACAAGCACAGTGCGGAAAAAAACAGACGTATATATTTGTTCATTTTCATTTCAAGACAGAGTTGTATGGCGGTCCGTCCTCTCTGTCTACCCTTGTGGGGAAACAGCGATATGGTTAGTAAGTTAGTTATTTACTGTAAAAGACCTTATAGTCGGCAAACACAATTTCAAGGCACCGATAGATTATCAAGAGACACGCCATATGCATGTCTAACATTCTTACATGGTAGAGATTTTCAACATGAGAACAGGTCAGTTTTACTACATTATGAATCGCCTTTGTGCTCAACTCCTTAGCTGTGGAATATCTCCTAGACAGCTTTTGCATGTCGTCCTTCCTGCAATCTTCATCTCCCTATGACTAAGAAGGTTTACTTCTTAAAAATAAATTGTTCTTCAAGATGACGTAGGCTTAAAAAAAACCTCAGAGTCTACTGAATGAATTAAGTTATTTGAAAAATTCAAATTAATGAAAATTGTATACTCAAAATTATATCTCATGTGATTGAGCAAATTATTTTCTTCAGAAAGTAATCAGAAAAAACATTTTAAAACCCCAAGTGAAGAGGTCTACACTATGAAGAAAATCAGATATGTTTAAGGGTATCAAAAGAAATGTGTCTGTGTAAGTTGGCACAAAAATAACAGAACGCATTATTTTGAGGAAATGCAAAACCATAATTGCCACATTTCATTAAAATTTCCTTTAGAAAATCAATGGCGTTGGCAACACTGCAAACTGTAAGCATCATCTAAATTAATTTATCCATTTGCATAAGCAAAGCGTTTTCAGAGGCGTCAGGCTGCCATTTTCTTAGACGTTTTTAACTTCTGATGGGTTGGGAGGCTGTTAGAGAAGCTTTATGGCGCGGAAATTAGAGAGGTAGGTATAATAATTCTTGAATTAAGTCATTTAATTTTATACCCTGTAAAATTGTGAAATGGTTTATTAGCGCTGACCTACTGTACACAAGTTTTATGGTTTCATTTAACTGTTGTCGAGTGTTGGAATAATGTCATATTTTTAATGAAAGCCTGGAGAAATTAATTCATATTAAAGGACTTTTTTCCCAACCATAGCCTTCTCATGTTTTTAAAAAGTATAACAAGGTTACGATCCAATGCAATAAAAAAAAATATATATATATTTTATAATTGCACGAGAGTCCCAACTATCCGGAAGCTAGTGCGACCATGGCATCCCAAATTAGGGTATATCGCGAGGCTGAAAAGAGTGGTGGGGGAAAGGAGATTGAGGAAAAGTGGGTTGGGAAGTTCCTGGCTATTTAAATTTGTTTAACAATCACGCTTAAAGCAATTTATTTCAAGCAACGTTTTCGGTCGGTAGCTGAGCGGACAAACGCGTCAGATTCCCACCGTCCATTCCATTCCGTCGTGCGTTCAATTCCTCTGCTGGCTAAGTCCTAAGTCATTGCACAAGCAACATATTCCGCTTCTTATGATGGCAGTAGGAGTTTTTCAAATATTGTCAGGTTATTCGTAACCTTTTCTAAAAAAAATAAATTATATCTGTATGTTGGTCTTTCACCAAAACAATACTAAAAGTATCTATTACTCTGAGATGCATTTAAAAGTAAGTATGTTTAAATGCTGCCAGCATTGTATGGCAATCAAACCAACATTTCATGATCACATACATCATTTGCAACATAACACTATGATGGTTCTTTATAAAGTTAATTCTCCTTAATTACATCAAAGTTATTTTTTTTAAATGCTGTCTTATCGTGGAAGTATCGTGGAAGGATTGACCTATCTTGTGCTACGGTCGGTGTCTTTGGTCTTCCCGCTGGGGATGCTGTAAGATTTGTGTACAGCGGTAGATCTCTGATGCCATCTTGAGCACAAGTCATTACCAATAAGTCAATACATACTAAAATTATTTCCTCTAATACTATCTACAATATATACGAAAGTTATTGCATTTGAAACCTCCATCTTGAAAAACACATAAATTCATAATTCGTAGAAAGTAGAGTAACATCAAAATAGAGTAACATTTAAATTATTTTAATTTAAAATTAAGACTTTTGTGAGCAGAGTTAGAAAAGACGATAAGGTTTTAATCTTTATTTTTAATTATTAAAATATTAACATACAAAATGCATTTGGTATATTAATCCCAAGGTGTTAAAAAAAACGCATTTTGGGAAGGGCAACACTATAAAACAAAAAGAAATTATATTTTTATAAAGACTTACAAATTCCAAATACGAAGCACAAAAGTAGAGGCAACAAGCGAAAAAATACATCAAGAAGAGACTCATAGGAGTAGAGACTAACTAGATAAACATCACAAATACAACAAGAAAGACATTCACACACACAGAGGTCTCACAGATAGGACACATCACTGATTTATAAAATTTTCGAGAAAATATCCTTCAAGTTTTTTTGCCAATATTATTTTGTTCGCAACTGGGAGTTTTAATTCATAGGGTAATGCGTTGTAATGTGTATATGCTATGTATTTTAAGGAGTTAATTCCAAATTTAGTTGTGTGCGTAGATGACGATAAGTGTATTTGATGACTAAAAGGGATTAACGAATAGATCCACTCTTTCACTAGAGACTGATTTATTGTAGCTTGTAACTTTGCTTAGGGGTAAATTAATACCAATTTCTAATACTAATTTCCTACTTTCGTCTGTGAAGAAAAACTGAGAAGTCTAAGATATTTACCAATCAAATCATTTCGTCATCTGTGAAAATCACATTACCAAGTATATTTTTGAACAGTATGACGAGCCTCGTCATTAGCAAAATTGCAGCCAATGTAGTACGGATATTCGACTTTTAATACTTTGAGGGGAAACGAAAAGCTTGTTGTCGCGTGACAAATTCCAATTATTTTGTGACCAACTGCGGGTTAAGCGAAAGCTTAAAAATAAAACATTGAGCAACAACAGTATTGATTACTTAGTCCACGTGCTACTCTTTAAGTTTGACGTAAAAACATGCAATCGCATTGCTGTCTTTGTGACATTATATTTTATAAAGAAAGACAAACATTCCCGTGATTCGAACCTGAAATTTTTTAAAAAATTCCTACTACCGTCATTATAAGCATAAAACATGTATTGTAAAAATATTTATGACCGGTCGGTAGCTGAGTGGACAAACGCGTCTGATTCCCACCCGGGCCGGCTAAGTCCTATATCATTGCGCCAGCAACATCTTCCGCCTATTATGATGGCAGTAGGATTTTTCAAATATGATCAGGTAATTCTTAATCCGGGAATGTTTGTCTTTCTTTAAAGAAAAGTGAAGAACAACAAAAAAATGCAATGAATTAGCCCTTAGAAAGCAGATAAATTGAACCTACGAAACCTAGGTGGGAACCGGATGAATTTGTTTACTCAGCTACTAACCAATTATTTCCAACATATTTTAGAACGAATGAATAGTAAATAATTTTTCAGAAAATCAAATCGGTAAACAAAAATCAGGACTCCAGCCGATTCAGTAAAAAATTGAACGTTCAACTTAATTCCGCAAGAAAAAAAAACGGATGCCACAATTATAATCGAAATTAGACTGATTTTTATAATAAATATATTTTTAGGTTTTTTTAATTTTTTTTAAACTATAATTTTTATTTTTTTGAACTTTTTAAAAACAATTTTTAGTTAAAAGCTCTGCGATGTAATTATTAATCAACAATAATTACAATTTATCAGAAAATCTTAGTGGGGATATTGGTGGTCAAAAATAAAAATAATAATAACATTAAACATGATATAAATAGTCCGTCTGTATGTGGCTTCTCCACAGTTTGATAATGCCCTCAGAAGGTGAAACAGCTGTCACGCGTAAAAATAATTACATCGCAGAGCTTTTAACTAAAAATTATTATTTTTAGAATTTAAAATAATAATAATTATTGTTTAAATAAAAAATTAAAAAACGTAAAAATTAAAATGGAGTTCTACAAAATAAACTTTAAAACCATAAAGAAATTAGACTGTTTTTCTGTATAGTACAAATCGATTCAATTACATTTTATGGTTCTGCGATATCAAAGCTTTAGATTTCGATTGCACCGAGTTCAACCGGACTGCAGATTTATTACTGAAATTTACACCCCTGCCAAAGGAAAAAAATTGGATTTTTCTTGAAATATCTAAAAAATATAAGCTGTGTCACTCGTCGATGCAAAGAAAACTTAAACGAACTTTGATTACTATTTTTTATTTTAATCTGAGAACTTTTTCTGGTGAGCGATCACCTTTCAGAATCGAAAATGTTGAATGGAAAAGCTTATTTTATATAGTGACTAGAGAGAAATAGCTTGATACTTTCAAACGTTCCCCTGTCTCTTTTCCTCGCCTCTAACTTTCAGCCTTATAACATTTCTCTAATGAGAATGACTTATAGTTGCAATGTTCTCAGAATAGGTTACACTTTGCGAGGGAGGAAATGTAAAATATTCAAAATTATGTAGCAAAATGTTTTATTAAAAACCTATATTATGTGAATTAAGCGTTAAGAAAGGTTTATTATCAAAATGTAGTTTTGTATTACTGCATATCTAAAGACTGAATTTAAAACAAAAAAAATTATAAATTCCCAAAAAGACTTCAATTTACTTGAGGTGGTTTTTTCACAAAAACGGCGCTATACAAATTATCCAAATATTACTTCAGAGTATAATAATTGCATCTTGAAACATTATTATTATTATCTGTTCAAATCCTTGATAGTGAAATTTATACGAATTTCAAGGTACTTTTTTTACGTTTGAAAAGTTTTTTTTTAATGGTAATTTCAAAATTTTGTATTATTGAAAGCATCACTTCGAAGACGTTGATGACACATTATCTTCCACATCAAAATCTGTACAAATATTGTAAAATTTTAATTGGTCATCTGTTGGACACCTTCTCAGTATAATGAGCGAATTGATATTTTACAAAACTATTCACAATTAAAATGATTACTTTTTACATGAGATTCGCCGATTTATAAAATATAATTTTAGGCTTCCCAACGAAAAATATTAGGTGCAACCTAATGATTAATATCTTTCCCCTAAAGTTTGTATTTTCATCCCTCGAAAGTCAAAACCTGAACCTGGCACACACCTTTTGTTAATTCTCTTTTCTACATACTTTTCTGTTATCCCGACCCTTGACCGACTACATCACTCACGAATTTGGTTTACTTGATCGTGCTATGTCCTTTTGGGTATCCCTGACTTCTTCTATCTTTCACTTTCACGTCATATATTTTGCTAACACTCCTTTCTCTAAATTGATTGAGGACTCAATTATTATTATTATTATTTTATATGATTACCGCACAAGAATCTCAACTGCTGCCAACCGTCTAGAGCCAGTGAGACTATGGCATCCCCAAATAGGGTATGTTGTGAGGCTGAAGGTAATGGGGAACGGAAGGAGATTGGGAAGAGGAAGGTTGGGAAGTACCTGACTATTCAGATCTGTTCACCAAACACGGCTAAAGCCATATCAAGCAACGTTTCGATTCTGAATGATGGTCTTTCACCAGGGCGATACTAAGAGTATCTACCACTCTGGAACATGCCGCAAATATACTTTTTTAATTATTTTTATATGAATTAAATGTGTTACGACACATATTAATAAAATAAAAGTTATTGGCGCACGCCGGTTCTGAACCCGCGACCTTTAGATTCGTAGTCGATTTGTCTTACCACTCGACCATGGAGGCTGTCAAAATAGTTATTATGCCTTCATTCAAATAGTTATGATACCAAACCGTTATTCACGTGGTTGCTATCAAAAAGTAGGGTTATTAGGTTAGGTTAGGTTAAAAGTGCAGGTGATCCGATTCATATATAATATATCCATTCATAGAACAGGATGAATGTAACAAATCCTGATTATTGGAAACTGTTCGTGCACTACCTTCATACCTAATTTGGATGCAGATTGCTGCGTGCACTCAGTCGGCTTGTTATACTGTCACATTCATTTTCCGTGATTATAGGCACTGGGTGAATCGGTCAATGGGGATTTACTTTTTCTCTTTAGTTATTATTTACTAAAACATTATATTACACCTTAATTTAAAAATAAAAAAACAACAATTTATCAGCGGTATTTCTTCAATACATAATTTCTTGAATTCATTTTAAAAAAAATATTAATATTTCTACTTTTTTCCGTAGGAAAGATATCCATATTTTTATTGAAATTTAAAAACCGTACGAGTCAGGGAAATACCAAATATATTTTAAGGAAATCGTAATTTTAGTGCGATTTTTTTTTTTTCAATTGTGAAGTTGGTTATCAGGTAACTTAGTAAAAGCATTAAGTTACCCGAGTTATTATTTTTTTTTAACATCCAACCAGGTACTGAAAACTTATGAATTTTATTGTAAAACAAAACTTAAAAGTGCTCTGGGGTAAACTTTCCGAAATGACTTTCGGCTATTTTGCCTTTCCGGAGACGATACAAAAAAAATACTAAAAATAAGACATTTCCATTTCCTGGTCAACGGGTACACCTTGTACATATTCAGATATGAAATTTCGATGTAATATCACTAATTTGAAGGCTTTCAAAATTTAATAGAAATAATAATAGGTGCAGTGGCTAAAATTGGTGCAAATTTTCGCGGTGAGAGCATCGGTATCAAAACTAATATCACTTAGCATCGTGCTTTTATGCAACTCACCGATGTTTTTTATGGCAGAATTCACATTCACCTATTTTAAGGATACTCGTAGAATGGATAGTTTTTTGTTGAAAGCTCGTATTAAAATAGCTATTGCGAATTGAAAAAAAATTGGAAAACTCAATTCGAGTGATCTAAATAATTAATATTTTCATAATTAAGGCGTAGAATAAGAGTTGACCTTCTCCCAATGGCGCTTCAGCCTTTTATTGCCTTTCCAGCGACGATATGTTTTTGTTGGCTGACGTTAGTTTTCCCGCACACTGTTACAATCCTACAACCTAAATAAACACGAAAAACTCACCACTACCGCCATACTATATCTATAAACGACTCGAAGAAAGCCACAATCGAGAGATATGTTTATGACAAGACCTCTGTTATAATTGCTGTGTTTAATGGAGTATTTGTTTGTCGGTAGGTGCTGCACAATGTTTTCCCGCCGGCGTTGATTGTCCATGGCGAACCTGGAATGTTGCGAGGCTAAATTGCGAGCGTTGCAAAATGGCGTCGCACTTCCTTTCTGGCGGCAAGATGGCCTCCGTAGTGTTGCCAGCGATGAAAACTGTTGAAAAACGATAAGTGAATGCCTTGTTTGTAGATTATTTGCGATGTGTTATAAATTTGTGTAATATTAGAGCGATTTTTCCAAAGTCAACTGAGCTGAGCCGTGTTAAGAACATTATTTTGGTGTCTAATTTTGCGACTGTTTTTATAAATCATATTAGAAATGTGACAGCTTTGTTTAAATTCACGCCATCACTGATGTAACAATACTTTTTGTAGTTTATGCAATGATTGTATTAATTTATTGTATTGATTGTGTAATGTTTAATGTTTTTTAATTGAATCTATCAGCTTGTATCAGCTTGTACCAGACTTGTGAAGAAACTATATGTTTAAATGTCATAATAAGATTTGTTGTAGATTTTAAGTTTATTATACTACGTAAAACATGTATTTTTTCAAAGTTATGTTGCACAGCCTATTTAAATCAATTATCAGTGTTTCAAACCAATTCTCAAGTCAATCAAAAGGTATTTCCATTACAATAGTAATATTCTCATTTGTGAAAACATTATTTGGTTTGAATGAAAATAATTATACGTTATGTTCTTGGTATTAGCATTTTTTTTAAGTCAGTAAAAAATCTTATGCGTTCTTAAAATGTTGTATTCCATCAATATTGGTGTAGATATTATTCATATTAAGTTAATTAGGTATCGTTAAAGATGCACAGAATTATGTGGCCAATATTGGTTATGATGACGGGTTATATATTGTACACGTCTGATTCACTATTTCTTCTGCAAGTATCCTTTTCTTGTGTTCTATCTTGGTTTTTATTGTAAATCCTCAAATGTATGGGCAATTAACATATTAACAAATATTTGAATTACGGTCACCAGGTTGATAGTAATTTATTTAAATGGTATTTTCTCACGAATCTCTATGATATACTCGTATTATCGGAATCAATACAACGCCACATTTCTAAGAGTGTCAGTCAGAGAAAGACTGTGTCAAAACAATAACAATCATTCAAAAAATATCTTTAAAAAAATTATACCCTTTCATTTCCATGATACCAGAATAGATAATTAGATTCAAATTACTCATAGGGTTCCATCCAACAAGCTTCAATAACTAGCCACGCTCTCAGGCAGAAACTACTCGTATCTAGGCTGTAGTAAGTTGCTTCATCATCTAACAACTTCTTCCAATATGGTCACTTACGCGTCCTAGTTCCTTACTTCACCGACGAACATACACATCCCTTGCACTTTGTTCTCCTGGCACTTTGTTTAGTTAAGTTTCGTTGACCAAGGTTTATTTGTTGAGAATGCATCGTACAATACGGCATCACAGTTGTAAAAATACAAGACGATTTACATTATAAAATTGGCCTATCAAAACGGAATCAACAAACGCTGGTTTTATCAGAAGCACTGAAGAATGCAATTCAGTAGATACTTAGTAGTCAGTATTCTCTATTTATATAATTTGATTTTGACAATATGTTAACAAAACTATCAATAATTGAAAGTTAAACGTGAGGCGTTCATTAAGTAAAAACAGTATGAAATTTAAATAATAATATTACAAATTAAATTAACAATTCCGGTTCATAAAATATTAATAATTAACAAAATACTTGATTTCACATAGCAATTTGTCTGGGAATAGAATATTTTCCGTCTTAAACGATTTCGTATGCAGGATGGTCTTAAAATTACTTTTCACAATATGTATTATGCTGTACATATTTTACGCAATTTATTTTGATTTATTAAGACCTGAAGTTATCATTATCAGGATAGTTTGAACTATGAAATCATAAACACATATTAAAAACTTGCGTAATATTGAAACAAAGAACAAAAACGTTTAATTTAAGGTCATGCTTGGAACTGAAGAAAACCTATCTTAAGCATTAATAAATAACAGTAAAAATAAATAGATAACTTTTATGGCGACGTTTTCGTGGGAAAATCACCTATAGAGAGTCTCACATCATTGGTCCGAAATTTGTAGGGTGGTACAATGTGTCATAGGTACACGAAAGTGAAAAAATATATTTTAACCAGTTTATTCGTGCTGGTCATTACTTAATTCAGTCATTACTTAATTTTACACGTGTGTCTTTTTTTCTTTGTTTGTAAGTTGCATTTTCGTGTATTACCCACATTTTACTTTGTTTATTTTTTTTTAAATGGATATAGCTTTCACTTCTTCAAGGGTGGATTCGCTCATTGTTTCAATAGAAACATAAAAAGGGGGCGAATTCTTTACTTTAAAGTACTATTTATTGTCATTCGGATATAAGTGCTAAAATTGCTAATATAACTTCCTTAAGGATTCCCTAAATTAAGATTTTCCATAATACAAGCACGTATCAAAGTAAATGGCCTTGTTGATATTACTTTTTCGGTTGACAAACATATTTTGACAGTATTTTTTAGATAGGCGTAAAACATTTTCAATAAATTATCTTTTTATGCTTTTGGAATGAAACGAAACATCAAGAGACCAAAAAAATAAGTTTAATAAAACATTTTTGAAAAACGTTTTTCTTATTTATTCAAATAGGTACATATATGGGGTAGTTTAAAAAATATATCATTTTATAATAATAATTACCATGCTAAATAAAATACCAGTAAATTTACATACTATGTGAACAGACAAGAATATTTCAATAAATATGAATAAAGTTATCTGTTATGAAATGTGCGTAGTACGTAATACAATATTAATAAAATAGCATTAATCTTTGCATAAATATAAAATAATATACTTATTACAAAACACATAAATAAATACATGTACAAGCTATTTAAAAAAATCATATATTTTAATTTTTGTCTGTAATTAATTTTCTTTATCACTACGTAGATCCGTATGCGTAAGAACTTTTTAAATTTGGAATGAATATTTTCAAACCCCCACCGTCCTAATTTTGGCGGCCTGCGTGTTCGAGTGGTAAGAGGCTCGACTACGAATCCAGAGGTCTCGGGTTCAAACCCGGCGTGCGCAAATACATTTTATTCATTTAATACGTGTTATAAGACATTTAATTCATATAAAATGATGTATAGTATATTTGTGGCACGTTCCAGAATAGTAGATACTTAAAGATTCACGCTGGTGAAAGTTCACCATTCAAAATTGAAACTGTGGTTGAAATGGCTTTAGCCGTATTTGGTGATCAGATTTGAATAGCCAGGTTCTTTCATAACTTTCTCTTTTCGTCTCATTCTCCTCCCCACGAACTTACAATCTCACAACATACCCCAGTTGGGGATGCCATAGTCTCACTAAATCTAGACGGTTGGGAGCAGTTGGGACTCTTGTGCGGTATTCACTATTAATAAATAAATAACAATCATAATAATTATAGTAATGTACCTTCCTATAATGTGTTTCAGTAGACATTATTTTACATTCGAAATGGGCGGATTAAAGTAACTTATATTTTTTTCTTGGCAATTCAAGTTACATTCCGTGATTTTTCACGGATAATGTACGGGACGTATGACCCGCACACAGACTGTAAAATAGGGGCGCCGGGTAGTCAGTCAGTAGCCGCTGTGTCTTCTCATATTGCGCCTGTTTGTGGGCTGCTAGGTCGGATATACAAAGGCGGGAAGAGGCAATGCTCCAGGGTGTAACAGAGTCAAACAAGTGAATCAAGATCAGGCAGAAAACGGGAGTGGCAAAGCGGAGAATCAAAGAGGTGATTCTTGTAGTGTCGTGAATAATAGTAGTGACTTGAATAGGCTGTTGTATCCGTATTTATTTCCCGCGCCCTAGTCCTGTCCTTTTGGATGGGCGGCCTACGCCTACAACCCCTCTTCGTATGCTATGTGTTTCGAATTTTTATTAGAAACATCGTAGCGGATGACACAAAAATATATGTGATTCACCTCTTGAAGCTCTTTCACCTCACCCAAACTGCATTGTTCCCACATTTTTATTAAGCAGAAGAGAAAATATAAAGCAAAAGAATAATGGGTCCCAACCCTGACATTTTCAATTAATTAATATAATTGGGCTATAGAGAGTCCGGCCGAACTTACAATATCAAATTGAACTTATTATTATTATCAAATCATGTCGCGATTGGTCTTAGAGCCCGCCCAATCTAGAAGAGGCTGTGCATGCAGGAGACAGTGCAGGATGGCAACCGGACGTGGGGAGCGGGGAGCGGAGATGGTTTCGAAGTCCATCGTAAATATGAGAGCCCCCCCCCGCTTCCGCATCTGCCATTCTATTTGAACCTTAGAGTACATAGAGTGGTACCTATCCAAGGCAGTGTAGTCAGTTTTTGATATTTTTTTGCTGGACTCGGCAGACCCGAGCGTGGCTAAGACTAGGGCAAGGGGAATTCATACATCCATTCATAACACACGTCGACATATTTTTTTTGTTTATTCGTATAACCACTTTTTCACAGTATTGTTATCAACAAAAATATAACATATAACCTAAAAAACCGTCTAGTTGCGTCTAGTTCAAAAACATGTGGGCGGAATCCCCGGAGACGCGGGAGACCAAGATCACCCTTACAGTACATAAAAGCAGTGTGTTATTTTTGTTGTCTCTTTCTCTCTCATGGTGAACGACTTAAAAACCCGGAGAAAGTGATTTATCGCAAGTTTGTATAGGTTGGGTAAAAATAATTAGCTCTCCCTCCATACATTATTATTCCAAGATTTGAACACTCAGAAGGGAAAGTATATCAGACTGAGTACATTAGCTCCTCTAAGCGCGGAGAATAAAGAAAACGAGAACTATCTTGGTTTGGACGTCCTCGTCTTCGATATTACTACGACCTGCCAGGTACAGATAACAAATAACTATTTGTAACATAAAAAAACCTTATTACAATTATGTACTGAAGTAGAAAATAAAAACATTTGAAACATACTAGTAGCATTAAAGAACACATACATAGTATACGAGCACATAGCATTATATAATACATACAACGTATTCTAGAAGCATCAAACATACATGTTTTCAAAGTATACGCGAAGCATTAAATAATACAGATACTAAACATATACTCGTAAGTAGGTTTAAAACATCTCACAGTAAAGACACCTGTAGCATTAAATAACACAATATACTAGATATTAATTTTCAAATATACTGTAGCAGTATACCACCATAACGATTATCTACACTAGAAGTATTAAACATTACAATTAAATTAATAAGAATTTATTGAAAATAGTTTAGTGTGAAAAAAAAACTAATAATAAAATAACTTTGTTTGAGTTCGCTCACCGTAACTGTGTTAATATATGCATATAAAAGCATGTAACATCTAAAAAATATGGAGAAAAATATATAATAATTTGTTGATATATATTCTCTCTATTCATATTGATAAACACAAAAAACCACACACATAAGACAAATCAAATTAACACACTTTTGAAAATATATAGAACCTTGTTTATAACTGAATCTTATATTCATATTAAATTCAGCAACAAACTTTATAACCTACTGTAAATATTAATTTCATCTTTTAATATGTATACTAACTTTTTAAGACTTTTTTAATTAAATAAAATAATTTACCGTATAAAGTTGACTCCTACAGTTTCAATAATGTAAATAATATACAATGGACCGGAAGTACAAAGCATAGTAGAATAATTATAATTCAACTTTTTAAAAAATAACTTTCCAACACGTATTCCATATTTGTAGAATTTTAATCCAAATTAAAAATGATTTTTTAACTTTGTCGTTCCATGTTAAATCAATACTATTTATAAGTACTTAATTATTAGGTATAGGTACTAGTTGTTACCCTTGAAAAATCACGCGATGTAATTTAACTCGCCAAGAAAAAAATATTAGTTTCTTTTCAAATACGGAATATTATATTGTGCTAAAAAACATTATAGGTAGGAACTTTATGAAGTGGGTAGGGAAATGAAATGATTATTTAAAAAAATGATAATTTCAAATAATATCAGTTCCAAACTTAAAAAGTTCGCAGTCCAGTTTTACATTTTTAATTGCGTATAATGAATGTGCCGCGTTTATTTTTCGTTTCAAGAAATGATTTTATGGTAAATTTTTATTTTTGCTAAATAAAATAATTTGGGGTATAAGTACCTACCGTCAATCAAAATTAGATTTTTAAAAAGGGTATTTTCTTCTTCGTAGGCTTCCCGTATTTCAGATTTGGACATAGGCCTACTAATGTCTCCAGTTTTGTAGATTATTTGCCCCTCTCACCCGCGCTTTTCTGTGGAAAACACAAACAGGAAAGCAGATTCGAGTCACTAACAATCTTCTGTTTTTCCAACGGCGAACGGATTGATTTTTTAAATCTTTTATCGGATGTACGGCCTTTACAGGCTGGCGCGGCCGGTCTCAAGGTTCACTCATGCACTGAACCACCGATATTTCCACCTCATCATAAAATTGTTATTAATTAAATGGAAAAAAACATATTTTGTAAAAATGTTCAAAATAATAATGAATTTGATAAGATATAATATTTAAAACAGCCGACCGGCCCGCACGGCGATGTATGTGCAGGTACTTTCAAATTCGTGCGGAATTTGCAACCATTTGCTACAGAACCGTGCAAACATTGCACGGTTCTGTAGCAAATGGTACAATCAGAGCAAGATGTCTCAAATGGTCAGTTTGAGAATAACTCATTATCACTTTATCACTTGTGTTTTTCCGCTCCAACCCTAATGTTAACTGATGCACTCAATTATTTCTGTATTTGTTTGTTAAACTTTTGTCTATGGAAGGGTTCTTTCAAAGCCAGTGGATATTTTAAGTAAATTGGACGTAGTTATGCAGAAAGCATCCAACCCCTAAAAAGATGAAACAGAGAAAAAGGCGTTTAAAAATATGACGATACAAAAGCATTAATATGCGTAATCGGCATTTGTAAGAATTGAATATCAGTTTTTTTTTTCTTTATGAGAATTATTATAAATAGACAATTTGTAATCTATCAAAGTATTTTATTTTTTTTAATCCTATGTTATCCTACATTTTAATATTTTAAACTTCAATTTAAGTCAAATACATGCAATGTGCTTTAGTAAAAAATATTTTTGCAAACTTTCCCAGTTTTTTAATTGATTTGGTTTCGGACAGATAGCTTTACGTTGTCAACTCACCTGTAATCAAATGAGAAAATTGAGCGATCTTTGAGTTAATTTTAAGGTAGTAGTATTTAAATAGAGTTTGTAGGACCCTACAGAATTGGATAGTTTTGCTATTGGAGGAATTGATCCTTCGGTATAAGGTTTATGAAAGTTGGAGCTTGCACGATGTGAAAGATGTAAATATTCCCTACACTAATTTAAAAAAACTCATCGACGTATTTATTATGTAGCTACTAACCTTAACCTGGTTGCACAGTAAAGCGTATTTAGTATTTATGATTATATATGTACGTAAATAACAGTATAGATTATGTGTAATCTGCATATATGACGATTACTCAAAACAATTTTCAAACGCACTCTGTCTTTTGAAAGAGTAAGTGCATTATTTCCTAGTCAAATGATACAAAAAAATTCCACAAATTATACTTTGCGTAAAGTTGCATTTAGCTGTATCCATACAAAACAGTTGTTACAGTGGTGAGTTTAGCTTGTGCTGAGCATCGGTGTGTTGTTTCCAGGCAGCAGACATTAGCGTTGGGGCAGGGTATTTAATTATGGTCGAATCTTAATGTGGAAGCTGTGCGTTCAGGTTGTGATATTGGGGAATTATGATAGAAGAAGATATTATCAGTGAAGTTTATGGCGAGTCGCGGTAGTAGTGAGTTTTAGTAATTTGAGGTGGACACTGGTTGTGCTAGTTAGGTGTTGAGGTCGTGGTAGTTTGAGGCTTTGATTTTTGAGGAATGAAGTTGAAGTGGGCGGTTAACTCTTTGAACTGTTGTGATAGTAGTGAAATAATCTTACTGCGGGTTTTTCTTTGACGAAGTTGTGAGGCAGATTGTGATAGTTGACAGTTGAGGTTCAGTTTAATTGTCTTTAGGGTGACTTACATTTGTGGCCAGTTGGTGAGATGGGCTGGTTATGAGTGTTGGTATTGAGGCTGAGAAAATGCGTGAAGGGATGGGTTGTGTTTTTAAAAAATTATTTCTGAACTCCGTCGAAATTTATTTTTCATTTAAAAAGTGCAAATCTTATATTTTTTGTGGTTGAAGTTGAGAAATTTTGCTAAAGTAACGAGATAATCTGGTCGTTTGTTTCCCCCATGAAGACAGTCGTATGGCAGTTTGAAATAGATACCTCGTGTTAGCTTGGTTGTGGATCGCTTATTTTATCATGCAGAAGGGTTGGGTTTTCGACAGATATTAAATGTAATATGTCCCATGGGTTACTTTATACCAACGATTCTCAATCTAAGGGTTGCGGCACTCAAGGGGGATGCAATCTATCAAAAAAATAAGTCACGTGTACGAAAAATCCTCGTATTAAATAATGAATTTCAAGTTTTAATAAGGTGTTACATATAAACCTACTTCCTAATGAAAGAATAAATAAAAATGTATTAATTAATTGGTGCGACGGTTGAGTTTGTTTTTCACTTAAAAGGTTTTCTATACGTAAATCGAAATTTAAAACACACATAAGTAAATTATCTTCAATTGGTTATAGACGATTTCTGTACTAAGTTTTTAAAGCTACCATAGACAAGAAGTCTTTTTCGCACACGTAAGAAGTGGTAAATGGTATTCGTGGCAAGTGTAAACACACTATTTTTACGTTAGTAATGTAAAACTTTGATAAATATTAAAATATATAGTGAAAGGCCGTAAGGTTTTTTACACATTTTTTTACAGGTTTTTTTGTTTGGCTTTTAAGGGGGTTGTGACACTAAAAGGTTGAGAAACGATGCTCTAGACAAAAATAAGAAAATTCATTGAAAGGCTGTGTTGGAGAAAGATAAGGTCGATAGTTCTAAAGATACCTTAGAAGCAGTGGCGGCTCGTGACTTTTTAGTGTGCTAGAGTGGTTAGATTTAAAAAAACGTCATTATTGATGTTGTTGTGGCCGAAAGCAATTTTTAATTTTTTTCAAAATTTAAATTTTTTGTATGAAGATTTTTCAGAAATTCGTGCAGTGCACCACCAAAACTGAAAAATCCTGAAAATCTTCATACAAAAAAAAATAAAAATCATTTTCGGCTACAACAACACTAACAGTGTCGTATTTTTCAATCTGCAACTCTAGCACACTATAAACTCACGAGCCGCCACTGCTTAGAAGTACGATTCAGGAATAAAATATTGATATTGTTATTTTAGGTACTTAAACTTACGTGTTCATTCTACTAAACAAGCAATTTAGAATAATTATATCTAAGCTTCATTTATCTTGTAAGATTTATATCTGTTACATTTTAATCTAATAATAGGGTACACTTCTTGTACTCGTATATTGTAAGGAAATTTGATAAACTAGAGCATTTTACCTACGTAAACTCTCAACTTATTACGGATAGGCTCCGTATACTGTAACAGGGTTCTCTAACCTTCGGCCAACGGGCCATACCCCATCCTCAACGAAATGAAAAATACTAATATTCGTTGTGATTTTATGTTATACACATTCTGTCGCTTTTATTCTCAAATTTAAACAACGATTTGTTTTGGTGTTAAAGTAATTATTATTATTATTATATGTAGTGCTGAAAATAATTAGAACCTGCTACAAAACCAATGTTTTTTTGTATTGATTCAATCGGAAAAGTTATTTTTAAATATATATTTTAAGCTTTGACATGAAGCACTCACTTTGTGGAAAGACATAATTAAAATTTTAAATAAAAAGCTGAACAAATTTTTCATGTATTGAACAATACATATTTGTTCAGCCCTGAAGAAGGTTCAGGTAGAGCCGAAACCGGTTGGTTTATGTTTCTAATAAACTGTTGTCAAAACAAAGTTACTTTTATTTAAAATTAATATTTTTTTAGTTTTCCGTAAATTTCGCATTGTTTTGGAGGTGAAAATAAATATTCTGAACGTTTACTGCTTTCTGTATTTGGTATGAAAAAACGATGTGTTTTTTCTGCAAAAAGCTAATTTTGTTATCTCTCTATCGTGAAATTTTCCCGGCTGTTACGCAATATTCTCGATTTTTGTTCTTGACCCACGTGGCTTTTAATTTATTAAGTTGCTTATATGATAAGGTTGGAGACCCCTGTATTAAAGCGTAAATGATTCTAAATTAGAAATACAAAATTTCATCTCACTGAACTGATTTATTTTTATCTCATTTACAGGAAACTTCATTATTAAAGCAATTGCATTACGAATACATACGCTAAACAACAGAGCTGAGGCGACCAACACATACTTAGGATTGTGTGCATTAGAGAATTTTATTACACTGACATTGATAATCTTACGAAACGTCTCTGAGAAATAGCCTTTTGTGCTGTATGCAAGCAATGCATCAACTCTT
The DNA here is from genome assembly GCA_022651775.1 of Drusus annulatus. NCBI lineage: Eukaryota > Metazoa > Arthropoda > Insecta > Trichoptera > Limnephilidae > Drusus > Drusus annulatus. The sequence continues at coordinate 353,120 of JAGWCC010000305.1, read as the reverse complement.
CCTGCAATACTCGAAATATTTGTTCATGATTTCATTTTTCACCGTTATCCGTTATCGTTAAAAAAAATTACCTCCTATTTCTGTAAATTAATGGAAGTATTATGTTTCACTTTCTACTCATAGATGACGCTGTACTCGTTTATTCGCGAATTTTTTTCTTCTTTCTACATACTAGATATACTCGTAGTTAGGAATAATTATAAACATAAATAATAATATCAATAACTACTGATTAAATGGCTTATCCCATGCATAGATTGACGTACCGCATATAATATGAAATGTCGAAGAATATACGTAACATTTATTTTTAAGCTTAAAAAATATATATTTAAGTTTACCTCACTACCGAATTATGTAGATAATCGTGTACATTTATGGCACTAAGCATTTAGGGAGAAGCGGTAAAGTGTGTTAGCATGTATAAAATAAATTATTTACTTAATAACTGTAGTTATATTATATCTAATATTTAAATGTACATATTCACGTCATTAAACTTTTCATCACTGTTAATCATCGTTATACACCTATGAACTCTTCAATCTAATTTCAGATTTAACCCATCTATTTTTATGATATCGTCGCTGGAAAGATAAAAGGGCTGAAGCGCCATTTTGGGAAGTTGACACCAGACCACTTTAAAGTTTTTTTTTTTAAATAAAATTCATAAGTCTTCAGTACCTTGATGGATTTGGAAAACAAAAGTTGACTCAGGTAACTTGATACTCTCTTTGTGTTACATGAAGGGACAAATCCTCAAAAAGTCCCAAGCTTGTGTCGCTTGAGTCAAGCCTTCTCCCAAATGGTAAATATATTTTAGATGGCTGAAGGGCCACAAAAGTCTTCAGAATCAAACGATAGTCAAAACTTTCAATGCAGACTCAAGAACTGATCAAAACTGCATATATAACTCATTTTTGAAAAAAGTGTCGCTTAAGCCCTTTTCCAGCGACGATATAGCTGTTTTGAACTATTTTGAAAATTCGATCTTCTTAACTTTTTCAAACTCAATAGTTTATCTCATAGATAAGAGCCTTTTCACATCTGAGACAGGGTAGTAGATACTTTCAGTAATGCCCGGCTAAAATATCACTATTCAGAATCGAAGTGTTGTTTTAAATGGCTTTAGCCATGTTTACTTACCAAATAAACAGTTAATGATTATTTTTTTCTCCAGTTTGACGTATCGGATTAGTAACATATCGGTTACAATACAAATAGTGCATATTAGAAAACGTGTAAAGCGTTTAAAGGTTGACAGTTTCTTTTATGCTAGGCTTTTACAGAATCAATTGTTTAATATCCTGAACAATTTGATGGGATAATTCCTCCTCTTTATTCCCTTATTGATTGAGTGTAAAATTGTATTTAATATGGTAGGTTATCCAGTGCAGATAGATGTCGTGACGCAATATCATGTTGAATTAATGTTAATGTCAACAATTTAACTTCACAGCACGTGAGGATTATTACCACCAATTATGAATGTATTAAAATTGACTTTTTTTTATATTTTTTAATATTATCATTTTTTTTTTAATCTTACATTTTTTTAACGTGAGCTGTTTAAAAGAGTTTAATAAACTACAAACTGTTGAAATAGCAAACATATTTATATTTTATCATGTGTTTTGGATACATAGATTTAAATTTAAAATAAGTTTTTTTTCTTTTCAATAATTGATATCAAAATAAAGCATACTACTTTGATAAGTTAATTCTAATTTACTTATAAATTCTAGACTTTATGAGAAGTCAAAAAATATTATGTAAATAAAAATGGATTGTCTAATATAATAATCCAAGACATTATCTAGGTGGGCAACTGTGCTCGGTTATAGCCTTGCATATATCTAAAGATACTGGGAAAAAGAATATTAATAAGTTTCAAAGAAATATGGGATAGATAAAAATGACAGTATATAAACAGGTTCCGGTAGCGCGATTAGCAGAGACGTTTCTTCCGGAATGATCAGAGGTTTTGAGTTCTAGTCTCGGTCGCAAACTAATCTTTTTATTTTATTTTTGTTTTCTTCTGCTTTATAATTCGATGGAAATTTTTGGTATTTACTAAAAAAAAAAAAGATTTTTATTCAATCATCCACGTTAGAAAAACACAATTGAAAAATATTATTATATTGCCGCAATCAGGATTTGAATGCGGAGATCCTCTGCATTGCAGCGGGAAACTGCAATAGGTTTCAATATTAAATATAATCTAGTGCTTCAAATTATAAACATTATTGTGATTTTATTCTTCCACAAGTTTCCATATGCGAGTTTCGCTTTTGCGTCAATGAACATTCTTACTGACAGAGCTAAAGAATCATTCGATATTTACTTTTATAAGATGCATATTGTTGTCTTATCTTCTGTCGTACGTAATATTTTAAGTTTGCTAAATTTTTTATGAGTATTTTTACGATAACATTATTTTCATAAATGCTATTAAAAGGTACTGATGACTCACTGAAAAAAATATATAAAAAAAGCTTGAAATTAATATTCAAATAACTTATTTTGTTTTCATCATAACTTAAAACCTAAAAAAAAAATATTTTGACACGTACAACTTTGTAAAAAAAATAATATCCCTACTACTATTTGAAAAAAAAACAATATTTTCACACCTTATGACAAACATTGTTTATTGAGGCTTGTAATGTTATTTTAATAAAACCATTTTTTTTATAAACATACATCTACCTTACACCTTTACCCCTACATTAAAAGTTTCGAACCAATTTTAAAAAGACATTTTTTCACTAACTATTAAATACAAGTTATTGACATTAAAAGTTTCCATGTGAGTTGAACCGATTGATTTAATGGTGATTAAATCACCATGCGTCGCAAGAATACTCCCTACAAGGTACCGACTGCTTTGGTAGTGCATTGATTATTGTTGTGAGTTGTCACTAATTAGTTCAAACTTGTTAGTTGTTGGTTGTTAGTTGTTGTTGCTGGTACATCATTTCCCATTCGCTTGTCTGACTAGTGATGTGTAAATTCATATACACGGTGTCCGAAAACTCGTGGTACAGCTGAAAATGTGATCATTTTATTTTCATTCCAATAAACGCATTTTTTTTTCGGTTTCAGCATCATAAATTGTATATTTTGAAATTTAACAAAAAAATCCAACTCCGAATTTGTTTTAATCGAAAACGAAAGCACAAATCAAAAAAAAAAGCCACAAAATCAACTTAAAATGTGATTTATATATTTAACAGTTCCCTGCAACATAAATTTACGAACACTGATTTTAAGAAATGTTAGAGACAGAACAATTTACGATAGCTTTTTGAATTTGCTTTAGGCTCAGAAGATTCTGTTTTGATTTGATAATTTTCATTCACAGCATTTTTTTTTAAAGTTGGACTCATACATAATATATGTAACTAACTAACTAACCAAAAATCACGCCGTTTCTCCGCAGGGGTAGGCAGAGAAGACGGACCGCCATGTAACTCTGTATTGGAACACAATCCTTGCTTCACTCACACTCATACATCGTATCATACATACTCTTCTGTTATTCTGACTCTTCACATGACCCGATTCAAGTATTTGATTTACTTGATCGTGTCATGTCTTTCTCGGGCGTCCTCGACTTCTTCTTCCATTCACTTTCGCATCATATATTCTTTTCACACTCATTTCTTCGTTCATTTGCTCCACATACTCAAACTATATAAGCGTCCCTTTCTTGGTCCTATTCATTACGCTCACATCAGCCTTGAATTCTTTCCGGATATTCACATTTTTAATACGGTCATACATAGTTTTACCGCACATACGTCTCAAGAATCTCATTTCCACAGCATTCAGTCTACTTTCATCCTTCCTCTGCCAGTTCCATGCCTCACTGCCATACATCAGGGTTGGTATAAGCACTCCATTGTGGACTACTAGCTTCGCTTCTTTGGACAATTTCTTATTGGCGCCAACAGCGTTCAGTCCTCCATTAATGGAGTTTCCTGCATTCACCTTTATTTCAACATCCGTCTCTCGTAAAAATACTTCTTAAATACACAAACTCATCCACTTGCTCCAAGTATTCATCATTCACAACTATATTGCACGCTGTTCTCGTTTTATCTCTTCAAACACCATGACTTTAGACTTAATTTGTACTTACGTAAAATATTAGGTGTACAACTTTGCTTCCGCCGTTTTTTTCCTAAATTCGAGGCTTTATTGTAAAAAACCGGTTAAACATTTATGATTCAAAGCATTGTCCATCGCTTTCCACTACTTTCTCCCATCTCTCGGGCAGCGTGCGAATCCCGCGTTGAATAAACCGTTCATCTTTTGAAGCGAATCCACGAATCGATCCAATTTTTTACTTCTTCATAAGACCGGAAAGTGCTGGTCAGCCAGGTCATGTGCCATTGATCGAAACAAATGATTGTTAGTGATAATACGGTGGGTGAGGTAGGAATTTCCATTCTATGTATGTCTTGACCACCTCAGCAACATGGGGTCGAGTATTGTCATGCTGCAAAATCACTTTATTGTGTTTTTCGTTGTATTGTGGTCATTTGCCTTTCAATGCTCGGCTCAAAAGCATTAATTGTCTTCGATAACGATAAAGTTGTACACCTAATATAAACTGTTGAAAACTGCATTTCAGAAGGGTGGGTATATTTAATATAAACAATTCGTTTAGAGTTTATTACTCCCTACCAGAGTTTTCGTAGTATGCCTTTGTTTTCTTACGAAACGTCACAAAAAATATTTAAAATAAATCCCTCCTGTAGTTTTCGACGATCATTTTATAAAAAGGAAAGTGAAAAATTCAATTTGTGTAAATTTATATCATATTAAATCACATAATATTTTGATACCAACGAGAAAGCAGGCAACACGTTCTTCTTTGATCATTTAAATAAATTTAAAACTGTCTTAAAACCGCTAAATCGCACCGATTAACACAATTGAACGAAAAATATGACCTACTGGAATTCCCATTGTCCGATATTTGCCCCGGCTCGTTAGTCAGACCACCTGTACAAGATGTCTACGTATTGCGGTATTAAGTTGGGCTACCGTGGGAAAAATGGGAAATGAAGGTCAACGTTCAGAATTCATCTAAATTATATAATCACGCAATATAATAATTTGCTTTGTTAGTACGTGCCACCGCATGAGGGTGAACTTTTCAATTTCAAAATTGATGTTTATTGAAATTATGTATTTTCCAAAAAAATCATTTTAAATCCCTACCTACCTAATAAAGTACCTACTTATAATGCATTTCAGCAAAAATTATCCCATATTTGAAATGGGTAGATTAAAGAAACTAATATTTTCGCTTGGCAAGTCAATTTCCATTCCGTTATATTTTCACGGGTAACAACTAGTATTAATTGTATAAATAAGGTGCTAATGATTGATTTGTAATGGGTACTCCCCTATCATCAACTTTATGATTCATTTCTGCGTTTTTTTTTTATTTAAACCACTTGTCGTTTTATTTGAAAAATGTGACCATTCTTATGAGAATTCTTTACAGAATAAACCAATTGACGCTATAGAGAGTGTCGCGGCTCGGAGAGAAGTTGTCGAATAAGTTTGAAGAAATTCATAGGTCACGTTGTTATAACATCTGAATTGTCATTATTAATTAAACATTCACCAAAGGTCCATCTATTGCGGAGTTTATTTGTATTATGTCTGGACTGATTTAAATGAGTCGTTTTGTGTATACGCCATCTTACACATTTTAAAAAATCTTCAACACATCGACTTTGTACTCATTTCGAAACCGTTTTTTTTTTCTTATTGGATAATGGCATACATGTCTTTTAGGCTTACAATTAAAATGAAAACAACAAAACAATGCAAACATCTTGACGTCAGAGCTCTAGGTTCATGAGATTTTCACTTTAATTATTATAATAAAACAATTTATCTAAAATACAGCTACAGCCGTTGCAAAATTGTATTTTTTAATGAGGTTTTTATATTCAGTATTTTTAATTCAGAATAACGTAGCCAAGTAGTACTAAAATAGATTTGAAACATTTTCATAAAACAGAATACCTCCATTTTTGTATTCACTTCACGGGAAGATGAAAAAACTTAGTCAACGAGTAGAAAACAAAAGTATCTCTTGAGATGTATTTTTTCTGACAGGGATGAGATATGACTCTCTTCCCGAAGAGAACTATCTGCTGAAAACTGCGGATTAATACTTTGTTTTAGAGGTAGTAAGAGATTTCCAAAATGAAAGCAATAACATTTTGCAAGAAGTGTGTTCTTTTCCACAAAACACATTTAATACTCCTTAACGTAATTACTAGAATATTATTAACGACATCCTGCTGGAAACTATGTGAGTTTTCGTGTTTTCTTTCGTCTTCTACTACCATTTTTATTTCCCGTATTCCTCTTCTTATTTTCTTATTTGCCAATGTTCACAGCTTCCGGAAAAAACGTTTCGTCTTATTCTCTGATTTTCGTTCTGGTTTTTTTGTCGTTGATTTATTAATGCTTGATTTCCGTCTGTTTTTTTCTGTATTTGAAATAGTGTTTCTTTTCTTGTATTTCATTCTTATTAGCTTAAGGTACCTACTTTACATAATAAATTATACTCAACCTAAAGTTTAGTACTAATTATGTCACGTTTAATATTAGTTTTCTTCAAATAATTAAACAAGCAAAGCAAACATATTAAATACACCAAAACAAAATCCAGCTAACATTTTTAGATAATATAAAAATAAAGCTAACATCAGTCTATAAAGTAATTACCATCAATTATTTGAGTAACATTTTCTGGTTTTTAAAACAGTTTTTGATTCTAAGAAGACGAAGGATTAAAAGTACCTGGCTAGTCAGATCTAGTCACCAAACACGGCTAAAGCTATTTCAAGCAACGATTCTGAATGGTGGTCATTCGCCAAGGCAATATTTGGAGTATCTACTACTCTTACAACCAAAGCTATTTTAATACATATTATATCAGCAAATGGATAATTCCATAGCATTACGCAGAATATGTGAAGTAGGAGTTTTTATTATGTGTCTCAATATGTTACCATTATTCAGTTTTTTTTTAGTCGTTTGTAAGAAAGTACGTTATTATGTACCACTGATATGAGAAACGTTAGCTTTTTTTCTTTCTCTCTTCAAAACAATTTAGAAGATGTTTCATCGCTTCGAGAAATTAGAGAAATACTGAATCGTACCTATCGTTAAATTCTATTTACACACCAACATCTAGATTCCAGGAAATATAAAAGTGGCTTATTTAATTTATTGTGTGCATGGTCGATGTTACAACTGTCACAATATAAATTTAAATGCTCTCTCGAAAATTAACCTAAATTGTAAGTGTACATCGGTATGCAGGGGTGGCAAGGGGTGGTCCAACGAGTGGTCAGGGGTCACCAAGTGGAAAACCCTTTGTGGTCCCACAGCCTTTACTTACAGCGGAGGGGACAATAGCTCGTTAAAACAAAGAGAGGGTAGAAAGTTGATAGTTTCGTAGACACATACGCAAATTTACGTCGGCTTTAAAATAAAATTTGAATACACACGTTTGGCCATGCAATAAAGAACCTTAAAACATTTATTAAAAAAAATGTTCTGAAATAAATAACAAATTCTTTATTGTTTTATGATACCGTAACAGAATTCCAACAGCTCGGGGGACAGTCAGTGGGGCTATAACATTCTTTAATTTGTGGGGAATGTTGTGAGTGTACATAGCCTGTTCAAAAGAAAAGGTAAATTTTGAATTTTCGCGGGCTGTGTACATTCGATTATCTTTTTTTTTTGTTATGTTGGTACACATATGTTTATTATATGTTAGCATTATCAGCCATTTTGGATTAGTTGTTTGTTTTTGACAACTGGAAAGGTTAGTCACGTTTTTGTGTGTTCTTTGATTTTTTACTTTTGAAAAAAAAATGGATCAAATAATAAAATCCATGATTTGTTTTCCACAACTCCAGGACGCTCATCGTCATTAACATCTTCTCGGCCTTCTGCAAAGTGCTTGTACCACTTATAAACCCTTTTTTGAGACAAAGTAGACTCGCCGAATGCCTCAGTCAACATTTTAAGTGCGTTGGAGCACTTTATTTCATTTTTAACGAAAAATTTAATACATATTCTTTGATCCATTTTTTTTCAAAAGTAAAAAATCGAAGAACACACAAAAACGTGACTAACCTTTCCAGTTGTCAAAAACAAACCACTAATCCAAAATGGCTGATAATGCTAACATATGATAAACATATGTGTACCAATATAACAAAAAAACGATAATCGAATGGACACAGCCCGCAAAATTCAAAATTAACCTTTTATTTTGAACAGGCCTCGTATATGTACTGATGGTATAAGAGAGGGTGGAGATTGGGAAGAGGATAGTTGCAAGGTACCTTTTTATTCAGATCTGGCTGTTTAACAAGATTAAAGCTACTTCAAGCAACTGGGATATGGAAGTAGGTAAATTTTCATCATACACACTTTGGTAATTTTAAAATTAATGAATGATAGGAATTTGTGTTACTGAGAATGGCGAACATCGCATTAATACACATGGTTTGGGCAAGAAAGGATTGTGAAAAGAACATATGATGCAAAAATGAATGGAAGAAAAAGTCGAGGACGCCCGAGGAACACATGGCACGATCAAGTGAGTCAAATACTTGAATCGGGTCATGTGAAGAGTCAGAAAAACAGTATGTATGAGACGATGCATGAATGTGAATAAAGCAAGGAGTGTGTTTCAAGACAGAGTTGAATGGCGATCCGTCTTCTCTGACTACCCTTGCGGAAAACGGCGTGATGTTTAGTTAGTTAGTTACATATCGTCACTGGAAAGACAAAAAGGCTGAAGCGCCATTTCGGGATGTTGACACCAGAGCACTTTAAGGTTTTATATTTTTTACAATAAAATTTCAAATAAAAAGTCTTCAGTACCTGTTTGGATTTCAACAAAAATAGAATATCTCAGGTAACTCTCACTGAGTTACCTGAAGCGATAAAATAATAAGCTTTCAAAGTCCCAAACTTGTCTTGCTGGAGTCAAGCCTTCACCCAAATGGTAAATATATTTTAGATGACTAAACGGCCACAAAGGTTTTCAGAATCAAACGAGAGTAAAAGTTTTCGATTCAGAAAAAAAACTTCATATTTAACTCATTTTTGAACAAAGTGTCGCTTCAGTCCTTTTTCCTTCCCAGCGACGATATCATTAGAGCTTTTTGTCTCTTACGAAAACTTCCCACAGTTGTCTATTTTCAAAATTAACTTTTGATATTTAGTGAAACATTTCAAATCACCATTTTCCATAACATATTATGACGGTCAAATAAAAATTGGTTTCTGATTTTTAGGTTTTGTATCACATTGATACTGCTAGAGAAAATTTTACTGGAAAATTTTCCCTTTTTAGCGACCCGGACAAAGGCAGAAATAAAATCACATTTGTGTAGGGGTTCGCGGAGGGTAACTATGCCCGCGAGGGATGTGCATTGTTTGAACCACTGCAATTGTTTTGATAAACAGGTGGATTCATTCTACTTAATGCGACTCAATCATTACTAGACCGTTAAATCAACGGGAAATTCATTCTAAATGAAAATGTAAAATGAACGTATTAAAAACAAGACAATTATCCGTTGAATATCGTTGATTAATACTTGAATACTTTTTTATTTATATATTATCTCGGATGGTAAGCCCGATTACCCGAGAACTCTGGCGTCCCCATTGGGGTATGCTGTGAGGCTGTAAGCTGTGGGGAGAAGGGAAGGAAATGGGGAAGAGTAAGGTTTGAAAGAAGGGGGAGAGAAACGGGAAGATACATGTTAGAAAGTGTAATGTAAGTGTCGTATTCGAATGGCCGTATCGAGAACTCATTCTATTTATTTTCCACGTAAGTACCACTTACTATTTTTTGGATTAAGTTCCTAAGGCCTCAAACGATATTGAATATTTAATTTGTTTGTTTACTTCGCTTTATTATCTGTGAATCGTTACTTCGTTATGGTCATAACAAACCACTTTCCTTATTACTGAAGCTTCCACAAATTATGAATTAAAATATTTTGAAATGTGTATTTAAAAAAAAATGCTTACATTTATTGCATATGTATGTACAGTGGCAGGCTATATCAACCTACGGAAAATTCATAGAAGATTGAGAGAACAGACCTTACTATGATGAAAGCTTCTTATATCTTACCCTAAACCTTATATTTTTCACAGTTTAAACTAGCTTAATAATCGACTATTAAACACCTACTTATATTCAGCAATTGAAGAGCTGTAGCTTGTCCTTGCTGAAGGTGCAATGCACGCCACTGGTTCTGACATAAACTTATATAACTTTCACCATTTTGTAAATAATAACTGCATTCAATTTAGAATTCTTGTCAAACGATATGTAGGTATATTAAAACGTGCACGTGGATGGTAGACAGAATCGTGGACATCCCAGAAAAACATGGCACAGTCAAGTAAATCTATTACTGAGGTGGGCCATGTCAAGAGCAGGTTTAATATAAGAGTGATGATGCACGAGAAGATGTATGAATGTTTATGAAGCAAGCACGTAGGTGTGAGGAAAAGACGGTACGATAATTATTTAGTCAATTAAGATGTAATTTTAAATGCGTAGGTTGACAAGGCCCAAGGTAGAGTAGATTAGCAATAATAAAAAATCCCAAAGAAATCGATGATTCATAAATGATTCCTTTCGTATAAACTATTAATTTACTCTTTTTATCTTAGATTACATTATTCGAGACTTTCAGTGTTAAGGCGATGCAATTCGTAGAACGAAACCACGAACTCCTTACGCTGGTGGCGACAAGGTTGACATTGCCACTCAAGGCCGGTCGCCTGTTTCGTCTTATACAAAAAAGAAACTTCGCCGAAAAGCATGCTTAATTTTATTTTGTGAAGCTCAGGCACTAATAATAATTTTCCGATCAGAAACTTAAAAACTTATTATATATAATATAATTTTTCACATTATACAATCAAATTAAATTTAAAAAAACACATATATATGTAAGTTCAGACGTAAGAAATTTGACAGTTGCGAACGATTTTTTTTTTAGGCTTACAAGAATATTTGCTAAAAAATGCATGGTTAAAGCAAAGGCCAAGCTGTGATCTACTCGCAGTATTTAATTAAAGCATCTTTACTATTTCTAGGTGATCAAATTACCAAACCTTATTCTGAATTGCATTGCCCTAAACCTATAATATTCGACTCGTTTCGAAATAAGGTATTTTTTATAAATAACAATAATTTTGTTTTTTTATGGGGAAACAATCTGAGCTTATAAAATATGTCAAACTAAATAGATATTGAGAGTAACATCAAGGTTAGGTTAAATAATTAATTAAATATAATAGCTGTCATTAAAAATATTATTAATACAATATTCATGCTTAGCATAAGTATTCTTAGTTAGTTTCTTCGATAAATATTTGAGTAACAATGTTTAGGTTGGCGTGTTTCAACCTTTGTCACATTTGACATCGTCACAATTCAAGAAGTTTTTTTTTACACTTTAATGGTCCCCGTTAAACGTTGATTATAAGCACGTTTCAGCTTTTTTTAAATAAAGTGAATACCGCAAGAAGGTTTCAACTGCTCCCAACCATCTAGATCACAGGTTCTCAACGTGGGCGACAACGCCCCCTTGCGGGCGTTTGAGACTTTCAGGGGGGCAGTAGAAGATACTAGATAATACTTCTCAATATAATTTAATAGTTCCCATTGAAAAATTCCTCTTTAAACTCAGAAATAGGATAAGAGTCATATCCTATCATACGACTATATAACATTAGAGTGTAACTACACGTTTAAATATAATCGTGGCAAAAGCTGTTTCAAATTCGCGACAGACGGTAAGTAAAAAAAAAAATGGCGCGGAGGGCTGTAGAAAAAAAAATCTCACAGTGGGCAGTAGGCAAAATAAAGATGAGAACCTATATGATCTAGAGCCAGTAAGACTATTTCAAAGGAGTATCAAAATTCCACTTGCTTTAGGCAATAAGTTGAAACTCGTGGAAAAAAATATTTCGGCATTAATAATATTAACCTAAAACATATTGTCTTATAAAAATTAAAAATATTCTTATTTCGAACTTTCTGAATCTTTTGAAACCCCTCTCACCGTTTTGAACGATAATAAAGTGTGTTTGGAATTAATTAATAAATAATAATGCTTGATGAGGTAACTTGGTTGAAGTACCCCTATAACTTTTTGATAATCAAACCACACCGCGTTCAGCTGATAATGAATTTCTATGAAATAATCGATCGAGTCCATCGTTCATCTCCTACGCTCTGGTTGCCGGTGTTAGATTTCGGAGAAGACTGATAAATGAAAAATCTATTTGTTCTACGAAATGAGAAAATACATTTTGCTAAATAATATACAGAGCGACCGGTACTTAAATTCACGATGGACGTAATTAGGTAATTTACGTAAAAGCGTTCGTGTGAAGATTAAGTCAATTTATAAATTTACGGTGACTGGGAAAAGCCAATTAAAAAACGTATATAAATATCGTATTGGTAAGATAAAGGATAACTTTTATTTTATTTTTTATAGTTAATACCGCACAAGAGTCCCAACTGCTCTGTACCGTCTAGAGCCAGTGAGACTATGGCAACCCCAAACGGGGTATGTTGTGAGGCTGTAGGTAGTGGGAGGGGAAGGAGGTGGGGAAGAGGAAGATTGGGAAGTACCTGGCTATTCAGATCTGGTCATCACGGCTAAACCCATTTCAAGCAACGTTTCGATTGTGAATGGTGGTCTTTCACCAGGGCGATACTTAGAGTACCGCTCTGGAACGTGCCGCAAATATACTTTTTATTATTTTATATGAATTAAATGTGTTACACATATTAATTCAATAAAAGTTATTGGCGCACGTTGGGTTTGAACCCGCGACCTTTGGATTCATGGTCGAGCGTATTACCACTCGACCATGGAGACCGTAACTTGCGAATAGATCGCAATTAGCTGACAAGTATAACAACACGACCGTTATGCTTTTCAGGTGATCTCAGTTTGTTCAAAAACTGAAACGGACCGACAGTTGTTATTAAACGGGAACCGCTAAAATATTTAAAAACAATTGTTTTAAATTGCGTTAATCGTTGAATTAGGACGATTTCAAATGTGGTAGGGATTGAAACACGCCTACCTGTTAAGTTAATGAAATTTTATTAAGCGTACAGGCAATAAACACCTATTTTCTGTCAAACGAATGCGTTTCAATCATTTGAAGCGTACCGTTTGCTATTGACCACCCTCGAGTGGTAAACAATTAATTAATCTGTTTAGTTATTCAAATCTATTTCCAGAGATTCAAACAACAATATTCATCCAGAAAACCATTAAATATGTCCGCGGGGGCGCTGCTAAAGACCCTATCTCGTTTATCGCACCGGGATGGTGGCAGGGTTGCAATATTTAGCGATTCAATCAATTTGCTTTGTGGTCGCCAGATTAAAGCATTAAAATATAGCGAATGTCAAATTAACCCAATAATGCATTGTTCAATTGTGGCTCTTTTAATTTTGGTTGGTTTTTGGTTTTTTAAAGTAGGTGGTTAGATCATTAGTTATTATTTTTGCCGCCTGCATCGATAACCTTGTAAAAAAAATACTGGCAATTAACAATAAATAATTTCGTTTGTGTACGAGTGTGAACGTTTCAAAATTGGTACTGACAGATGTGTTCAGAAAATTACCTAATTAAAAAAGAATCTTTTCAAATCCCTACCTACCTTCGTTGTATTTTAGCAGACATTATTCTTTACTTGGAATGGGTGGATCAAAGCAAAAAAAAAATGACAAGCAAGATACGTCCTGTGATTTTTCACTAGTAACAACTAGTAATTATTATATTTAGAAAAATAAGGTACACTGTATTGCCAAATGAGTTAACATATTGTCTGTACGTTGTTTATAGATGTAGACAGATGCTTAGTAAAATGTCGTTTACATTCAACCTTCATGTTTTCATATTAATGCTGTATTAAATTTTTCTTTTACTTTAATGATATTTTGAATCTGTTATTTTTAATATATTATGACTAGTTGTGAAATGTTGTAGTGCATTAAGATGATAATTGATCGATTGGTTCAACTTCTTTTGGAATATTGAATAACATAAACTATATATTTGATTATCATTGATATGTTACTATACCTACATACTTTGCTCTCTGTTGGATGTTTCTAATTATTTTATTGTATATTTATAAGTAATTCAGTTGGATAAAACTAATTCAAACTGTTGTAGTTTTTTAAGTTAGTAATTTGAATATTTTTAATGTATTCTATGGATAATGTTTTAGTACATTTTGCAAAAAAGTGTGTTTCAACCATATCTTCTTTGTATAAAATATAATTATTAAAATATATTAAACTAAGAATTTTAAAAAAAATCGATGTTCATATTATCGAGAAATACCCACAAGAAAGTAATACATATTTAATTTAAAAAATGGAAACATTTTCTCATTCGTCTTTTTCACAATGCTTCTTCGTAAAAACCCGCAACAAACCTTTTAATCATTGAAGGTTAAGATTTTAGAAATTTTTTTTTCAAATACTTAATTTCATTTAGCACGTAAAAACTTAATTTTATAAATTGATTAATCAATTTCCTTGTCTTATTCACTTTGTGTTTATTTTAAATTTAAAATAAATTTAATATTAGTAACCTCCCTTTGAAAATAATGTAATTACGTAATGTATTTAAAAAATCTGTTTGTTAAAAATAATAAAAATAATTTTAAACAAAAAAATCTACCGTATTTATCAATCATTATTACTAAATTTCAAAAGATTTTGTTTATATCGACTGTGTTAAGCTGAAATGCGTTATCCACATTTTCGCAAGGAGATTTAGGCCGTAGTGATAACATAACAGTCATGCTGTTATCCCTGACACCTGACCATAATTTGATCAAATTCAGAAACGGGCCGAGAATCGGTGGCTAACGGGGGCGATTATTTGAAGTGGTAACGGTAAAAAAATTGTAATGGCGCTACTCATAGATTTGAGACTGTAAAATGTGACAGTGGTTCAAATCACTAGACCTAAGTTTGCTTGCAAAAAAATATGGAATTACGCTTTTAACCTAACACAGTCAATAGTAAAAAAAATATTTTTAATAATCTATTTTATAAAGTCAGCCATAAACAGAATCGCACGCATTTGAAATTATAATTATTAATATAAGTGCGTAAGAAAGATAACGTTCACTTGATCAAAAAGAATGGTCCATTTTCAATAGAGAAGATAACTGGTATGAATGTTGTAGCCCCACGCGCGCATAGCGTATGTAGTCCTACAGTAAAATACGGAACCGCCATAATACATACGCTCGGTGTCGTTGACCCCGCCGAAGAATTCGCAACAATCTGACCGTAGCATCAATTGCCTCAGTTAGCGTTTTAACCTGATCGAAAAGTTACAAAAAATCATCCAGCCCAATCTGTTTTATAAGCACTCCATTCGCTCCATATTGTAATTGATTTCAAGAGCTAACGACTTCATTAGTAAAAAACGCGAAGGTTTTTTTGCAAATAGCTTCGAAACACGTGTAATGATAGGGCCAGCATTATAGTTCTGCGATTTGCCCCCAGGTTGCAGGAGGTGTATCGAATTTGGCCGTTTTGGTGATTTTTACAGCGGAGCTTACTATTAATATATTATTTATAATTAGATTGCCTCGGTTTTGATAATACCATACATCGACTCGAGTGCGTTACTAATCCCGATTGAGATACGAAATACTGCTTTGAAATACATACGAGTACATTTAGGTGTACAGAAATTCACCTATCTTGAAAGTTTTTACAACACAGCTTACAATATTATTAAAATATCGATTCAGTTTACTTGGTTAATTCAGTTGATAGAAGCGTAATATGGCTTTAGTGCGTTAGTAATCAGTTCACAATTATGAGTTCAGTCTTAAACTGTTTCAGAGCACGTGCAATGATAGGCACGTGGGTATAGGTATCGCAACCAGAGCTGACGCGAACACAATACCCAACCAGATGCATTGCTTGCATACAGAATGTTTCAAAACTGACCCTCATCATTCATAATTTAGATACAATGAATTTTGTTCCTCAATCATCACTCTACTAATTAGGGTTATCATTATCTTCTGTCCAGAATGTCGAAACTTGTAAACTCAAGCCATGGTCTTCAAATTTTTGATACCGGTCTTAATATTTTTTGTCATTCTTTACGACTTTACCAAAACTTTGACTTGACCTTGGCTTTGATTTGAAAGTTATTTATTGTGTATATTTTGTCATATTTCTGTCATTGCTACATTTAATATTATGTATGTGCTGTTCTTTCTCTTTTGCACTTCTTTCCCATTTCGTGTTTTGTGTTTTTTTGTAATTGGACTTTAGTCCGTCAGTTTATAAATAAACAAATAAATAAATAACCTTACCGAAAAATGATTTTTTAAATCGTATTGCAGCAATACTATCAGATTCAATTAAAATTAACACCTAAGGCAGAACACCTTTCTAGTCCTACTGCAACAAACTCAACCATCCCAAAATATTTTGCGCGTGATTTTACATAGGTTTTCCCTTAATACTTTAAGGTTTTTCCAATTGTATTCCTTTATTTATCATAAAAATATTTTTTTAGAAACCTTATTGAAAATATTTCGACAGCCGAAACGAAAAAGCAATTTTAGTCTATCTTTAGGATACCTGCAAATTTAACTGCGTCAAGCTGTAACTATTGGAGATCAAAACCAAATATAAATCACGATCGTGTTTGGTAATGCAACAGACTGCAAAGTTAGCCTTGTCAAGCCGTTGATCAGCGGAAGGTTCTCGATCAAATTAAAAATACAAATGTGGCAACGTCGTATACGTACGTACAGCGAGCTAAAAGCAGCAAATACAGTGAAAGTGTCTACCTTAGGTGCTCCCAAGTGACGGGCTGCTACAATAGAAATCAACACTAAATGAATCAAACAAATAATTATTAATTCGAACTGCATTTGGGACCGTGTGCTAGTTTGACGAAGGCTGACGTTACATATATTATTTCAAAGTGTTATTCTGTGTTGCACTTTGGTCCGATTCATAATTAATTAAGTTAGATTATTAAATTAACCTGTTTTCAACGCACTTTTTATATTTCACACTCCATTTAGCTATCATGCCCATACATTTAAGCCGATTTCGATTTCCGTTAATTTTCAAATGTCAATGTGGATATAACTAAGAGTGGAGATTAACGTAAATTCCGGCTTCGCACGAGTTCCAACACTATTTTGCCGAAATTGTTTTTTTACATAAAACTCACAATACACCGATATTAATTACATTTGAATAGTTCAATATATAGACACTTTAAAGCTCAAGTTTTATAGCTCATGATGGTATTGATAGTGCGAGCTGAATATAGTTGCGTCGCCGTTTGATAATTTTTTGTGATTTTGTTATTTAGGGTCAAGTAACTCATATTTTGGTAATAATTTGGAATTGATCAGGTTCACGAAGGAAGTGCTTTAAATAAGAAAGCTGTTATGTTGAATATGACGAATAGATTAATCGTTAAAAATATACACACATTGTAAATTATTATTCAGTCAAATATGTAGTGAGATATATATATTTATATAATTTTTTTGAAAGTGAATCGAAGAAGAAGTCCAGGACGCCCGAGACATGGCACGATCAAGTAAATCAAATACTAGAATCAGGTCATGTGAAGAGTAAGAATAACAGAAGAGTATGAGACGATGTATGAATGTGAATGAAGCATGTGTACCAAGACAGAGTTATATGGCGGCCCGTCGTCTCTGCCTAAGATAATATAAGAAATACCATTAAATTAATGCATTAATAATTTACAATTATAGTTTGCTATTGTTATTACGAGTATGCAATAAGTTTAATGAAAATTATTATTTTGATGTTTTGATTAGTTTATACCTGTAATAAAATATTTTTATTTGCATCTTAAATTAATTGTGTAATAGCTTTATTTAATATCAAATATCGGTACATTCCACGCTAACAAAATATCGCTTTATGGCTACGAGTATTTATTTAACAATTTATGATTTCTGTTGATTGCATTCAATCATTAATGTGAGATTTAAAAGGTTCTGCGAAAATTAACATCCGCACAAAGCTACGATTAAATATATTACCCAGCCGTTATTCAACTTATGGATAATAATTATTACACATCGAATTATATGCACTAAAACCAGAAAATTGGAGAGGATTGATGTACGACTGCAATCTGCGGAGTTTGTCGCATTTCTGTAGATTATTTTATTTAGTCCACACTGAAAATTTATATCAGGTATTTCCACGACCGTAAAGTCACTATGATTACGTGCTTAGTACATTAACAATCAGATTTAATACGCTAGTAAACCTCAGACCCTCGAAAAAATTATACTCAACATTAAAAAAATGGTGAAATATCCATTATTGACAAAATATGGCTCAAATGCGAATCATTGACTAAAAATACTCAAATATGCATGATACATATGGAAACGTATATGATTTTAAGTTCAGTAATTACAATAAAAGAAATATCAACTCGTTACGAATAGAATAATTTTAATCTGTTATCTTTATTTTAGCTGTTTCATTCTAATGTAATATAAAAAAAATGTTTTTAGAGATGACTTTAAAAATATAACAAACATCAAAAGCTTTTAGATTTTTATTAATGTTTCGTTACATGCGTCATTAAACAAGGTTCTACTTTTTCCAAAAAAGCCCAATAACTATAGTGTCTCTAACTGTTGATCGGTTCGGTAGAGCCATTCATTCATCAGGACTAACAACTATTTAGTTGCTTCGTTGAATCCTGCAATTGAATCAACTCTAATGAATTCGAAACAGGTGCTATATATCGAATAAGATGTTCAACGCACACTGTGAACGAATGCATCCCCAGTGTAATTCAATAGCTGACAATTAGAGGGTTTAATTGTGTACGTACCTACGTAGGTACTCCTTAGATCAATTGAATCACCCCAATGTCTATATAATGTAATTTACTTTATCCAATAATTGTGTGTAATCATGATCTACCAAATTGGGTGGTTCTTCGTCATTCCAAAAGGCTTTAAGTCCTTCGAAAATACTAGAAAAGTTATTTTTTGAAACTTAAGCCCGTTTTTAAAACATAATTTTAATGTTTGCATATAATTTTTGTAATAATCATTTTTTATTAATCTTGGCTTTGGTATTTGTATAGTCTTTTGTTTGCTTATCTCTGCTTAAAACCCCCTAACCAAAATCGTTATTTAGAACCAATTCTATTTCCAAAGAAATGTAAGATGAATCTCCACGAATACATATTTCACGTGTGAATCATCGTAGGACCTGCATACTTGCTTTTTCTTCTAAACCAATCAAAATTAAATGAGTGCCAGACATAATAATTAATATTTCAAAAGAAATTTAATAAATAAAAAGTATCGTGACGTCAGCCACAGAGTCAACGTGTTTATCGACCGGGTGTTGAGCGGCAACTCAATCGTAAACAAAGTAACTCGAAAGGCGGGACGAAAATAAATATGTGTTGCATGGCTTATAGTAGGGGCGTAGGATCGATTTTGCTGTAGCAAGCCTTGAGGGTGTTCTGCGAGGCTTACATTTTGATTAATTCCTATGAAAATAATTGATAAACACTATAATATGAACGGATTTTCTCCGAAAGTAACTCAGGCATCGCAAAGAAAAGTAAAATCTTGGATTCTATTACTTCATGCGCAGCAAGCGATTGTAATATATTATTTTTAATATTTATTTTATTTTTAATTTACAATAAGTCTTCAGTACCTGGTTAGATTTAGAAAAAAAAAGTTAACTCAATGCTCTCACTCAGTGGCGGCTCGTGACTTTTCAGTATGCTAGAGTGCTAAGATTGAAAAATACGACGTTATTGAAGTTGTTGTAGCTGAAACTAATTTTTATTTTTTTGAAAAAAAAAATTTTTTTGTACGTTTTTTTCAGGATTTTTCAATTTTGGTGGTGCACTGCACGATTTTCTGAAAAATCTTCATACAAAAAATTGAAATTTTGAAAAAACAAAAATCGTTTTCGGTTACAATAACATCAATTAATGACGTTTTTTTCAATCTTAGCACTTTGGAACACTAAAAAGTCACGAGCCGCCACTGCTCTCACTGCGTTACTTGAAGAGACAAAAAGCTAAAAAAAAGTATTGAACTTGTGTCGCTTGAGTCAAGTCTTCTCCCAAATGGTAAATATATTTTAGATGGCTGAAGCGCCACAAAAGTCTTTAGAATCGAACAAGAGTCGCAGCTTTCGATGCAGAATTTGTTTTTGATCAAAACTGGATATTTAAGTCATTTTTTATCAGGGTCGCTTAAGCCCTTGTGCCTTTCCAGCGACAATGTGATAAAAATAGTGGGCAACTAAAAATTGTGAAATAAAAAAAAGGTATTAAGCAAATTGAATGACACTTAGTGACGTAGTTATCAATTGGAAAATGAACAGCTGTCCCCTTTGTCATTTATGTATTTATAAACTAACGGAGTATTGTCCAATTACAAAAAAAAATACACAACACGATATGGGAAAACAGAGCAACAGAGGAAAAACATATTTTATATGAAATGATGCAATGACAAAACTAGGACAAAATATACAAAAGAAAGAACATTCAAATCAAAGCCAAGGTCAAGTCAATGTTTTGGTAGAGTGGTAAAGAATGACAAAAATAATTTAGACTGGTAACAAAAAATTGAAGACCATGGCTTGAGTTAACAAGTCTTGACATTCTGGACAGTGGAGAATGATACCTATAATTAGTTGAGTGATGATTGAGGAATAGTAATTCATTGTTTCTAAGTCTACGGCAGTCAAATAGCATCATAGAGCCTTCTTGCTTTTTGTTTCTGATCTTGCGTTCTAAATTATTCCTTAAATAAGCTACCTTCTCCAAAATTTTATTTCCCAAAGTAAATGACGAAAAATCACGCCTAATCAAGGTGTTATATGAGAATTTCCAAAGAGCCTTCGCTCGCCTGTCTTCTGAGCCCAAGCTTAGGTAGCTTCTCGATAATTGAACTATCAATAGAAGTTATTCGCGACGGCTGAAGGTCTCGTCAGGTTGGCAACGCCCGAAGTTCGCTAGGTCCGATCCGCCAGACACTGCAGCCGACAACTAGCTCCGCCGATGCTAGACTCAGACGGCCAAAAGGCCAAATAACGGCGCGTCTCCGTCTGTGTTGATTCGCTAAATTTTTTGGCCTTGTCTAGGCGCGCCTAGCATCTGGAGGGCCCGGGCCGCCGCCTTCTAGTACCTACCCAACACACACACAAGTTATAAAGCAACCGAGTACCTAACTAATCTCTGAACAAGTGTGCGTAGTACGTACCTATCTACCTAACGCACACAGCTGCAGACTAAACAAGTACCTATCTGAACTCTGAAGAAGTGTGGGTAGGTACCTTACGCACACAGGCCAAGCTAGTACCTACCGAATCTGAACAAGTGTAGGTAGGTACCTACCGAATGGGGGGCTCGATGTCCGCTTTTGGTGGGAAATAGTTATTCATGCAACAGCCGCGTGCTCTGGTGAGAGGGAAATCAAACCTTTTGAAAATCACGTTCTTTTTAACATGGCGTTTACAATATGCGAAATTAAACCAAACATTCTAGCTCCTTGTTAATTTACACCTATATTGTACCGACATTATTACACGTCATAAGAATCATGTGGTCTTAGTTAGTACATATTTTTTTTTAGTTTTGTATCCTTTTTTGTTTGATAAAAATTAATAATAATAATATGCAGAAATTTCCACAATCGATGCGAGACAGAATTCCCAGCAAAACTAATATTGATCATAGATGGCGTTAGTGTTGCGAATTTCTTCTAGACGCAACATTCGCACAGCTGTAAATATACGGCAATTGGTACATACATACGCAACTATGAGTTGAATGAAGATGGTGGGTAGACATCAAAGACCGTAGTATATTGGCAGTAAAAATTAACCGAAGCAAAGTGAAATGTGTTGAATTATGTCTGTTCAGCTTCTCTAAGCCCCATCATGATGGGGCTTAGAAAAACGGTGTCGGGAGCTACAACTAGATGTCGATATATTTTGCATAAATGAAGCTTCGTTCAAACGACAAGCATTCCTGCTATTTGTATAATTATTCCTTGGTTTTATTTTATTTATACATCATTTGGATGAAAAATTATGTTTAAATTGTCTTATTTTTTATTGTTTTATTTTGTACTGTCTTTACTTTGCACTCATTGCAATTTATATTTTTTTTAGAACTAATTGTTTTGTATTTATGAATATTGTGTATTAATACACTTACTCACTCTATTTAAAAACGCCTTAAAATAAAAATTTTGCAATGGTTTTAAAATAATAAATAATTGAATAATTGAACTACTTACTCCTAATAAATCACACTGAAAGTTTTGCTCATTAACTGAATTTGTTTTATGCCCAACTGGCTAGAGCGAGTAAACAGTGGCATCCCTCTATGGGAAAGTTGTGACGCTGAAAGGTTGAAATATGGAGCGAGGGAGAAGCGGGAGAAGAAGATTGGATAAGAAATACCGGGTGGTTTTAAAATGACCCTTTTCAAATCATTTCTAATCGCCCTGTCACGGAGGTTGTCCAATTGCTTCAGCGTGGACATGTAGAATCTCCAGGCATCTCTAGTTTGCGTTTCTTTGGAGGCCTCGGTCCAGTGAAGGCCCATGCTCTACGTACGTCACTATGTTTTGTCGTTAAAATCAACCTGTCTCTAATAAAACTTAGGTTTTTTATTATTTTTCATAGTGAATACTGCACGAGAGTCCCAACTGCTCCCAACCGTCTAGAGCCAGTGGGACTATGGCATCCCCAATTGGGGCATGTTGTGGGGCTGAAGGTTCCGGTAATAAGATGCTCTAATCTTCAAGTGGCAAATCATCAAACTATAATCAGAATGAAAAACAACATTCTATTGGAGTCTAAACACTCTGAACCCTCGTAAGATTCAGTTTTCATTTTTCAACTTATTTTTACTGGGCTTCCAATAAAATGTCGTTACTTGTCGTTGATGCAGTATTTATTAGGACTTCTCCAGCATTGACTCTGGAAATCATAATTATATAATCATTATCGCAATCATAATAATCAGCAAAAATAATTAATAAGTTGTGGATGAACGACAGGTTATCAAAATATTATGTAGGTTCACACTTACTTCAATCGAACAGATTTAAATCATCGTTTTTTATGTGACACCTCACAAGAGTTGCTTTGAATGTATTGTGCAGCAGCTGCAGAACTCCTAGGTTTACTTTGTTGTTTCGCTACTGGAACTATTATTTAGTCTCCATTACAATTTTTTTCTCACATCAAAGAAGAAAAAAACATAAACCGTTCATCTGCTTAAATCCATGCGTTTTTTGTACTAGCCAATTCGTGGCCAAGCTAGCCCCAATCGGTGCTATAATTTGCACCTTTGATTTTTTTGCATTTTTACCACCTATTGATCTACAGCTCATTTCATATAACATACAGTCATCGTTTCATAAATACTTTTTTACTATCGAAGCTTTTATTTAGATATGTGATTATCGCGTTGGGACAAAAATCTTTTGTTTTACTGGAATGGGATCATTATGTCGTATGTATTTTTAGAAAAATAAACGGTTTCCTTGTATGTAAGAAATATAATATATTGTTACACAATACAATTGAGGGGTAAGGAAGAATTTCCGACTTCAAACCACTTCGTAGTCAAGTTTTGTATGTTTTTATAGTCCCTATAATTTATTAACTATCTTCAAAATTTTATCACTTTTCCGTAGTCAAGACGAGGGCCTGTTGCTTCAACGAGGCACCTCCAAGCGTCCTTATCTTGCTATTATTCCATTCCATTGCGATCCCAGTTTTGTTCAAACCAAAGGACATCTTCCATAAATATTTTTTAGTTATTATTTCTGCTGACAATATAAATTACTTGCTTTTAATAAAATATAAGCCCGTCCATCTTTTATTAATGAAATACTTAATCCTTGTATCACCTGTCAATAATATATTTTTACTGATGTCCTAATAGTGTTATGAAAAAGTGTGAATTCTCCCGATTATTTTCCAATTAGCAAGGCTTTATCATATCTACGCTTTTGTGACTTCAGTTAAAAAGCAAATTATCGTCGCTGGAGAGGCAAAATGGCTTAATCAGTTTTTTTTTCTGCATCGAATGCTCTGACTCTCGTTTGCTGAAGACTTTTGTGGCCCTTCAGTCATCTAAAATATACATATATTTACCATTTGGGAGCAGGCTTGACTCAAGCGACACACGTTTCGGACTTTATAGCTTTTTTCAGACTTGAGTAGAAGCATTGAGTTACTGAGATAACCCTTTTTTTTTAAAAACCAGGTACTTTTTTTGTAAAACACTAAAAACTTTAAAGTACTCTGGTGTAAACTTCCCAAAATGGCGCTTCAGCCCTTTTGCCTTTCCGGTGACGTTATGTTTAACCATATAGGCTCTTGTATCGCGTTCATAAATAAATACTTCAAGTTACGTTACTGATTTAATACAATAGAAGCAAAACTTTATCTTAATGTAGTTTCTCAGACCTCTACCAGATGTCAACCAAACCAGCATATATTCTTGGTATCTATGCTTATGCACAACTTGATCTTGAAACAAGCTTGAGACGAGATAAATAACAATTTCTCTTAACCATACTATTTTTTTCAACACAATCAAACATTAAAAAATATCTACAGTAAGAATATATCGATCTATAAAAATAAGGTAAGTTGTATAAATATTGGTAAGTACCCAATTAATGATAAGTTGTAAACATTTTTTTAGACTTGTTTCTAAAAAGGTTAAAAAAATACTGTTATTTTAGTCTAGATTACCGTTCAATAAAACTAATACATATAAATTTAAGATCACGGATTAGAAAAAAATATATGAAACCTTAATTTATTATGGTAGATGTGTAATTTTGTGACAATTAATTGAAGTATTTTTAGGTCTTTTGTGAATATTGATCAAAATTGAAGGTTTTTCTAAGCAAGCGCAATATCAACGTAATGAATAGGTTTTATGAGGGGAAATCACACCCGTCACGTATGTAAATTCATATTTATAAACATATCTATCACACAGGTGACAGAAATGTTCGTAAATATGAATTTACCTCACTGTTTTATGTACTATGGAAATTAAGTGCTACCCTATATTTGTAATTTATGTATGTAGACTATATTTAGGTATCCATGTGAGATATTAATGTTTAAAATGAATATACTCTTAGATGTATAACGCAGTAGGACAAAAATATTTTATGTAAGTTAAAAAAATTATAACATCTGCGAGATTCTTATCAAACAATATTATATTTTCCATTTTGTAATAGTATGCTACTTTTTTCTACCTATATTGAGTAAATATACCTTGCTAAAAACTCATGTTAAACTTCCCAAATAACAATAATATATTTATTTAATGATGTTTAAACTTCGGATTATATTCTCTAAAAATGCCAAAAATAAATGCCTAAAATTTACGATGAAAACAGGAAAATGTCACTTGTTTGACTTATTTTTCTGTGAATTGATGAAATAGCTAAAATATGTATAAGTGACCAAAAAGGCTTAAGTATAAATTAACCACAAAAAGGGACAAACACGCTATGTAACATATATGCAAATGCTTATAATCCGATGTCTAATGATGAATTAATAACTTTTTAATTTTCAGACAGAACATCTTTTGTTACTACTTGATTTGGTATTTGCAATTTGTATGATAATACTAGGCTAAATATGAAGCACGCTTTGCACGCGCAATGATTCGGTGGCGCCAGTACTGTTGCACCAATAAAAATAAATTCATGAAAAAACCATGCGATTATTAAAAAGCCGGTAGCCTTCCAACATAGATTTTGCCTTGTGAAAAAAATATTTTCCAGTGTAAACATGAAAAGAAATTGGCATTGCAAGTGTAAACCTACTGGCGCGAAACTTTATCTGATGCAACCATTGAATATAGAATTTAGTTATTAGGCGTAACCGATTAATTTCACGTGTAAACCCAAGTATATGTAGGTAAGAGTATGTTACTGTAAAGATTTACAACATTATTGTAACTATATTTACTTATCAGCTTACGTATTCCCATTAAACAAATATTAACTTAATTCATATGAATCGAGGATGTTGAAAATGAAATGGATTTATTAATTAATTTATTGATGCGTTAATAAGTGACATTATAAAAATAATATTAAAGAAAGAAAGGAAATTGATAAATCGTAGATTTCAGTGCATGCATAGTAACATGACACTCATATGCCTGTCAAACGAGCTTAAGAAAGTTTACAATTAAAAATGTTTGCTTTTAATTCAATATTTATATGAACCTTATTCGAAAAACGTCATTGCTACCTTATAAGACTGTTAAAAATAACGCTCAACGAATTGGTTAGGATGGCAGGGTCGGTAGATGCCCTGCTCTTGGATATAGTGGAGGTTCTGAGATCGAGTCCCAGTCACAAACAAATCTTAATTTTTATTTTGTGTGTATTTTTCTGCTTTCATATGTTTTTATGATTGTTGATATTATTTTAAAAAAATCCATAATAGTGAAATTTTTCAAAACTAACATGTTTCAAAATCAAAAATACTTGAAATCAAAGTCACTTGTATCTATAATACATAAAATGTTTAATATTTGCGAGTTTTATACACACTATTTTCTAACATATCATTTAGACGATAATATTAGTAAGAACAGATTTAAGATTTTAATCATTTGTTTAAGTAATATCAATTGTATGAACTGTGCATTCTTCGACTCTCATAATAAATTAGTATCGGTGTTGGAAATTCTGCATTTTATTTGTTTATATTTTTAAACAATATTTGTGTTTTCTCCTTTGTGCTTGTCCATACACATGCAAAACGCTAATAACGTGGAAACCATAATTCATTTTCACAATTAGGAAAATCAGATGAATAATGAAATGTCCGTGTTGGTGACTCAGTAAGCCCGATCAAAATTACAATCACACAACGAGTGTATGCAACTGTTGATGACAGATAAGGCTCATGTAGAACATTATTAAATTATATAAATGACGTGATACAAATTTTGTTTGATATTGATGAAGTGCATTTTTTTAAGTATAGTCTCTCGTATCGTTCACTTTGTTGTTCTTTAAAATTTCTACAAAACTGTCACAGCAGTTATTATTCCTAAAGTCAAATTGTTACATATCAGTCTCGATTCATGTTTTTATTATATCCATATACGTAGTGAAGATGCAAGTTTCTAAGTTTATTATTATCGGTCAATTTTTATAGCGCCGTTTAATAATACACATCTCCTTAAGGGTCAGCATCCAAAAATAAACACTTTTTGACTTTCTAGTACAAGCAATACTACAAATGATTCATCTTAAAATGTTTGAGATTTCCAGTGAATACAATTATAAAACGTTCGAAAATGTCTTTTGGTTTCAAAACTACACCTTTTACTGACTACTTCAGTATTCACAGGAAACCTCAGACATTTTTTAACTACTCATAGAACATTTTCAGATATAGGATTCATTTATAGGATTGCTTGTATTTGAATGCTAGAAAGTAACATTTTGTGTCATTTTTGAGTGCTGGCCTTTAAAGACGCTCAACATTTTTTTTAAAAATCTTTTGATTTAATTTTTTTTAAATTGTATTTTGCCAAAAAATGTATTTATTATTTGTCCGTTTATGGACTGATTTTAATTGCAACAATAAGCTAGCGCTATTTTGAAATTGCTTAACTTTCGCCCAAACAAACACTTACCAAAACTTTCAGCAGTGTTGATACAATCCAGAAGAGTTCACTATTTGTAAAAATATTGCAACAAAATGTATTTAGACAAACCCAAAAAAAAACTATAGAGCGTACAAAAACATTTCATGCAGCTTCTGACAACAGTATTACATATTTAGTAGAAAGCAATCACTTTGTGGTTTGACATATTTATAGAAATTAAAAAACAACTTTGTATAAGACCACGAAAATTATATTTAATTTTATGACCGATCGCATAATATTAGCCTAAGCATCATCAGGGAACAAATTTAGAGTAAACAAAAAATACAAAGTGTGCGGTTATATACGAGTATACATGCAGGGGAAGAATAATTTATAAAATAAAATAACAAAACAATGAGAAAACAATAGAATAACATTTAAATTATAGCGAAGGAACAGAGAGAAAGAGACAGATGATATGAAAATGAAAAATTAAAATAATATTCGTGGTCTTAGACAAAGTTATTTCTTTTCTTTAAACATTATAACAGTTTGAAATGATTTTAGTAATTGGTAATAAATAGGTGTCAAAAAAAAGTAATTGCTCCACGGAGTTCTGATTTAAAAAAAAACCCTTAAGCATGAAAGTACGACATGAAACTGGCAGAGGAAGGATGAACGTAGTCCGATCGCAGTGGAAACGAAGTCCCTAAGGTGAATATGTGATAAAACTGTGTTTGACTGAATAAGAAGATCCGAATATAATTAACGGTCGATGTAATGATAGTGAATACGATTATGAAAGAGACACTTATGGAATATGATTTAGTGACTAAGAGCAGTCGGACAGAAAACCGTTCAGAAGAATATTGACGCCCAAGTGTTCGAAAGAAAAAGACGAAGTTATATATAAGACATGGCACGATCAGGAGAATCATATTAAACGTAGTTATGCAGAAAGCATCCAACCAACAATTTTCCAAAATCGAGTTTTACACTTTTTCCTATTTATAAATACAAGATTTACATCTGTTAAAACATCCAAGTTCCAAACCATTATAAAATTTAGGGTAACATAAGAAATACATTTACTACGATTACGCATATTAATGTTTTTTTATCGTCATATTTTCAAACGCTTTTTTCTCCGTTTTATTTTTTAAGGTTGGACGCTTTCTGCATAACTACGTCCAATGTATGTATAATCCATTTGAGAAGACGTATGAATGTGGAAATCACGGAAAGCTACTCAACCTTTTAAAATAGCGTATCAAAGCCATTTGGACAAAAAATCAGGTTTGAAGATGGGAGAGGCATGTTATAAATATTTGAATAAAGTATTAAAATGTATTTTGAAACGCATTAAAACACATTTAACCTATAGATAATCATTATCCACGTGTTATTTCCACGTGACCAGTTAAAGGAAAAGTTTCGTTGAATCATAAGTTCGTAATTACGAACACATTACTGTTCCCCTTCTTAGAAGTGCCTCTCTGGAAAAGTTACAAAGGAGTGCAGTAACTTTTCTTGGTTCTCAAGAATATCCATACTAAAAAATATTAATTGTTTTTTTAATAAATTAAAAATATTTAACTTTTAGATTCAAACTTTTTGTAATGAACTACCTAAAAAACGGTCTTGAAACACTTTTTTTTTGTCAAGTACATGGATTAGAATTGTTGTGTAGACCTAGAAATTAGAGACTGAATACACCGTGAAAAAATTCATTGCGTCATTTTATTTTTAAGCAGAGACAAGGATATTTATTGTTTATTACTAGTGTACACATTTTGTGCGTTGTGTTTAAAATATTCATTGTGATATCTGTAGAGCGTTTTTACGGATTCCATCAATCTCAACTATCAACATCACAACACCCCGACTGGTAATAAAATAAGTATAAAATGAAAGAAAATAAGGAAATCCAATCTGATTTTACGCTACGCACTACATAACATCACTTTATAAAAAGTTCAGTTTGTATTTGTACAGTCTTGATGAAGGTTCAGGATAAACCGAAACTAGTTGACTGTACACATGAACATATAAATAAAGTGGTGTTAAACAATATATTTTCTTATTTAAAAAAAATCTCTGCACACCACTGGATGTTTGAAAGAGCTCCTAAATGCGCTTTACCTAAGCTGTAAGCACCGTAGTTGAGAATTTGTTGGTTGCTTTCCAAGCTCTTCAAATCTCTAACGCAAAGTTTATGCAAGTGAGCTAAATGAAATTTGTGCTTTCGTAATAAAACAAAACAAAACAAAAAAACATAAACGTATGAAGTCATCATTATCGATATCATAAAAAAATATTTATTACCAAAGCATTGTAGTAAAAAAACTCTTATAAAACTTTACATTTCGTTATGATATTATTGAAACAATATCAATAACATTCAAACACTATGAAGTAGAAAAACAAAAAAAAAGTTGAGTCTCGGTCGCAATCTAATATTTTCTCTTCTATTTTTTTAATTTTTAATTTTTAATTTTTTTTTTTTTTTCGTAAGAACCAAGTTCTTTTATTTAATAAAAGGATGTTCTTTTTGTAAAATGTTGGTTTGTCTGTTTTCTTGGTGTAAATGGTGAGAAAATTTGAAATTTTTTGATGAAAGCTTGTACCTGCTGGTAGGTACAGTTATATATATATACGAGGCCTGTTCAAAAGAAAAGGTGTATTTTGAATTTTCGCGGGCTGTGTACATTCGATTATCGATTTTTTTGTTTTATCAGCCGTTTTGGATTAGTGGTTTGTTTTTGACAACTGGAAAGGTTAGTCGCGTTTTTGTGTGTTCTTCGATTTTTTACTTTTGAAAAAAATGGATCGAAGAATAAAATCCATGATTTGTTTTTCCACAACTCCAGGACGCTCATCGTCATTAACATCTTCTCGGCCTTCCGTAAAGCGCTTGTACCACTTATAAACACTTTTTTGAGACAAAGTAGACTCGCCGAATGCCACAGTCAACATTTTAAGTGCGTTGGAGCACTTTATTCCATTTTTAACGCAAAATTTAATACATATTCCATATATATTAAATCTCTAGTAATACATGTATTATCCTATTTTATGTGTATTTTCGCCTCTCACATTATTCATATTATTATATTATACATGTCACACTACTTCTAACTTTTTATTGATATTACTCCTTAGAATAAACCTTATCTTGTTATAATGTGAGGTGAAAATAAATACTTTCAAAGAACTGAGAACAAAACTTTGTACAAGACTACGAATATAATTGTTTTTTTTTACCTACCGGTTTCGCTTAGCGTAAGTATCATTAGGGTACAAAATTAGACCAAACAAAATATACAATATACATGCAGAGGGAGAACAAAATATAAAATAAATTAACTTTTTTTTTCACTTCTTTAAATATGTCAAACCACAAAGTGATTGCTTTCTGCGAAAACATAAATACTTTGAGTTTCTTTTGTTACAATATTCACATACTTACATGCTTTTTAACTTACTTTATTATTTTTTTCATTATATGTATACGATTTACATGCATCTCTTTTATTGTCTTATATTCTATTTTGTCATACTTAATTAGTTATTATGTTTATCTTAATTCATTTCTACTGTACCACTATCATTAATTTCTAAAATTGTTGACGAATTACTGTATTTTGAGATATTATTAAATACATATAAAAACAACAGATGCAAAATTTAGCAACACACCTTTTTTTAGGGACTTTGGACTACTGCGAAAATTAATTACCACTTTGAAAATAATCTTTCGTTCCAAATAGAATTTGCAACCACATAACATGTTTTTATGCACTACATGTTTTAGATTTTTCTTTGGTTTTTCATTGTTTCATAGAAAATTGAACTTGTTCGGTTTGTGTTAACAGTATTTTTTAGTTAATTTGTTTGTGTCGATAATATCAAATCCAAATAACATTTCAATTAGGGTTGACTTAATGTTGTATTGAGATGTCAGCGTAGCGAAATACAAGTATTTTCTTTAGAAAATCAATATTCTATAAAAAAATCAAAATTAAACGCTCTTGAGGTGATAATTATTACTAAATGGAGCTATAAAAATTGACAGAAAATAATAATAAAATAAATATTATGGTTGTACAAACTTATCAGAACAATCAGAATCTACTACTGCAGATTTTGTCCTTTCCTGTTTACAACACATGAGTGCGTTCGTTGGTTATTTTTTTATTGTTGTCTGCACGCATAACTTTGCAAATTTGGAGCTATATTTGTAATATAGGATTTGAATTCCGATTGAAAAATTAAAATAATTGTTGAAATATACTTTATTTTTCAAATTTTATTCGTTGCAGAAAGCTTGATTTACAAGAGTAAGTAGTTATTGTTGCAAATTGACACGGACAATTATGTTGGTGTTCGATGACAAAATGGCGGGTGAAAAATAATAAATTCAATTATTTCGTAAATGATTTTTTCACCTTCCAAACATTTTTGTCGTTTTTTTTTCATTCCCCATGGTCTTTTACGGGGTCATTGAAAAATAATATGTATGATATAATATGAATACTGCTAATTTATTTGCCCTACTGACCACTTAAAATTACATTTGCGAAGTGTTTTCAGAATATTTACGTCAAATGCGTGCGAAATGAGCGATGTGAATGTAACAGCCACCTCCGCTTTTCAACTACCGGCGTCCACGAGGACCAAGCGCCCCCCGCCCCTTGCACCCCTGCGACCCCCAGCATCCAACATCTACCCAGCGTTCCAGGTGCCAACGCCTGAAAATGAAAGCTCTTTCAAGGTAGGCACCGTTACACTATCCTATATATTTATAACTTTATACATGCAAGTCTTTTTTTAACTTTCTCTATGGCGTGTGCTTGCGGGGCGTCAATGCATTCCATTGAAGCCCGACTTGGTTTTTAATTACGTGGCGCTTAGCGGAAAGAAAAAGGAGTTTCTTTTAATATTGCGATGTTTTTATTTTTGAACTGTAACCTTTGACATCGCGCTTTTATCAATGGAAATATCTACAAAGTAGGTTTAATTTTCTACTGAATCAGTGCAATGTATGTCATAAAATGTTTACAGGATTTATTGAATGACATTTATTACACAAAACTTTTACCCGGAATGGAATGTATCGGTCATTTTCTATTTTAACTTTTAAAATATTTCCATCCATAATATTATAGGTTTAATACAAAAAAATCGGTGATATTAGTGGTTGACAAACCATATGTAACATAAATAAAACTCACCAATGCAATGTTACGGTAAAAATTGATTTATTTTGTTTTTTAATAGGACGGTTTTCATCAATTGATTTGGGGGAATATTATAATGTGAGGCCTGTAGTACAAATGTTTCTTACTTTCTAGAAATACAATTTTTTGTGTGCAAATATATGGATTGGTGATGGTCACCAAATATTAAGAAATAAAATAAAAGTACATTTTTTAATTAAGTTTAACACAAAATCGTTGATGTTTTTGAAGCAAACCATAATTTGAGTAACTAACTAACTAACTAACTAACCATCACGCCGTTTCCCCGCAAGGGTAGGCAGAGAGGACGGACCGCCATACAACTCTGTCTTGGCACACACTTCTTTGTATTTAATTCATACATCGTCTCATACATACTCTTCTGTTATTCTGACTCTTCACACGACCCGATTCAAGTGATTCGCGATCGTGCCATGTGGCGTCCTCGACTTCTTCTTCCATTCACTTTCGCATCATATATTCTTTTCACTTCATTCGCTCTACATGCCATCTAAGCGTCCCTTTCTTAATCCTATCCATTACGCTCACATCAGCCTTGCATTCTTTCCGGATATCCACATTTGTAATACAAAAAGGATTCCATGCCTCACTGCCATACATCAGGGTTGGTATAAGCACTCCATTGTGGACTGCTTCGCTTCTTTGGACAATTTCTTATTTGCCCCAACGTAGTCCTCCATTAATGGGTTTCCTGCATTCACCCTTCTTTCAATATCCTTATCAGCCTTTCCGTCTCTTGTAAACATACTTCCTAAATACACGAACTCATCCACTTGCTCCAAGTATTCATCATTCACAACTATATTGCACGCTGTTCTCGTACTCTCTCTTTCAAAAAGTGAGTAGGTATGTACAAATGAAATACTTCGTAGTACGTTTTAATGGCGGCTTATTGGTATAAAGTGATAGTTACCTTAGTGAGAAATAAAAAAGGATGATATTAGAGGATACGGGGGGTTTACCAAGGATGAGATAGCGTAAACGTGAAAAAAAATCTCGTTAGTTTTACTGTGTATTTAACTTTCAAAAAAATTAAATGAAAATTATCGGGAAAAGTAGGATTATTTAATAAAGTTTTTCCTCAAATCATTAATAGAGCTTTATAAATTTTCTATTTATATAAAAAATACGTACGTAA
This sequence comes from Drusus annulatus, assembly GCA_022651775.1. NCBI lineage: Eukaryota > Metazoa > Arthropoda > Insecta > Trichoptera > Limnephilidae > Drusus > Drusus annulatus. The sequence goes on along the minus strand of JAGWCC010000305.1, from coordinate 318,882 downwards.
TAAAATCTTTCCCAAGAGATAAAATGTGTGGAAAAATCTTTTATCATTCTTTTTCTTTCCTCTTTGGAAAACCTTTTATCACTTCTTGAAAGAAATAATTATTTTTCTTTCTTTTATTTTGTCTTTCGAGAAATAATGTGTGGCCACAGCTTATACTCATTATCACTAGACTATTTTCTCTTGAAAGGAATCCGCAATAAGATTCCGACTAAACTGTAAACCCATCTTTGTAAAGCATATTGTTCAGTTTACCGCTTCCTTCCCCGAGATTGAATTACTGCCATGAGAACGACGGTTTTATTCGTTCTATATTAAAACAGGAGTTGTCCTTGAATAAGTATCTTATCTTTCATATTTCAAACCATTCAACAGGGATGTGCAGTCTGTAAAGCTATGCAATTGTGTAAACCCCAATTAAAGTAGAAATAAAATAGCTCCTGCAATTTAGATTTGCAAAATATTTAACTGTATTTTTTAAATAAATCTGTTAATGCCAGATATAAGCTGGTTGTAAATTAACAGGCGAAATTAAATACACAGTGAAAATCTATTTTGTGCAAAGCCGACAAAAATATTTTTTACCCAAATGATAGAATTCGAATGTACTAACATATCTAGCCTGATTTGCCGTCTTGCGTACTAAAACAATAAACGATATAGACCGCAGAAGAAAAGAGAGTTGTTGAAAAAACGTATTAGAAACGTTGTGTACAGCTGTGTTTATAGATTTGTTTTTTTAGTATTATTACTAACATGGTCTTCTGTTCTCCTCTATAATTTTATTTATTTATCGTTTTTTAGGACTATATATATATAATTGATCCGTGTGTCTCAATACACTTAACTCTTTTTATGCGATCGAATTTAAAAAAATAAAATCTTTGTAAAAATTGTATCTCTTAAAGAAAATTGAAATGCTTCGCTGAGTTATGAACTCGCAACCTTAAGGCCAATAGTCAAGTGTCTTCCGCTTTGCCACGGAAGTCGCCTACTCACAATGTCACCGTGAAATCATTCTGAGAGCACAAATATACTCCAAATATAGATTAAGGCTTAGGTATTTTTAAAATGTCACAAGGTAAGGTGTTTATAACAGCACATTTCACGTTACAAGCGAAAGCTGTACCGGAAATGAATAACAGAGTCAACATGTTGTATCGGGAAAGGGGTAAACTCGGTAGGTATGAAAGTAAGTTCGTAGCGAGTAGCGAGTATTTTCACTTCGAAGCTAGTAATATAGTATCGTAGCTCGTAGCTCGTAGCGGATTGTCGACTCGCGTGAGTTCATCCATGTAAAGTGTAAAGGGTTGAATTACATAACATATCCGGCGCGACAGGCGGCTGCTTTACATCTGGAACTGGAGGATTTCACGACGTGCGCACTGCGCGTATACGCCGCCATGCCGGTCTGTATTAGCGGTAGTGAAATATTGTGCCGTGTAGACACAGTGATCGTAAGGTGTCCGTCTATTTTGGTAGGGTACATCGTCAATTTAAATAATTCAAGAGTAGGGTAAGATATCATCGGTTTTTATTTTAATAAAATGCTAGAAAGGCCCTAGTTCTTCAAAATCACCCTCCCGGTTGCCCAGAACCTCTGAATCTGAATCTTCGGCCTTGAGACAAATGCAGAGAAATGTCCATGATATGTAACATGTAATGGTAACCAGAGATTTTTCGTATTTTTACAGACAAAAGAACTTCCAGTGCTTTTCTACCTAGAATTAAGATTATTCATTTTTTTTCAAAAATTACCGTGCTTAAGTGTGTTCAAATCGTTTTAAACTGTGTCATATCGTCGCTGGAAATGCAAAACTGCTCAAGCGACACTGGTCAAAAAGAAGTTAAATATGCAGTTTTGATCAGTTATTTTTTCTGCATCGAATGCTCTGACTCTCGTTTGATTCTGGAGACTTTTGTGGCCCTTCAGCCATCTAAAATATATTTACCATTTGGGAAAAGGCTTGACTCAAGCGACACAGGTTTGGGACTTTTTGAGGTTTTTGTCGCTTTAGGTAAGGTAAGTGAGAGCATTGAATTGCCTGAGTTTACTTTTTTTTTTCAAAAATTCAGCCACGTACTGAAAACCTATGAATTGTATTGTAAAAAAAAACTTTGAAGACCTCTGGTGTAAACTTCTCACAATGGCGCTTCAGCCCTTTTGCCTTTCCGATAGACAATTTGTCTTTGGTGTTTTTTACAAATTTGTTTTTGAATTTTTTCATTTTTTTCTTCTTTGACTCACTTTGTAACAATAATTGTCAAACGCTGTTTCGATATATTTTTAATAAAAGTCATACTATTTCCACTGTGATAAATAGGAATTTTATGAGCACCTTATACTTTTCGAAGTACATAATGCACCCCGAGAAAATTATAGGCAAAGGGGATTTTTCCCGATAGGATCGGCGGTATATTTTCCTCGTTGGGAGTCTTATAAATTGTACTTTACTTCATACTCGTGACGAGCCATGATCGCCAAAAGGTCGTAACCGACAAAAACGAAATTTTACAAGAGACGTTATTTCCTTTTCATTTTTTGAGGAATATATTTGGAGTTCCAAATTTTATGGCGAATGTTTTATTATTACCATCAACCTTACATTACAAAAATCGTTAAATTTATCATTTAACGATTCATTGAATGACCAGATTTCAAAAATGATATAATTATACATATTCGTAAAAAGCATTTTCTTTGTGATTTGCCATATTTACAAATAAAACAGATAAACTTTGTTTAAAAACCACTTTTATTTTCAATATTTTGTCGACCGGTTTCGGAAGCACCCTTCCATTTTCAGGACAATACTAAAATTAACATAAAATAGAAAATACTGAGATATACGAGTATATACATATTTAGGTGTTGGAATGGAAAGAAGAAGGGGTAATTGGGGGATTATGGGAATAACAGAGCGGCTTACTGGAAATATATCTAGGATAGGACTATAAGAAAAATTAATGTGGTTATTCAAAATACTACATATACTATTTAGGGATTTTCTTATTTCTATAATGTTGTAAATTTTAATATTGTCCCAAAGATGGAAAGGTGCTTCCAAAACAAGTCGACAAAATATTAAAAATAAAATTGGTTTTAAACAAAGTATATCTGTTATATTAATAGACATAATTATAGTTTGTATAAATGTGACCGTTTTCATAAAATACGGTATCGTGGAAAGCACAGCTCTGTTCCGATTTTGACCGGCACAACTATCACAGTTACCGTTCAGTATAATATCCCACGTTATAAAACAGTTTTGTGAGATATTTCGCCTACCGCTAGAAAAAACTATTTTTCTTCTCATTGATCTTTGTTCGATTCACGATAGTTGACGTTGGGTACTCGCCAATCGCCATCCTCATTAAAATTAATTTCAATTAAAAGCAAAGGCACTCGTATAACACAACTCAGGCGAAATATGCAATATTGAGTTTAGAATATCTGGGGAGTTCATTGCTACTTTGTCACCTTCTGAATCAGTATAATCACCGATTCTCACAGAAAACATACCTTATGAGTATATACAAAAATATGTATCTATTTTTAAATAAGATGCTTTAGAGAAAACCTATAATTATTGAGCTATTTTTATTAGATTCAAGTTGTTTTACTGCGTATCGTAAGCGACACAATATTCACTTACGATATTTTTCGTGATCCTTACGATGTTTTGGCCAAACTGAATTTTAGACCCCTGTAATATACAACAAAGTTTATAGGGGCGAAAAATCCACTTTGCGTGTGAAAAATTATTTTTGTCAAATATTGAGGCAATGCGCCTAGCCGTGTAGGATATTTTTCATAAACAAAACATTATTTGAAACAAATTTTCGGTTGCGATCTTTTGGCGATCATGGCTAGATGAGTTAATAATTACAACGTTACCTTTTTAATTGTTTATTAAGCTAGAATAAATATACATGGCCTTTTTTTCAAAAGTAAAAAATCGAAGAACACACAAAAACGTGGCTAACCTTTCCAGTTGTCAAAAACAAACCACTAATCCAAAATGGCTGATAATGCTAACATATGATAAACATATGGGTACCAACATAACAAAAAAAATCGATAATCAAATGTACACAGCCCGCGAAAATTCAAAATTCACCTTTTATTTTGAACAGGCCTCGTACATATTTGCTTTCTTAACTCACATGATATTAATAATACATTTTAATATTGTCCACTTGGCTTGAGATTGAAGAGATAAAAAACTTATTTCTTTGTATTTACCTAGTCCATTACGGCCTGTACTTCTTTATCCACTTTCAGTTTTTACTGTATTATATATGTATATATTTGGACAATTTGTATAGCGCCGTTTTTTTGTGAAAAATCCCCTCAAGGGCGGTATTCTATAATGTATTCTTACCTTCTGCAGTTTTACTGAACTTTCATGATTCGAGCTTTAACTCCAAGACTCGTTATTAACAAAATACCCGTTGAGTTAACAGCTGAGTTTACATTGGCATTGTATCGCTTCGCATAATGTATACGTATCGCCGAAGAGTGTCACTCCCGCAGGGTTATTGCACTCCACATGTAAAAGTATTATACCGATATGAAATCGATTGAGTAACTGCTTGGGGATGATATTAAATAAAAAGTTTTTTTTGTAATATCAGGAGACCATTGATAAAATTTTCACTGAAAAAATCGTATTGAAAGAATTTGTGTTCTGTTTTCGATTTTCGCAAATAAAAAAACATTCCTGTTGAAGAACAGAGTAAGAAATGTATTTAAAATTGTAAAGCAAAAAAATATTTGTCGATTTTTTGTTTATTAAGCCTTTGAAACAATACATTATTTTATAAGATTGGCATACTTTCACGTAGAATAGGACTTGAAATCCAAAAATCAACTGTTTCCACCCTAACGAGCATTAATTATCTAAAGGCTAAAGATGTTTTTATTCAGTTATAAGAGAGTCATCTAAAACTATTTAACATTTTAAAACATAAATTGAGAATAAAGCTTCTTAGATAATATAGGTTTCTCATAAACAATGTTGCTAGATAATTTTGTGTGCTTTACATTATCTATCTCCCCAGGGTAACCTGTTCTGACGAAACAGAAATTACACATTTGTTTTGTATTAACTCCACACAGGGAGTAGCAACTTCCCCAGGGCCTATATCATCTTCGGGTAGGCTGTGTGGAAGGCCTTATAAATTTTCCCTTAGTGGCCTTAATCAACTTTTCCCTTATATTCAAAGCTACGATTTAAAGTATATGAACTCAGAGTTGTACAGTGAATAAAGCCATATCGTCGACAGAAAGGCAAAAAGGCCGAAGTGCCATTTCAGGAAGTTTACACCACAGCACGTTAAATTTTTTGTTTTTGTTTTACAACGAAATTCATATGTCTTCAGTACCTGGTTGGATTTTGAAAAACAGTTAACTCTTGCTGAGTTACCTGAAGCGACAAAAAGATTTTGAAAAGTCCTACGCTTATGTCGCTTGAGTCAAGCCTTCTTCCAAATGATTGATATATTTTGGATGGCTAAAGGGCCACCCAAGTCTTCAGAAACAAATGGGAGTCAGAGCATTCGATGCAGAAAAAAAACTAATCAAAACTGCATATTTAGCTGTTTCTTTTTATATTTGTTTATTAAAGTGTCTCTTAAGTCCTTTGGACTTTCCAGCGACATCCAAATATATCGTCCAAATTATTTGAAAAACTCCATCTCTCCATAAGCGGAAAAAGTTGCTTGTGCAATAATGGAGGACTAGCAGAGGAATTGAACCCACGACGCCCGGGTGGGAATCCGACGCGTTTGTCTACTCAGCTACCAACCAGTTGATTGTGTTATGTATCAGATTATATGTAAGTGTATAAGTCACTAGAGTCAATTAACCAGTCTTCTGACTATGTATGTACTTTTGTATTTTGTTTCACTTTGTGAAATCTTGACTAAAAACAACACGGTGGGTTTGGACTTCATGCCTTGAGTTAGCTCCAACGGTCTATTGGCTAGATCACAAAGTAAAAATCTACAGTATTTCGGAAGGTATACTCGTAGATACTTTTCATAACAATTTTATTACGTATATTTTTAAATTTTCTCTTCCAACTCGCTTCAAGCCTCAAATCTAGATCGAATAACCTTTTTCTTTGAAGTTGTTCAAACCATCTTTTTTTTTTGTTGTAAAAGTGTAGGTTTAACAGTGATCTTACCTATTTCCTTTTAGTATCTTCTTTAATTTAAAACGATTCGAAAGTTTTTAATATCTTTTTCTTATACTATGGTTATTATAATACGGGACGATTTAAGTACCCAAGAAAGAAAAAATAAATTTTATACTTTGTTTTTAACCACTTTTTAAAAAAAGTGGTTAAAAACAAAGTATTTTTGTTCTATTTATAAATATGGCAAGCCACAAAGTTAATGCTTTTTACGAATATAGAAAAAATAAAACATTGTTTTAGAAATAAAATACATCACTCATTAATTATATTTAGGCAAAGACGTATCGTCTTATTAATGATATAATAAGCTGACAGTCCCTTTAATGCAGTAGTTCTTAACCATTTCAGTCTTGTTACCCCTATGACCTATCGGGGAAACTGATTTCACCCCCTTTAAAAATGTTATCGAAAAAAATAACACATGTCTACAAAGAGCCTTTATCAATCATAAAATTGCAGAAAAATAAACCTTATTAAAATTTCAATGTACTTCCTTGATTAATTAGGGACAGTTAATGTGAAGGTTGGAATTGTTTTGCATTCGCAAGTTTTTTATGTTACGTTTGGTTTCATTTAACACGCATCTCAAGTCATGTTCCGCATCAAGACGGTTTTGACTGTTAGTACAGTTGAGAAACCACTCTCACATCTGTAAGTGGTAGCTAAAGGTATTATCATTCTTAGAGCTCTGTCAGCTATACTAGGATATTCAGCATCTACTTTTCGCCAAAATGTACCGAGGTCATAATTTTGAAATTCCACTTTGAAAGTACTATCCTCGCGTAGTCCGAAAAAAATCTACTTTAACTGACACATCTTCGTCTTTAAAAATGCCATCATTAGTAGAAAACGCAAAGGTAAGGTGAGGAAATACCTGACTATTCAGATTGGTCACCTCGCTAAAGCAATTTCAGGAAAAAATGTTGACCTCTAGATTCGTATCCGAGGATCTTAACCACTCGGCCACGAAGGTCGTCAAATATTAATATGTAACGAATACATTCAATAACAGCGCTCTTTGCTATGTTCCCATTTATCCAACTTTTGTTATAAAAACAATAAATAACAAAAAAGGGCAACAATATGAATGATCGTCTATTTGGTCCCACGCCAATATCTCCTCGAGCATGGCAATCTCCTCTGCGGATACGGGTATATATCTTTGAAAACTTATTAAACCAATAATTGTCAAATTTTAGAAAATCCAAAAATTAAATATTGATATTGGTAGGTTGTGGTGACGTTTTTCTTAAAGTTTTTAAACTGGCATTCCTACACGTTATTAATACACAAGTCCTACATTTATCTTCGCCTGGATTATCAATTGGTAAACTTTTATTTTTCGTTCCTCATAATATGACAAAGTATCGGAGTATTTTTATGGTTAATACAAACAATTTACCATTTTTTTGTATTTCTATGTAGAACTTGTAAATTGATGATTACCTAATCAATGCAGGGTAATTTAAGAAGCTCCTATTAACACACATTTCAAAAGCTTTTCTTCCGTGTAATGCTTGGTTTAGTGGCCAGGTTTTCATGGCGTACAGCAAAATAGAGAAAACATAACAATGAATCATTGTGATTCTTAAATATACACTTAGTTGTCGCCCACAGAAACACGTTTTTTCATCTTCAGCTAAACATCGCTTCTGAAGAGTTCTAAGTTCCATATCTTTTTAGCTTCTTCAGACCTACTCAGTCAATAAATTACAATATGACTGATAGAAAGTGGACGAAAAGGATCGGAAATCTTCTTGAATAAAATCGTTGTTTGATTGTTTTTTTTTTCAAAAGTTGCTTCTCTCTGAACACCGAAATAACGTGGAGCAATCGCTGCGGTTCCCGGAGGAAGTGCTGCCCTTTACACCATCCCTATTTCTATCACCGGTTGGATTCTACCGTCATGGTTGTGTCCGCTGTGGTTCACCATCCGGGGATGCCCCGGACTTGATTGTATTTGGATCTTGTTTTTCGAACTGTACTATGTTTCATATGATACTTTTGTATAGAATGCAGACCACCATAATACGGGCATTTGTCAAATTTAAATATATATATATTTTTTTTTTTAATCTGTCTCCTATTTAATAATTGATTTATTTTATCTTTCAATGTGTTCTTCTCGTAAAACTTGGTGACTTAATAACTTATAATCGGTAAAATCGTACAGATTCATATATTTTTCGTGTAATGTAGATGATTTTAAAGATTTCGCGTCTCCAAGCCGATTCGCAAAACAATTATTTTGTCGACAATTTTCCATATTATCAAGAACGAAATAAAAAAAAATACGTTGGTTTTTAAAGCACCTAAATAAACATAGATCGTGAAGGTTGGTTAATGCCAAATTTTATTTTCCTCACATTTAACCCCATTTCTAATTTAACTAGGAACCTTACATTAATAATATTCTTAAATATGAAAAAGTATTATTTTATGCAAAGTTAGGTGGTCAATAGTTTTAAGTTATGCATAGCAAAAAGCCTGTATTAAATATCTTAGGGGTTAAGGCTAATATCCTATTTTTCAAATTAAAAATTATTATATATAAAATTAAATTCAGCCTTTGTGAATAAATACTTTATTTTGTTGTATTTGCAGTAATTAAATATTCAATTTCCTGGATATTTTTTTTATATTAGATGAAGATGATTTCATTAATATTTATCCTAAGATAAGTATAAAATCATAATCCAAATATGAAAGGACTGCAAAATAACAATAACAAAAAAATATTAAAAAATATGTGTAAGGTAATAAAAAAAGTAAGCTAGATCGCCCAACCACTGCCTTAAATTTTCAGGAAGGAACCCGACCCTGTTATCGTTTTCTACACGTACTTTACACTATTGTGAAAAATAGTTACGAATTAGAAAATCGAAATTGAAAAAAATAAATCTTTATCAGTAGTTAAAAAGTGCTTAATTTAATGAGATTATAAAGTGACACCGCGAAGCCACTAATACTTGTATCTATAAAATCCCTTCTATTATCTATAAAACCGTTTGTTCGCACGTTACTCGAATTTTCCATCTGTTTCCGCAATCTCCATCGGTTCCTCGATTCCATCGCTGATTGAAGTGGAAATTATGCAGTCAGGCCGCAGTGCGTCTCATGCAAGTGAATTAGCGCGGGCGCTGAGACAATCATGACGACTATCGCCGCCCGGTCGGGGGGCGGTCGCACCCCCACCCCGCCCCCGCCGCCGCTCTCCAAGCCCCCCGCAGATCGGAAACGTGGCAATCTCCCTTTGGACATCTAATCTAGATGCTAATCATAATGTTTTGAAACAGTTGTGACGGGTGCACCCAGCCTAGCTATTCAAAATAATTACGCATTTGTTGAAACGGTAATAATATATATTTATACATATCTCACTAGCGCAACTATACTTACAAAAACTTATTTTTTCTGAGTTACGTACTACGTTTGATAGTAAACCTTAAAAATATATTAATTGTATAATTTACTCACCTTCTTTGTTGCAACTCATCTAGTTGAACATTAATTGTCGTAGACTCAGAAACAATGAATTACTGATCCTCAATCATCTCTCTACTTATTATGGGTATCATTCTCCACACTTCAGAATGTCAAGACTTGTTAACTCAAGCCATAGTCTTGAAATTTTTGGTACCAGTCTAAATGATTTTTGTCATTTCTCTGTTTGTTTTTTTTTTCCCAGTTCGTGTTATGTTTTTTTTTTGTAATCGAACAATAGTCCGTTAGTTTATAAATAAATAAAATAACATTTAGCAAAACTGCAATATTCATATCAAACCAACACAGTTACTACAAGGAACAAACTTGGGTCTTTTGGTCGATTTGTTTGTTGTTAAAGTATCACATTACACAGTTACGTATGGCTCTAAACACCAGAAAACACTTTTATTCATGATTTCAAAGTGTAATTCGCTTAAAAAATATTGATCCACGTTTAAATATTCATGTACGTACATGATGACATTTCAGTCTCTATCTCAGTTTTGGAAATTCATCTGAAGCTGACTGAAATACGGAAATTGATAGAAGTAATTTATATATGCTAAGGTAACAGCTTGAGTTTAGATTTTCTAGCGATTTATAGCTTAGATTTTCGATAGAATCTTAGGTTTCGCAATACGCTGATATGAAGGGCCAAGAATTATTTTTTTCCTTAGTTGACATATTTAACAGTTTTCGCCATATAGTGAGGTTTTAACGTGAAGTGTTGAATATATCCTCAGAGCAATTATATACAGGAGGGATAGCTTTGCGAAACAGCAATTTTTTCATGACTCGGACGTGGCTAGGGTTTTCATGGACACACCTTTCTACATCCATTCATGGCACATGTCGACATAATGTTTTCTTTGTTTGTATAACCACTTTTCACAGTATTGTTATCGACAAAAATTTAGGATATAACCTCAAAAATCGTTGAGTCGTCCGAAGACGCGGGAGACGGAAAACATACCTACATACCTAAAACTGGTGCGATATTATGTGACAACTTGTATTGTCTCTTTTTCTCTCACGGTTTACGACGTAAAAACCAGAAAAAATAACAGCCCAACACTTTCACACCATCACTCACTCCTTCTCGCACCCTCTACAAACCTCCCATCAACCACCCTGTTTACGTGTCACCAACCCTGAGGCTGTGCACGTTCACCCCCCCCCCTCCTGCAGCTTGCCACCTCCCCTGCGTAGGCAACTCTCCAATGCAACTAATCAAATGCCACAACACGAGATCAGCGCATACTTCTGATAGAACTACCGCTGTTATTGGAACGGGCAAAGATGAATTTAAAAAACGCCCACGTACAAGACCCGCGCAATCGAAGAGCTAGGGAATAAAATAAAATAATACCAATTAAGCTAGTTAATTTGGTATTATCAACTATTTACGTCTTGGTGTTCTATGTGTGGGCTTTTTTGTAACATGGCACCTATTTACATGAACAGTACAACGTTAAAAGCTTCAATAATTTTCTCAAGCTGTACGGTATTTTATGACTTTATTGAAGTAATGTTAACAGTTTTAATTTTAATAAGTTTACAGCTAATAAAGAAACAAAGACGGATTGGAAAAGGGGTGAGATAGTGTAATTGGTAAATTACCATTTCTAAAACTAAGTCCTAGCGGCATCTGTAATCTTTTGTGTTTTTATTTTTTATTGTTTACATGCCATCAAAATTATTTAAATACTATTTATTACTTAATTCTGATACAGCTCTGACAATTAAATGTCACTCAATTGTTTTTGAGAACTATACTATAGGTAGGTATCTAATTAATCGCTTTATTTTTTAATTTGATGATTTTCATCCACGGTTTCAAATATAAAAAAGTTCACACTGGTATGTATCTATGTACGCATATGTACGTACATATTTACAAAAGAAATTATTTATAGTCAATTTAATAAGAAGTTTTATACAGGCACTTAAAATATGTCTAGTTTTACAAATATAAGGTCATTGAGTTTTACTACATAAATTATGAAATGAATTATCGCATAATATATTATTCTCATAAACGCAATGACCTTAAACACATATACACGTTATAGACTTAGAATAAACGGCAGTGAAAACTGATGCTTGCGGGGAAAAAAGGCCAGAACAAAAGATTTCATCACGGTTTTAGAAAATGTCATCTTTTTGCTATTTAACAACCAAAAAAAAATAATAATCTGACATCAAATGTAATAGTTCTTTATCTGAAATGACGTTGCGAGTTATTAGCAAAAAAAAACTGTCGCGTTCAATGACCTTACATACGTATATATATATAATAATAACAGTGAACTTAAATAAGCGCAGTTTGTCATATTTCATCTCAAGTGCGCTTTATATATACATTTATTATATACGTATGTTTATATTTGTAACGTCATTAGTTGCGTTGATCTAGAATTTCCCAACGACAAATCTGCCCAAAATTAATTTTGCGAGAGCTCCCGAATAAAACAGATGTTCGTCTTTACACCTAAGATAATTTCCTACTTTTGCATGAACGTCGACTACCGACAAACCTGAATTCCTAATGGTAAAACGTTTATTTTACCTGCAATACGAAATGTTAAAATGACATAGTGAATTTGATGTGTATGACATGTCAAATCAAAGTTTTCCATTGAGTGCACTGAATACCTTGATGTCAATAATCAAGAGGTAAACCTCCGTAGGTATTTTCCGATGTTATAATAACAGGAAAGTATCAGTCGGAGTAGTTCTATACGGCGATAAAAATGTTTTACATATTTCAATTTCGAAAGGTGATATTTTGACAATGTGAAACTGTCAATATCCTCCATCCTTAATTGTTGAATTGGTGCAATACATGTTTGTGTTTTGACCGATCAACAATTATTCGATACATGTAATAAACATTAGATTTCAGACACGTACGAGTATGTGGTGTAATCTATGCAGTTGCAACTATGTTTATGTAATTGAAGATATCCGCAAATATTGGAAAGCCGACAAAAGCGTGATGACTAATAATTACATTGGGATGTTTATTTAGTTTGGCCATGTAGATTAAATGGACAGGGGAGGAAGCGTCATTAGAATGTATGACACACAAGTGCTTAAGTGAATAATATACTTGTTTTGGGACATGTTAAGCGTTCATGAAGCAGTGTGTGGGACAGAGTTGGGTGACATTCTATCCTCTTTGCCTCCCCTTGTGAAGAAATAACGCTATTAATAAGTACTTGAAAAATTCACAAAACAGTATCTTTTTGGGCTCCCATGCTGTTGCAGTGCTTCGACGATATTCACCAAAAGTCCCATTCACAGCTTTGCCTTCTTTCTGAGATACCGGACCTCCTCGGGGTGTGAATCAACATGTGTGACAATTCCATATTTAAGCAACATTAGTAAGTTTGAGGGTGAAATGGAAACCACTTTTTTTCATTAATTAAAAATAATTTATTTATGGTGATTTTTTTTGCATAAAGATGCATTGTCACCATACATCACATACCCATCTTGAGATTACCAAAAACTTATAGATTTAAATTCAAGCTTCAAGCGGCTGGTATTCGACCTGTTGCTTATCAAAGCTCTAGATTGTGACATGATTATATTCAAATGAAAACCTCGGTACGTCGATCCGGAAAATGTGTTGACAGTTTCATTAATTTTTTGCAAAGAGTACTACATTTTCCGGGTCGTTTAGCAAGTGTTCCGTACAGTAACATCTCGTTATAAAAAGCTTTAGAAAATTAAGTGAATCCTTAACCTTTTAAACGTAGGATTTTTTTAATGGCAAGCAAGCATCGTCTTTTATCACTAAGTGGCACCTTTTGACGATACAAATTCACAATATGACTGGCATGAATAGGAAGTGGTAACAATTATACACGTACGATTGAAATAAATTAGAGACTAAGGTTGCTTCTGTTTTTCAACAGTATCCAAAATGAGAACGATTTTATTTTTAATCTAATCTTTTAAGCTACACCTTGGAGCAGTCGCTATCTTCACGCATGGAGTAGTTTTTATTGAAGTTTATAATAATATTGAACAAATAATGTCAAATGTATCGACTGTGAAACATTATGTCTCATATTAGAGCCTGTCGCGAATAGGACATGTTTTTAAAATATCATAATATATTATAAAGTTGTTCTTATCCGGTCACGATTGGACAAGGAAATATACCATCGCCGAAAAGGCAAAAGGGTTAAAGCTTCATTTTGGGAAGCCTACACCAGACCACTTTAAAGTTTTTTTTGTTTCACTATAAAATTACAGTTAAATTAAAATTTAATTTTACTATAAGTCTTCAGTACCTGGTTGTATTTAGAAAAAAAATTTGCTCTCACTGAGTTACTAGGTCTTCAGAATCAAACGAGATTCAGAGCATTCTGTACAGAAAAAAAACTAATCAAAACTGAATGTTTAACTCATTTTTTAACCAAATTATCACTTGAGCTATTTTAATTTTTTTTTTATATAGTGATTAAATTTAATATTATTATTATTGAATTTTAAGTTTTTTATTTTTGTTTTTTAGTGAAAATTTCGGCGTTTAAGGCCATTGTCAAACGTGAGTCAAAATGAACAGATAATTTAATAATTATGTTCATCTTTAAAATGGAGGTTTGTATCTTATTGAACACAATCGATAAATTTATTTTCAAACCAGAACATGTTTATAAACATTGATACAAAATTATTTAAAGCCTATGGGTAAGTTAGTATAGTAACTATAGTAAACACATCATAAACATGGTATTCTTAGACTATTTGGCATTCCGAACATGTTTACAAACATCCCCCTTTAAAGCCTATGGGTAAGTTAGCCATTAACTACGTTTAAACTCGTAAACATGGTCCTCGTAGGGTAAAGCTAACAGTAGGTGAGTCCCATTATACGTTTAAACTCGTGTTGAATAACAATTGTTGCCCCACAAATATTAATCTACTACTTCATACATCAAATTGAGAAGATTCATGCTATTTTAGCTTCCTTCTCAATTGTTATAGAATCGTTGCAAACCATCAAATTGATATCGCTCAGCACCCAAAATGGCGCTAAACTTCACTTTTTAGCATTCTAATACAAATAATACTGCACATGATTTATATGTTTATTTTACATGGGCAGTTAGGAAAATGTCTAAGATTTCCAGTGAAAATTTCTTTTAAGCTGTAACCTTATAAATTCTATGAAAAATTTACTGAAATGTCAGTAAAAGGTGCAATTTCATAAATAATTTCAAAGATTACAGTTTAAAAATTGTATTCACTGAAAACATTGAATTTTTGTGATTACCCGTATGAAATTAACAGGTAAATCATGTGTAGTTTTGTTTGTATTGGAAAGCAAAAAAGTGTGTATTTTTGGGTACTGACCCTTGAGTGAAAGGCGATTTTCCACATTTTTTGCAAGGAAATTAAATTTAGGCCTCAGTGATAACACAACGGTCATGCTGTTATACTTAACACCTGATAATAATTTGATCAAATGCTAAAACAGATAATCAGTGGCTTACGGAGGCGATTATTCTAAGTGGTAATGGTAAATAAAATCTTAATAGCGCTAATCATCGATTTGCGACAGTGTAAATATGACAGTGGTTCAACCCACAATGCCTAACTCTGCTTGCAAAAAAAATGGAATAATACCTTTCACTAAGCAGAGTTGATCTGATACCGAAATATAGAATTCCCCTTTGCAAAAAAAAACCACTATTCCCCAGGCAAAACGAAAAATAAATAATTTGTTGTAATTAATTCATTAGAAGAAGATAACGTAAATTTAATTTCAGGTGTTAGGTTTTCCACATTTTTCCTGGCACTAAACGAAATATAAAATACGGTTTTTGTCGATAATAACATTATTCTTATTTTAGCTATAACTTTTTTCTGTGATAGCTGAAAGACTATCTAACATAAATTTGTCAGATTTGGTATACTGAGTATCTATTATGAAAATATGAGGGTTTTCATTGGTTTTTGTAACGATAAAGTTTTTTATTTTTATTCAAATAATATCTAAATCTAAAACACAACAATGGTAATGATCGAGACTTGAACTCGGAACTTCTACTTTATCCGGGAGAAACACTGCTAATTAATCCAGCAATACCACATTAGAATGCGGTATTTTTTTAATGATCTCATGCTCACATTGGAAATTATTAACATTTGAATGTTCTTCCGATTTTACTTTTTTTTGCTTTTTTCTGTCTCATTTTTTGTGTTTTCAGATTATTAATATTACTTAAATATTCAATAATAAGTCAACATAAAGGCTTTAAAATTAATTCAAATTTAGTAAAGTTTTTTTGTAAAACCTGTAACATGTATTCTTTATAGTGTAGTACTTATATTATATTCTCATTTTAGAAAGATTTTCAACTTTTAAAATAAAATCCTGTGCGTGTCCATGGGTCCAAAACAATTTTGATTTAAGGATATTTGTAAAACCACGGTCAAAATATGTCTTCCATATCAATGGACAAATGTAACGTTGCAAGGGGGAAGCATCATTAATTCGTGTATTGCGACAGACAGAAGGGTGGGGCCTGTGAGCAAACAAAACAGTTTGTATGATAATTTGATATTAGAGTTACTCCCTGGGAAAGAGCACAGTGCTGGATTTTATCATTAGGATGCCCATTTATTTTTATTCGTTAATAAGTCAACTGATCTCGATTGAATGACATTCCGAGGAGGGTTATGGAAGGGTTTAAAGGATTATATCCATGGTCGAGCGGTTTAGAACCTCGACAAGGAATGCAGACGTTCCAAGTTGAAATCCCAGCGTGCGCAAATAAATTCTGATTCAATCAATTTACATTATTTCACACTTAATTAATTTTAAATTATAAATAGTATATTCGCGATACTTTTCAGATTGGTAGAGATGCTCAGTATACTTTCCAGCCTCCCAGTCTTCCCTTTCCCACTCCTTCTCTTCCTCTCCTCTTTCACCCTTAAAACATACCCCAATTGGGGATGACTTTGTCTCACTGGTTCCGAACAGTTGGGAGCAGTAGAGACTTTTGTGCGGTATTTACATACCTTAATTGGGGGATGACATTGTCCCACTGGTTTCGAAACATTAGGAGTAGTAGGGACTTTTGTGCGCTATTCACATAAAAAAAGAAAGACTTTCTGTTATTGCGAGTTTCAAGAGGATCGAAATTAACTTCCGAAAAACTCCCTCGTTATAACCAATACACAACTTATATAATATGTTCACGCAACTTCACTTCCGAACTTGTGACAATATTTTCTTGAAATGTTTATTCATTGTTGAAAAAAAAACGTTTTAATACATTGAAACTTTTAAGCTCACCACATCCAAACACAGCCAAGACATTACGGTGTTAAATTACATCCACTCTGAACCGAACTGAATACTTTGTGGTCATAACAACCGAGGATGCTTCAATTGACAATATTCTAGGTGCAACAAGTGACTGAGTTGGTGAACGACGTACATGTACGTTTATTTAAGTACATTCAAATCGTTTGTCTGGACCATGTGACTCATATTAATTACTATCGAAGAATTACGCTTTAACTCATGCATAAATGCTATTTGAAAATTTAAATTCACTTGGAGAACATAAATATCCATATTTTGGTCAAATTTCATTTAATAACTGTTAAAAAGTGGGATCTAATTTTTATATATTTTGAATAACATTATACTTCCTTCGTTAATACTATGATGAAGGATATTATCTAACTACGAAACGTGCTGTACAATTTATGTTAAGAGCGAAACGCTATAGTGGAATACATTTTCTGATATTTACATGGGTTCGAGCACTATTGCAGCTTTTGGCAAATTTCCACAATTTGACAAATAAAAGGGAAAAGGAAGGAGAAAATGGAAGAGTTGGCGAGGTTATCCAAATCTAGCCAGTTTTGGTATTCTCCCGTTTCGTTTCAATTTGGATTGGAGTTAATAAAAAGTCAACTTCGTAATTTATTGTTTTTGTTTTTATATGAATCCCGACAGTGGGACTATGTTATCCCCAATTAAGGTATGTTGTTGAAGAGAGTGGGGAAAGAAGAAGATAGAGAGGAGCAAAGTTGAAGAACGTGGAGGATCTGGCCATTTCAAGCGACGCGCCGATACCTAATGGTAGTTTTTCACCAGGGCAATATTGAAAGTATCCATCATTATGTAAAAAAATCTATTGACATCCGTTGATGTTAGCAGCATGAATATGAATAATCTTCGGACATTTTTTTGTTAATCTTCCCTTTAGGCAAACTGGCCTGAATTTGATCAAAATCAAAATTAAATTTATAGATTCTCTTAATTTTAAGTGTTCGTAGAAAGCCATAATATGACATAATATATGAAATGAAATAATAAATATATTTTTTAACTAAATTATTTAAAAAATAAATTTATTATCTACCGGTTTCGCTTTTGTCAAATTTCATAGCGATAGAATATTAAAACATCTGCTTAATTTTGGAATTTCAATTGTTGGGTTTAATATACTCGTACTACTCCGATGAAGCTTGACGAAAGCGAAAGCGGTAGGTGATAATATTAAAAATAAAATTAGTGGTGATTTACAAAATTATTAAAAGAAATGAAAAAATAACTTTGTAAGAGACCACAAATGTTATTTTAATTTTTATGACCGACCGGTTTCGCTTAGCCTAAGCATCACGAAGGTACAAAATTTAACTGATATCCGTGGTCTTATGAAAAGTTATTTTTTCATTTATTTAAATATTTCAAACGAGAAAGTGATTGCTTTTTACAAAAATATATCTAAATACAAATAACAAAATTTAAAAAAAATAATAAAATTATTTTTTCAATTTATCCATTGATTTCAATTTGACCATTACCAATGTCCTTTAAAACAGATGCGTACTCACTTTTGTAAGGCCCATTAAACGTAACAATCAACGTACTCGTAACAACACTCGTAACAAACTATTACGCTACTAAGCTGAATGCATTAAGTTAGTCGAACTGCCGCAAAGCCTGGCACCAAAGCCCGAAGCTTTTGGCTCCAATCGGGGCTTAAGAACCTGACTGACTAAAGTGTACGTCTCGGTGGTGATAAGGGATGAAATCTCGACATTCAACTCTTGCAAGTGGGGATGATATATGACTGTGCAATGGTGTCGCAGACTACGTGATTCGACAATATGGCTTATTTCAGCTGAATAGTAAAAATGAGACTGTGTTGTTGCTCTGTAAAGCACGTAATAATATTGGTCACTTTTAGAATCCGACGCTGGGAGTTCAATTATACACACGAAATGTTACTTAGGAACAATTATTGACCAAAAGGCTTACAAAAATCTCTATTGAAATTTATACTGTCGGTAGTTGTGTGCTTTATGCTGTAAAAGTAGCGATGACCGCTTGAAATTGATTTTAGCTTTTACGATGTTCATCATTTTCCGCAAGCCGCGAGCCATTAACAGATTAACACTTAATTTTGCCATGTTTGTCCATTCTTGGAAGAATCTATCTAACAGATAGTTAGCCCATCGATTCAGTATATTCATAGGACATCCATAAATACGTAGCATCTATTTTCAATGTAAGTTTAGTGTCTAGGTTTCCGTGCAATACAGAAGTCTACATATAAGTGTATGGGTACCAAATTATCCATATATTTACGCAATTTATGCGTCGAGAAGGCATGTTGTGTAAATGTACTGACACGATTTTAATTTTGTTCACACTCATATAAATATACCGAAAATGTGTGCATTAATAAGAAAAAAAAGGAAACTGAAAAAATATTGGCATCAATCTCAAAACACTCAGCAGCAATATATCGTGGTTTGGCTCTGAAAACCCCTATTTCTAAAGGAATGGTCTCTTACCACCCCCTCTGAGTATGTTTATGCATTCACATTTCCCACCCCTTTATTCAAATGAGAGGCGATGTCGTCAGAAATAAGAACAGAACAACGGTTGCGGCGCGTGTACGGGTAGGTACCTGCTGGTCGAAGTGCTACAGAAAATAAAAACTATAAGTAATCAAAGAAACCCAGTGATTGTCCAGGGATTTATTTGATATTGCCTCATGAAAAGTACCTAATCAAAAAGTACAATCAGCCTCAATGTTCGATCCTGCATTTTGAAGCACATTATATAATTTGGGCTGTGGCGATCTATGTTAAAGAATTGTATACGGCTGATCAATGTGGGAAGAGAAAGGATTACTATTCAGATCTGCTCACTTAAGATACAAACGACTTTTTACTTCTGAATGGTGTTATCTTAGAACTTCGATACTGGGCGAATTTCCATGTCCATGCATTCGTTAGACAACAACAAGCAACACCTGTTCCGTTCACAATAACAATAAATCTTTGCGAAACTTCAAACGAACAAGTTTCGAACGTTTCCCTCTGCGTTGAGACGGGCAGAATATTAAGGGTTAGGTACTTGACACTACGCGAAAAATTACATATCGTCGGTGCAAGATCAATACCGCATAACAACTATTTGTCAAAATGTTTGGGAGGGACAAAAAACGTTTCCATTTCACGCGGTTTTACTTGCTTCTTTGTATTTACTTAAACCGAGTGCACGCATTCGATATGCCAATTTCAGAATTTAAATATGCCATTATAATATATGCGGCTTGTGCCGTTCAACTAAAAGCGCCAAAAAACAGCTATATCAGATGACTTTTTTACATAAATATAATATGCATAATGAAATTGATTAACTTTAAAAATATAACATAATTAAAAATGATTTTGTGTCATTTGCCTGCAACATTTTTTTGGACAATTATATCTTATTTGTTTGGCCACCATGTCATTATTGTTGTGTGCATCAGGTGTCAATTACCCAGGCACAATGTTGCGCGTAGTGCAGCCTTTGTGTATTATACTTTGTAAATCATAATATTATAATGTATGCTGTGATCACATTAATTTGAAATATTTACACTTATCTTTTTATTTGATATTACTTTAAACATGTTTTTGTAAATATTTTGTTTGTGTTCCTAATAAAATAAAAATAAAACGTATTTGGATATTATTGGCTCATACGCGGTATTAGACTTACACTAACGATATCGATTATATTTACTATTGGTTCTAAATCATTGACCTTTATATCGCGTTTCTGGCTGGTACCGCGAAACACCAGAGGGTTATTTTTCATAAATACCTAAGAAAAAAATGTCGGTAATTATTATTGAAGGCCGAATAAAAAAAGTTAAGTTTTTATTCGCATCGTGTGCTCACTGTAGGCATTAATCTACCACTATCGGCTCGCTAAAAGCGAAATATGTTTGTAACCTAATGATAATGCTATGCACTGTTCACATAACTGCCAATGCAAAAAATGATCAGGCACCACTCCCACCAGATGTAAAGTTACGACAACACAAGTTATCGATAAATAAAAAATAATTTGAATATCGGGAAGTAGACTCGAAATTTGATTTTGTACCACCTTGGAACAGAATGTATATTTTTATATTTCTAAGGCTTCGCGTTCTGTCATCAAATTGCGGGAAACGTTTTTTTGTATTATTTCTTTAAATGAGTGGTTTCCAGAGTGATAGATACTCTAAGTATCGCTCTGGTGAAAGACCACCATTCAGAATTGAAACGTTGCTTGAAATGGCTTTAGCCGTGTTTGGTGACCAAATCTGAATAGCCAGGTGTTTCCCAACCTTCCCCTTCCTCATCTCCTTCCCCTCCCCACTACCTTCAGCCTCACAAACCCTTATCGAGGATCATAGTCTCACTGACTATAGACAGACGGTTGGGAGCAGTTGAGACTATTATGCGGTATTCATGTAAAAAAAATATATATATTCCAACTAATGTGCTTTTCAGAATTCGCTATGAAGTTGCACACCATGTATTAATAATATTTTATTTTGATAATATGGTATATATATATATTTAGAATAGCACTTACCTGTACAATTTTAATGACATATTTCGTAGGTTCTGATGGACTCATTTATAATCTTCCGATTTATTAGATTTCTTTTCATCGTACCAACTTTTTTTTAGACCATGCCATATAATCCGCTATAGTGGTCACTGTTGTCAGTAGCACGAGATATTTAATAACATACGTTAACGATGATCAGTGTACTGTGCCTTTGAAGACTAATCTTCCAAATTTAAGGTTAAAAAACATTTTATTGTTTCGAAAATTATTTTTATAAACGTTCACACAAATTATGAACCAATCGTTTTTTGTTTTTTTTTTTTTCGTAGAAACAAAAATCACTTTGTAGTTTGGTAAATTAAATGAAATGAAAAAATAAATTTGTGAAAGACCACAGATTTATTTTCATTTTTATGACCAACCGGTTTCGGTCTATTGGTCTGTAAGCTCATAAAATGATATTTCCTGTAAGCTCATAAAAATGTATCATTATTCTTTAATGACCTTCTCAGTTGACGTTTTGTCTCTTTCAATTCATATTATCTGCCTCTTTCTCTTACAATTTAAATGTTATTCTATTGTTTTCTCATTATTTTATTTTTACATTTTGTTCTCCCTCTGTATATGTATATATCTATATATATATATATATATATATATATATATATATAAACTATATATTTTTTGTTTATTTTAATTTTGTACCCTGATGATGATTGGGCTAAGCGAAACCAGTCAGTTATAAAAAAATTAAATAAAATCCGTGGTCTTATACAAAGTAATTTTTTCATTTCTTTAAATATGTCAAACCACAGAGTGATTTCTTTCTACGAAAAATTTAAAAATAAGTGATTTATTTTAAAAAAAATGATTAATTTACATTATATAATAAACATTGTATTTTCAAATGACACTAGAACCTGTCAGTAAAAAAATCTTGAATATCTCAAACATCAGTAGCATATGCCTAATGTCTAAAAAGTCTCAGAACACACACAAGGTTCCTCGGTACAATTTGAAATCCACCAATGCATCGAGTGAATGTGCATACTTGCATAAGATTCAAACGGATGCCAGAATAAATGATTGCTCACTCATGCACATTGGCAGGCCATTTGTGCAGCAGAAACTTTTGCCCGCCATCGCTAGAATCTACTTGTAAAATGCTGCAGAAGTAAACGTATTTAGTAGCGTAGCCTGTTAATGTTCAGATCAAACGTAAGTGTGATACGTAGACGTGGAGAGCGATGGCAATAAGTAGCTTCCAACAGATCTACGCCGTTTGATAACTTACTTTCTGTCGATATTCCGACATGCAAAACGTAAAATTGCGTGGATACATCCTGTTAAAGTTTCACTTTGATGTATTTGAGTACAAGTCATACCGTAGTTCTGTGCTTGATTACTTCAATACATTCCTGAACTTTCAAAATTACTTTTCTATTCACGCCGTTTCAAATTAACAGGAGAATGAGTTCACTCATTCTATTTACTAAACTTGTTTCTCAAAGGTACCATTTGACTTTTCACGTGTCACGATCATTGACGTAACGTTGACGTGTCATTTAGACTAGGGTTTTTAATCCAGTTAAGATCTTTTCCCTAAGAAAACACTAATGTAAAATTAAACTCAGTCAATTAAATAAAACCATCAGATGGTGATAGTAATAAGGCCTAATGAGCCGCAGTACTAGTTAGATAGTCATTATGAGGGGTATTTGTATAAGCCCCAGCTAGTTCAATCAAAAAAGTGTCATTTAGATACTCGCTTGTACCTAGATTGCATGCAGTGGGTAATTCTTTCGCTGAAATAGT
The DNA here is from genome assembly GCA_022651775.1 of Drusus annulatus. Lineage (NCBI taxonomy): Eukaryota > Metazoa > Arthropoda > Insecta > Trichoptera > Limnephilidae > Drusus > Drusus annulatus. Next base: position 295,491 of record JAGWCC010000305.1, on the reverse strand, counting down.
AGATATATTCAACTGAACTGAATCTAGTTCAAGAAGGCTATAATAGCATACCTCTTTCAAAAATATTACTGTTAATTTAGTGTATTAATTTTTCTATTATCTTATTTATGTTTTTGGGTGCTAATCACATACTCCATGTTATTTTTTTGTGTCACTATTATTATTTTATATAATAAGAACAATAATCGGCTGATTTATATAGGGCCGTTTTCGTGACTGAAATATCACCTCAAAGGGCACTTAAATGTTTCAAATTATGTATTACACAGTTAGGTTAAAGCCTATAAGGGCGTATATAATTAAATAAATAAATTTGTTGTCTTCGATTAATTTAACTCTCTACTCGCCTATTTACTCGTTAAGCTTAGCCTGAAAGGTTATATTTAAGAATATTTTTTTTATTTATTTAACCCATAACTTTTTGTTTACTTATCCGCATAACTATAGAAATAATAATAACCTTGGTGACCAATGGCGTCGTGTTTTTACCATCAATATTTTTTCTTACTCGAGCCAAATAAAACTTCTTCCCGAAATACGACCAGCCTTTTATATAAACAATTATTTAGGTAAATTTCATCAATTCTAAAGATAAAAATGACAACCTTTAGTCACTCAGGAATTTATAAATTGGATTTCAGTGATTTTTTGCATTTTATATTGCTAAAACAACCCGTCTTGTCAATATTAGAATCATAGAACATCTTAGATGTTTAAATAATCACGGTTTTTCTGAATATGCTAATCATTTTATTGATAAAGAATATACCTTCAATAAAAGCACCGGTGCTCACATTCTTCACAAAAATGATCATGGCATTAGATTAAATAATTTAGAAGAACTAGAAATAAAGAAAGCCATTAAAATTAATCATCATATTATTAATAATCAGGTAAATTTGTCCAGTAGTCCAATATTACGTACATTTCCTGTAAACTCGTAAAATGTATTATTATTCTTTAATCACCTTCTCAGGTGACGTTTTGTATCTTTCAATTCATATTATATGCTTTCTGTTATTTTGTTATAATTGAATGTTATTCTGTTGTTTTCTCACTGTTTTGTTATTTTATTCTCCCTCTGTATGTAACCGCACACTTTGTATTTTTGTGTGGTTTAATTTTGTACTCTGATGATGCTTAGGCTAAGCGAAACCAACCGCCATAAAAGTCAAAATAATATCCGTGGTTTTATACAAAGTTATTTTTTCATTTATTTTTTTTATTTTTAAAAAGTTTAGCGGTTCAAGAAAGCGAAACACGTAGTTTAATGGAAAGATTTCTCGCGATGGAAAATATTATGATACTAAGAAAAAAGGTAATAGTAGGTAAATCCAAAGTGTTTATTCAAGAATTTATACTGTGCAGCTTTCTATTTATGAGGCGGTTATTTTTATTACAAGTGGTAGTCATTTTTACGGATTGCGAAATAAAATATTTAAATATGTATCTACTAATCACCAAAGTTGTGCCAACAACGATACATAAAGCCTTTGATGGGTTATGGAGTACTTCACTATTTGAATTTGGAGGCGGAGGGCTCGATTCCAACCGCAGGGTAAAGATGTTTTGACAGTGAAGCGCATTTATAGGCGCCATTGTTGTGGATTTTCCGATACTCGATAGCTTTGCGAAAGCTCACAGAGTTCAAGTCCTGGTCGCAGCAATAACTTTCTTTCTCGACCGATTGCCATATGAGCTTAGTAGGATGATCAACCCTCTTATGTGTAAACACGGCCGTTAGACTTGTAAAGACATTAGCACATATTTATTTATTTACACCCGTTAGAAGCTTTTTACATAAATATTATCATTTTTTTAAACAATAAACTCATAAACAGTGCAAAAAATATTTTTAAAGAAAATGATATTAAATAACAGGTACAAAAATATTGTAAGTTAAAAATAAAAAATATACTGAATGAATAACAGGTTAAAAAATATTGTAGAAGAAAAATTATTTTAAATAGCAGGAATATGAAAATAAAATATTGTGTGGGTAAGAAAAATATGTAATATTTAAGTCACAGGCATGACAGAAAACATCTCGGTTCCGTTCATCCAATCTGAATGCATTTTGCAAGAACTCGAAAGCAATTGGACCGCGCAAATTGAGATTCATTTGGAACAACCTGCCATTTGATTATCCTTCGCGAGAATTTTTTTCTGTTCTCCGACGGGTAAGTCTAGATTATACTTTTTTGCCTATTCGTGCCACCAAACCCTACCTAACCTCACCTGACCTAGCCCAAAAAATAGACAAGGTAGGAAACATACGTTATTTTTTCATTCTTTCACAACGTCATACTCGTACATAGATCAGCAAAAAATATATTCTGCCCACTTGATTTCGCCATTCGTCCTTAAATCTTAATGCCACAATCAGTCGTTCGGTATTCCATTGTATCTGGCAGAGTTTTTTTTTCCGCGGAAAAGTATTATAGTAGGTGTACAACTTTGCTTCCGCCGTTTTTTTTTCCGATATTGCTTTATTGTAAAAAAAAACAGGTAAAATATTTATGATTCAAAGTATTGTCCATCGCTGGCCACTACTTTCTTCCATCTTTCGGGCAGCGTACGAATCCTGCGTTGAAAAAACTGGTCATCTAAAGCGATCCACGAATCGATACAATTTTTCACTTCTTCGTAAGACCGGAAGCTCTGGTGCCATTGGTCGAAGCAAGTGATAGTCAGAAGGAGCAACCTCGTAGTACTTCCCATTTCAACGTTTCCAAGTATTCACCATTTTCGCAACATGGGATCGAGCACTGTCATGCTGCAAAATCCCTTTATAGTATCTTTCGCTGTATAGCGGCCGTTTATCTTTCAATGCTCGGCTCGAACGAATTATTTGCGTTCGATAATGATCGCTTGTGATTGTTTCAGTCGGTTTTAACACCTCATAATACGTCACGCCGAGCTGGTCCCACGCCGTACCCTTTTTTGTCATATCGTTGGTAGTTGGTGGTGTATCTAATATTACGTTTTCACATCACCAAATTATGGTCATTCAGCGTGAAAATCTTCCGTTTTATGTCTTTCTGGAAAAACTCATCTGAAAAAATCAAAATGAAAAAAAATAAGCTTCCCCAGTGCATTATCATTCAATAAATGGAATTCATCCCAGATAATTGTAAGAAAGACGCTTTCACGTGTAAGGTAGCTACAAGTATCAAGTTACTAGAAGCTCCTTGCTTTCAGGTGCTTACGAAATATTAAAGGCAAAATTTATTTAATTAGAAACACATTTTTTGTAGCTTTAAACATTTAATTTTTGGGAGCTGTTGAGAGCAAGAACGAATAATAAAAACGACCTGTGAGAAAAAGTGAAATGAGAATAATAACCGCATAAAAATGTTGACTCTGCATTTGGCGTACCTCCTAAATGTACACCACACCGGCGCAAAGGCGTCAATTACGAAAGTTTTTGGACCACCTTCCAATGAAAAAATATAACGAACACTTAATTCTTACCTGGAGAAAGAATAAAATTTTATTTTTTCGGATAAACGTTTCACACACCCCGCGACATCGGTAAAAATGTATACAATAGTATAGTTTGCATTGAATAGTGCTCTTGAAGAAACATACAAATTTGCTAAGTAAGATTATTGATTGGACAGGTACTAGCATTATTCTTAATAAAGACATTAATCGTAAAGTGATTTCAACATCGCATTAATAAAGTACTTATTTCCTTCCGCTCGTGCAGATAGATACAAGATATGAAAGGAGTAGTAGGTGAGGTGTAAGTTACAACTATTATATTCCCGCTAGTTATTTAGATATATACCGTTCAATATAATAATTAATTACCATTCCAAAAGCAGGGAACTAAATCAAAAATAAACGTGATGAACAGCTTTTTTCGTAATAGCCAACAATTTCACAATCAAGTTATAGCCGTTATCGTGTCGCGCAAAAAATGGGCAAACTTAATTCAGCCTCCAGGTACCTGTCCCACTGTGTGGAGGTAAAAAAAGTCGGGGACAGAGCCAATTCGTTCCCAAATAATATTTCATTAGGTAGGTATTGAATTCAGCCAGATTGTCGGTGTTTACGCAGTCACCGGAATTTACATATCCCATTGCAGGGCCGAAATGAGAATAATTGTAAATTGTAACATTTGTCAAGTTAAAATACTAAAAATCTTGTGGCTAACTGTAAAGCAAAACGAGACGGGAAACACAAAACTAATTAGATGGCCACAAGGAAAAAAACAAGCACACAGAAATCTCTCATGTATTGGGCCGTCCAACTGTACAGTAAAATTCCGACAGAAATTACCGCAATAGACAATATTCTTCAAATAAATAAATAAAAAATGTTTTTGTCATAATCAATAATGTTGATTTATTATATCATCGCCGGAAAGGCAAAAGGCTGAAGAGCTATTTTAGGAAGTTTACACCGGAGCACATTAAAGTCTTTAAGTATCTGTTTGGATTTTGAAAAAAAAAAACTTAACTCCAGTAACCCTTTTGCCTTTCTTACATAATAAATATTCTTAAATATATTAAAATGGTTTCAGAAAAATATCTTTGCAATAACCGTGTCTATATAGGTATTTAATATTTTACACTAGAACACACAAAATATATGATCTTACTTAAGATGAATAAAATAAAAGATGAAATATGAACACTTGCACCGCTCTAGATTTAGACAAAAAAAAATCTAGAAAAATTTTGTTTTGGGGTGAACGACTTTTCATGAAATATTTATAAACATCAAGCATGCCTGTGCTCTATAGGTATCGAAGCAAATTTTGAGTCAAAAGCAGTATTCCCGCGGGTGCATTGCTTGCATACAACTGATTTTGGACAAGAGAGAAGTAAATTTCAACGAAATTTAAAAAAGGTGTACTTTTTTAAAGAAAAAAACTCTAAATAAAAAGATAGACACTAATAAATAAAAAGAACACAAAAAACTTTTAAAATATTTTAAATACAAATACAAATTCATAAACTTGTTGTCTTTTTTTCGCTAATCACAAGAAGTAGACGTAAGCAAGACAAAAAGCTCAAAAGTTTCTCAGTGACTTTGAGGTCGGATGAAGCCGGTTAGTAACGGTAGAGTTTCACAAAACACTTTTGTATTTTATGTTTTTTGATTGAAAGACAAGTTTTAAAAATTGAGGAATTGTTAATTTTAAAAAGAGAGAGCTCGGTCGCATTTTTTAGATAATTTCCATTAAATCTCGACAAAGCCGGGTCGTTACGCTGGTATTTTACCTACCTCAGAACAGGTTATAATAACCTAGTGAGATAGTTAAAGTAAAACATTAAAAAAAAATAGGAAACAAAAATTTTATAAATAAATAAAAAGTTTGAATAAATTCGATTTTATTCACAATTTAAAAACGATTATTGTATTTCGCGTAAAAATATGATTGTGTGAAGTGACACAAAGGCCAGAAAGATAATAATATATAATGTTGTGCAAAAGCTGTTTCTTCTTGCCTAAGTCCGTCACTGCCGCCTGCCCTTCAGCTAAGCGTACTTTTGACCAATAAAATAGAGAGCTCTACCCTGATTGGATTTGATCAGTATTTTATTTCATCCCTGAGGGGCGGTGAGTGACGTTCAGTGAACACTGTGTACTGCCGCCGACCAACGTCTACTAGCTGCTACCCTCTAGCTGCTGCGTCTATCTGCTAGCCTCCTTCTACCCCTTCTATCTGCCACCCTCTATCTGCTAGCCGCTAGGCTGTGGGGTGATGATCAAATTAAATGCCCCACCTCCCCCAAGGTTTTCTTGCTCCCGCTTCACAGGCTGAATGCTATTACGTTTATTGGCAATCCGTCAAGTCGGAAAACGTGTGGAGTAGGTGTGTTACCGTGGGAAAACTGATGCAAGTATTAAAAAGAAGTGTCTTCACGGTTTTATTTTTATTATTTCAAAGAAGAAGCTTATATTTCATAAAAAATACGGACACTTTAGATATTAGAAAACACGTAGAAGTAGGTTATTCATCTAACTACCGTAGACCAGTGGTGTTCAATTTCGTGTCCGTAGAAATAATTGTGTTTTTAAAAAAAAATTTAAAGCCTCGAGAAAATTTAATTTACTTCTAGAAATAAAAAACATTGTATTTTTATTATTACATCGAAATTTGTTGATATTTCACTTCAAGTGCACTGTGCTATAAGAAAATTTATTACAATGATTTTGTGACCCCATTTTAGGGCAATGTTCTCAAAATTACTTTCACAGTGCTCTTTACATTTAACCGTCAAAATTTCAAAACGGAAATTCAGTTATAATGGTGTCAAAGGATATGAACCTGGAAGACACATTTATTAAGTCAATGTTAAAAACTTGTCTCTTCAAGAATTTCATTTTTTCATTTTTTTTAAATTTAAATACCACACAAGAGTTCTAACTGCTCCCGGAGCTAGTGGGAATATGACAACCCCAATCGGGGTATGTTGTGAGGCTTAAGGAAGTGGGGAGAAGGAGAAGATGAGTAAGAAGAGGGTGAGGAAGTACGTGACTATTCAAATCTGGTCACCAAACACGGCCGAAATCATTTGAAGCAATGTTTCAATTCTTCGAATGGCGGTCTTTCGCCAGTATCTACCTCACCAGAACGTGCCGCAAACGTACTATATTTTATTTCATGCTAATTAAATGTGAAATAACACAAGTTAATTCAATAGAATTTTCGTGCGCAGTTGGGATTCGGACCCACTTCCTCCGGACCCGTAGCAGATGATCTTAACTATGGAGGTCGTAAGAGTTTTGCATCGACAAACAATCGATGCATTCCAAAGAATGCTGGCCATACTAGTCTAATAAAGGAATAGCCACATATTGAATAACAATAGCGTAAGACAAAACATTACCAAAAATAATAGTAGGTTTTCGAAGTATTTGTCTTAACTACGGTTTGCAGGTGTAAATAGGTTGAAGCACACTGGTCTCGACAAACAGTCGGATTGATCACACATCGAGCGATCGGATCGTATAGGTTCAGCGGGATGTCAACATTGAACCCTTAGTCTGTAGGCAAACACTTGTACCCATCCCAAAGCCTTCGGCCATCGTGCCAACTGGCTCATGTTTATTCTATTTTTTGTGTTGTACAGTTTAATTAAAAATTATCCGCTGATGTTTTACAATGCCATCAGTTTGACAACGTTCAGGTGATACGTGAAAAAATACACCTGGCAAAAATTGCACCGATTTAAAAGTCCAAGAGAAGTATACAGATATAAAATACACTGTGTCCGGAAACTCGTGGTACAGCAGAAAAATGTGATCATCTGCGGCACATACAGAACCCAAATAAAAATAATATTTTCGATTTTAGCATTTTTAATTTAAAAATTAAATAAAATTGGCAACCTTGGGGTGAAGATACTAATGAAACCGGGTCTACACTTTTACGCAATTTTAAAAGACAATAAACAGCTGATAGTAAGCCTGTAGCGAACGAATATTTTGATTATTACAAAACTTCCTTATACTCGATTTACTCGAAAACAAGAGAACTAATAAAATGTCTACAAATATGGTGTAGATTTATCAGTTTTCCACTTGTACTACGTGTCTCCGGACACTGTGTATAATATTATTTTAATAAAGGCTAAGTAGAAGAAGACGCTCCACCTCAAGATACGTGATTTATACGTGACGTTTAAGGCTCGCTAAGTTCCGAGATACTGTCTACGGCCGTAATGCCTTGATGAAATCCAACCCCGCATAAGAAAGGACACCCGAAAACAAAGTTACAGAATTTTAAACAATCTTTTTTTGGTTTAAGTAAACAATTTAAACAATAATTCGTTCTAATATTACCTACTGACAAGTACACAGCTCTAACTCTCGTTGATTAACAAATATCTCCACTAAGAGTTTTGCAACCCTGTGTAGAGTGCTTTAGTAAAACTACTTACCTCACTATTTCTAACTTAAGAAAACTCTATGTGACACAAACACGTTTTTTTCTTTAAGAAGTTGTTTTCTGAATGTTCACAGCAGTTAATTAAAAAGTCTTGGAAATATTCTGAGAAATTTTCAATTAAATACAAATTAAAAATCAATATCCATAACAAAAAAATAACCAGTAACTAACTCACAAATGTTGAGATATACCGGAATTTTATCGTGAACTTGACATGATAAAGCTAGAATAAAATTTATCGGTTTTGCAGAGGAAATTATTAATAGAAACCTGCATATATTCTATAAAAAAATCTTAACCATAAAACAGAGATCTGTTTGTTTCTCTGATGCCGCAAAAACTATCGGTCGATGAGATACGGCGAAATTGTAAATTTCTGCACATATTTATTCCATAATAACGTAAAATAATTACCGACATAACTTGCTTATATAAAATTATAAATTCATGGCAAATTTTATTTTTAAAATGTTTTTGAACATGAAAACAAATTTGATTGACAGCCCTGCCCTAATATATTTAATTTGTTTTTATGTACCACGCAAATCAACGTCGAGGCATTATTTACCTTATTATTGTAACAACTCCAACACGGTATCACAATTGAGGGGTTAAGAAGCAAAGGCAGCAATCTCCAAAAACGGTTCTGTAGCATTGTCAACTTTTGAATGATTATTATAAAGAAATGGAGAATAAAGTGTACAAAAATGTTAGTGTACATTAAACTAGGAACAATTTGAAACAATTATCTCTAAATTTATCAACATACTCGCAAAATAAAAGTGTATTAAACGTTAAATCAACTTTCCAAGAAATAATTTAAAATGAATTAGATTGTTGCCTTTGCTTCTAAGCCCCTCAATTATTGTACACTCCCGTTCGCCGTATGCAGAATTTGGGTAATAATTATAAGGATGTTGTCGACATATTTAATACATTAATAATTGGTTGAATTTGTTGCGTAAAGTAGAAATGGAATTGATTGGTTCATCTTTATAAAATTATAGGTTTTTAAATTTTAAATTAGAAGCAGACTTCGAATTTATTTATTTATTTTAATTTATTTTTTAAAAGTAAGACAAACATTCCCGCGTTACGAATAACCTGACAATATTTGAAAAACTCCTACTGCCATCATAAAAAGCGGAAGAGGTTGCTTGTGCAATGATGGAGGACTTAGCCAGCAGAGGAATTGAACGCACGACGCCCGGGTAGGAATCCGACGCGTTCTCCACTCAGCTACCGACCGGTTAATCTATTATTTAATTGTTTTTGTGTTTAGTCTAGTTTACACGCTTCTTATTTACTTTCTCTTGTTGTATTTTTATTCCAGGTTGTATTTTTGCATTTCTGCATATTGTGGTTTATATGCGTACCGTTAGTTTTTGTTATTGAATTTGAAAAGGGCCTAAATTGGGCGTTAATAAATAAATAATTTTGCAACCATATTCAGTTTCCAGAGTCGTTTAAGTCAAGAGTTATCCAGTTTTTTAAAATGAATTTCACGAAAACAGACAAGCTGATTTAAGTTGGTTCCATACATATCAGTTGTTCAGTGTGAAAAAAATTCTTAAAAAAAGTATTGAAACTCGGACGAAGTCGATTATAACTACTAGAAAAAAATAAGTAAAAAGAATTATTGAATCTTTCTGACATGTCATCTTTGCTGTTGAAAAAAAAAGTTGTTAAAAACCCTTGAGAGGTCACGAAGAGCTTAAAAAAATATCTGCATAAATTCTAGAGGCATCGGATCTGCAATAAAAAATTGTTACAACGGATTAATTCAAGCGAAAGCTCAAGAGGCTTGATACATATTTAGATATTGATAGGTAACGGCAGTTTACGATGATGGTGTCGTTGGAAGTAGACCACGATAATGATAATCAAAATAAATAACTTGATCATACACACATTAAAAAAAAATTGACCCATGTATCCACGAGTTGATAATTTGTCAGACAAGTGCCATATATAACACCGAGTTTCCTGTTGACCAGATAGGTATATATTTTGCAAGTCAAAGAAGATAGAATGAGGCTGTTTCAAGTTTGAACACTGAATATAAAGTATATCGTAAAAGTCTAAACGACTGTGTTACCAAAATTATACATTCCGTCCTACAATGAAAACCTCTTTTATATAATATTAACCAACATATCAATATCATAAATCTGAAAGGAAGCTTAAATATTTTACAAAATGCTGTCATTTTTTATCACTCTCAGACATTAAAGAATACGAGGTCTGTTCAAAAGAAAAGGTGAATTTTGAATTTTCGCGGGCTGTGTACATTCGATTATCGTTTTTTTTTGTTATGTTGGTACACATATGTTAATCATATGTTAGCATTATCAGCCATTTCGGATTAGTGGTTGGTTTTTGACAACTGGAAAGGTTAGTCACGTTTTTGTGTGTTCTTCGATTTTTTACTTTTGAAAAAAATGGATCAAAGAATATGTATTAAATTTAGCGTTAAAAATGGGTTAAAGTGCTCCAACGCACATAAAATGTTGTTTGTGGCATTTGGCGAGTCTACTTTGTCTCAAAAAAGTGTTTATAAGTGGTACAAGTGCTTTACAGAAGGCCGAGAAGATGTTGATGACGATGAGCGTCCTGGAGTTGCAACCACGTCAACAAACAAAGAAAACATCGAAACAGCGAAGAAAATGGTTTTGGAAAATCGTCTAATCACTATTAGGGAAGTTGCAGAGGATGTTGGCTTATCAATCGGCTCATGCCATGCGACTTTTTCCTATTCCCGAAACTGAAGAGACCAATGAAAGGAAAGCGTTTTGCCACAATTGACGAGATAAAGTCAGAATCGAACAACGAGCTGATGGCCATACCGAAAAGCGCATTCCAGAAGTGCTTCGAGGGTTGGAAGAAGCGCTGGCATAAGTGCATTATATCTGAGGGGGATTACTTTGAAGGGGAGAAAATGGATATTGATGAATAAATAAATACTTACCGAAAAAATTCGAAATTCACCTTTTCTTTTGAACAAACTCTTATATACCGGATTTGTATTCGTATCCAAGCATTGCTGGTTCAATCAACAGCTAGCTAAATCCTCCAGCTAACCTCACTACAGAGTGGTAGATACTCTCAGTATCGCTCTGGTGAAAGACCACGTTTCAGAATCGAAACGTTGCTTGAAATGGCTTTAGCCGTATTTGGTGACCAGATCTGAATAGCCAGATACTTTCCAACCTCCCTCTTACCCATATGCTTCCCCCCTCACCCCTCCAGCATCACAACATACAACACTGGCTCTGGACAGTCAAGAGCAGTTATGCGGGGTTTAGGTAAAACATAAAAATAAAACAAGCCAGCAATTCAGCTTTAATCGGGAGAGGAATTATGAAAAATTCAAATATTTTCAGTTATTTGTAGCCCGGGAAAGTTTGGGTTTCTTTAGCTAAAAATGCTTCCAAAGTGACGTATTCAAAACTCTATTCTACTTCTATTAAAAATTCATGAAATTGAAATGATGTTTACTATGGACAACCGAATGAGATTATTATTTATTAAATCAATTGCTAACCATGGGAACACCAATACCTGTATTTCTGGAATATATGTGTCACACATATTTATAATGGTTTCATTATGTCTCCGGTATTCAAAATTTCAATTCCTCCCCGGGCCTTGGGCCTTGGGCCTTGGGCCTTGACTAACGGACGGCTTAGTCAGATCTGTGCCTTTTTTGTCGGTCCAGATTATTTGTAGTGTATTAACATTTAAAAGTACCAGTTAATTCAAAAAAAACTAGCCCCATTTCTTGATTAAAAGAGTATTAATTGTGAAATGAAAGATCTAAAACACACAGTTTATGATAAACCTTGTGATTTTAATTTTACTAAGAAGCATTTAGTAAATGAATCTAGGATAAGTAGAAAATATCAGTTTCTGAAAATAAGTTGTTGTATTTCGCGCATATTATTTTGAAAATGAAGGTTGTACGTAGTTAGTTATTGAGTGCGAGATCTTGAGAAATTGGTTTGCGCTTGTGTTTTGTACGGGACAGTTGATATGAACGTTCTCTAGGAGGTGACAACTGTCAAAATCATTGTTGATGATTTGGAAAATGAGTTTTTGCTCGGTTAAGGTTCTTTTGTCTCTCGGGGCAATATTATACCAGGACAGATAGCTTTGCGAAACAGTGTTGTCAGGATTGTTGATTTTTTCCTGACTCGGGCGTGACTAAAGTTTTCATGGGCACACCTTTTTACATCCATTCATAGCACATGTCGACATAATGTTTTGTTTATTTGTTTAACCACTTTTTACAGTATGGTTATCAACAAAAATATAGGTTATAACCTCAAAAAACCGTTGAGTTATTTCGCATAGCAAAACGTAGTGGGCGGAGTCTCCAGAGACGCGGAGAGAGAGAAAACATGCTTATATACCTAAAAGTGGTGCGATATTATGTGACAACTTTTTGTTTCGTTCTCTCTCACGGCTTACGGCGCAAAACCCCGGAGAAAGTGATTTATTGTAAATTTGAATAGGTTGGGTAAAAATATTTAGCTCTCTCTCCATATATAATTTTACTCCATGTTCTAAATATTAATATTTGTTCTGTTGTTTTGTTGATAGAACTTTAAATCTAAGTGTTTTAGAACCCTCTTTAGAATTTTTTGATTTTTTTCAATGTTAGCGTTATATCAAATCACCGATTCAAATTCCAATATTGAGCGAAACATTTTGACTAGAGCGCCTTGATCACCGTTTATGAAATTTCCACATGACTCGTTCACACTTAGGTGCATTCCGCACATCTCATTGGTCAACTGAACGGTACCTTTGCAAAAACAATTCCTAAACTCGATCGTGGGAGCTGATTTGTTTTACATAATGACTTTTTGCATATAAATGCTTCAGAGATACGCGAACTCTTCGTGCAAATTAAATAAATGACCGTGATTATTTCTGGTTTGAGGATGTCTCATTAAATGTTGCGATGGGTGAATCAATTTAAAATGATACATTGGTAATGATTAATGATTTATTATTGTGTGAATCAATTATTTACCTGCAAGCTATATTACATTCTACATTTTTTGTATGAATACCGAAATATGAAGTTGCATTTATATAATTTATTTTTAAATAGTATACACATACATAACATTATGTATGTTATAATACAAACCTTAAATTATAGTACATATTTAAGGTACATATTTTCTTAATTTTTATTTATTTTATTTTTAATATTTACTTCTAATTTAATATCATTGGGTGTTTCATCAAATATCTTTATTTAAGGCTTTTACCAGTATTTACTACCCAGCTTTGCCCGTATTTTAACACTCTTTTGAGGGTTTTTTTTCTTCTTACAAAACATCTGAAAAATAAAAAAAAACGCAAAAGCGTTCTTAATTTTTTTTATAGCACATATTTTTATAAAAATCCAAAAACGATTTTTCTTATTTCAAAAAAAAGAAGTGCTAAATACCAACCTTATTATTTTTACGCGTGATAGCTGTTTCGCTTTCCGAAGGCATTGCCATGCTGTAATAATAATAAAGCAGAACTTTTTTACAAACAACAAACTGCAATTTAAATTTATATAAAAAAACATATTATAGCATATGTAAAACAATAAATATCTAAGATTGCATTTCTTCGTTCCTTGTTTTTTCATGGTGAAACTGTAAGAAGGAGGTGAAAATAGTTGTGTTAACCAAGAAATTCCAGAATGAACTGTTGTGCAAAAGTAGGAAGAAGGAACTGAGGGGTTTTTCTTGTTCTTTTTTTATGTTCACTTGAATGGTTATCATTTTTTCATCGATATTTTTAACTTTGTACAAATTTGTCAAAAGGGAAAAAAATTGATCGTTTTTGTTTTACTTTCGTTTAATATAAAATGGTATAGTAAATAATATCGATAGCGGTTTTCTGTAGAGATGGTCTATATCAGAATTGGGTGTACCTGCGGTTCCAGTTATCGGTGACCGGTGACTGGCGACGAACCGGTTACTTATCCAGTTCTTTTTGGAACCAGCTCCTGGTGCCAGAAAAGTTCCACAAAGGAGATTTTTATATTTGAATCGAAAAGTACTAGTAAATCGACAAAAGTTCCTCCCCAAAAAAATACTAGCAAATCAGGAAAAAAAACGATTCCTCGGACAAATGATATCGTTTTTATTTTCAAAAAAAAAGAACCGGTTTCTCACAGAAATAATATCGACGGTTTCCGTACCCGGCTTGGAACCGGTTCCTTTTAGCTGGGACAGGAATATCGACCATATCTAGTTTTCTGAAAATTTGACTAAACTTGTTTTATTACCTTTTTTTAATATATCAAATAGTGAAGGGTAATTTTGAATGAATTTGATTGAGGGATTCCTCCCGAAGTTTGTAGTTGAAATTCTCAAAACCTATGCTTCAGTGTGGTGGTACAGTATAAACATCCCTGTGCTAAAGCTGTAGCCAAAGTTCGGACTTGCGAATGCTTCCGGTTTATCCTTCAATAGGTACATTGCAGCATCACAGACGAGTAAATAAAGATTCAATCTTTAAATAACAGGATGTAAATTGTTTGGACTAATGCCATTACATTGACGCGATGATAAAGATATCGGAAAGTTGTGAGACAAAAAAGGAGAGAATAGAGTTAAGAAGTTTAGATGATGACTGGGAAGTACCTGGCCATATGGGGTATTTGGGGTACGTTCCAGAGTGGTAGATACCTTAAGTATTTCCCTTGTGAAAGACCAACTACGTCGACACTTACTTACAATGGTTGAGTCCATGTTTAGTGGCCAGATCTGAATAGCCAGGTATATATCAACTTTACTCTTCTTCATCTTCAGTTGGGACTATTGCGCGGTATTTACCCTAAAAAACTTGTAACTAGTTAGAAAGTCATCTCAGTCACATAACAGAGTCTTTCCTTTTGTAATTTATTACTTAAAGGGTGTATCTATAAACATCTGTGAGTACAGCCTCTTGGGGTGATTTTTCACAAAAACAGCGCAATACACACTATCCAATTCTATTATTAAGTCAAACTGAAAACTTTTTGTCTCCGTCAAACGAAGTAACCTTATTTTAACTAATAAAAATCAATATTTCTATCAATTTAATGATTCCGCGTATAATGGGATCGAAATATCTTTTGCCAAACGGTCTCAGAGTTTAACAACATTCTTAGAAGACGGTGCTTGGGGATGGATGATTGCTCTAATGGTAAAAATGAACATAATTTAGCGTACATAATTTCCTCATCGTTATAGGCATAATACAAGCTCATTGCTGTGCTACGACAAATGACCACAATTCAAAAGATGAGTCTTTGGCTGAAATGGCCTCATCTGCATTTAATTATCAATTTGGATGACGAAACCACTAAATCAATTTATATTTCTAGCATAGTAAATTTTTAATTTTTTTAATAAATGACGATAAAAATACAGTGGAGTTCTACAATAAAGCTTTTGCGGCGAAAAAAAACACCAGTACACCAAAAACTTTTATTTGTAATTAGAAACTTTTGATTGAAGATCAGCACCCAAAAATACACACTTTTTGACTTTCTAGTACAAGCAATACTATAAATGATTTATCTGTTAATTCTACACGGATAGTTGGAAATTTTTTAAGGTTTCTAGTGAATACAATTCTTAAACAGTAAACTTATAAATTATTTTTGAAATGCATACTAGAATTTCAGCTAAAACAAAAAGAATATATGATGCGAAAGTGAATGGAAGAAGAAGTCGTGGACGCCCGAAGAAGACATGGCACGATCGAGTGAATCAAATACTTTAATCGATGTATGAATGTGAATGAAGCAAGAAGTGCGTGCCAAGACAGAGTTATATGGCGATCCGTCCTCTCTGCCTACTCCTACGGGGGAAACGGAGTGATGATTAGTTAGTTAGTTAGTGGACATTCAAACATTAGAACGCTTGCGACAGTCTTGTCTGAAGAAAACTCTCCTTAAAGGACAAATCAACCTCATGAGGGCCGAATGTGCCACAGCGCCGTAAGCTTTGTAAAGATGCATAAATTTCTGAGAAGAAGAAAATCAGTTTTTTAAAGCACAAGTTACCTCATATGACGACTACTGAAACTCAGCAATAATTTTTGTTTAACCCTTACATTACATCTGCAGTTGAAAAGTCCGCTTCTTTTATTTGTGTCTGTCCCATTGAGCAACACAAAAGCAGAATGTCTCGAAATGGATACCGACTCGACTTGATGTATTGTCTCTCTAATAGATGATAGCAGAGAACAATTATTGTATTATTTTTAAAACATATTGTATTTCACAACGAGAAGTATTTAGACGCTATTTACAAGATCGCACGATGAGATATTTTCTCCTTTTTTTGATTTCATCCGCTTTGTTTTAGAGTAGAGAGAATAATTCAGTTTGCCATGGTCTCCATGCAATATTTATTTATTTATATACTAACGGCCTATTGTCCAATTACAAAAAAAAATACATAACCCGAAATGGTAAAAAATAGCAACAGAGAAAGAACAGCACATACATAATATTATAATGAAGCAATATACGTAAGAAAGAACACTCAAATCAAAACCACGGTCAAGTCAAAGTGTTGGTAGAATCGTAAAGAATAACAAAAATAATTTAGAATGCTACTAAAATTTTCAAGACCATGGCTTGAGTTAACAAGTCTCGATATTCTGGACAGTGGAGAATGGTTCCCATAATTAGTAGAGTGATAATTGAGGAACAGCAATTCATTGTCCAGTAAAGTAATAAATTATTCATATTTATCCCATTTTTCTTTGTCAGTAAACCATTCCGATCTTTAGTTACTTCGGTGGCGTGGGCCGATTAAAAGCCCAGTCCCTCCTCTCACAGCGTCTGCCTTTTTGTTATTCCCAGATTTGGCTGAGGTGGTTTGGCGTTTCTCCTCTAAGATTCAGGGCGCCATTCCAACTGAAATTCTTTTTATGAGAGTTCGATGCCAAGTGCTTCACTTTGGCCAATAGTGTTACTCCCGTTACCGCTCTTAAGATTTTCGCTTTGGCAACCCGTACCCTAGAACTAATTTAAATCCAAATTTGATAGATATGAACAAAAAACAAACAAAAAAACTTTGTATAAGAACCCCGAATACTATTTATTTTTTTATGACCGACCGGTTTCACTTTGCCTAAGCGTTATCAGAGTGTAAAATTAAACTTAACAAAAATTACATAGTGTGCGGTTTTATATACATACAGAGGGAGACAAATTATAAAATAAAATAACAAAACAATGAGAAAACAACAGAATCATTTTTAAATTATAACAAAGGTACAGAGATAAAGAGACAGATAATATGAATTGAAAGAGACAAAACGTCAACTGAGAAGGTGATTAAAGAATAATGATAAATTTTATGAGTTTTCAGGAAATATATTCCAGAGTGGTAGATACTCTAAGTATCGCCTTGGTGAAAGACTACCATTCAGAATCTAAACGTTGCTTGAAATGGCTTAAGCCGTGTTTGGTGACCAGATCTGAATAGCCAGGTACTTCCCAACCTTCCTCTTCCCGATCTCCTTCCCCTCCCCACTACCTACAGCCTCACAACATACCCAATTTGGGGATGCCATAGTCTCACTGGCTCTAGACGGTTGGGAGCAGTTGAGACTCTTGTGCGGTATTCATGTAAAAAAAAAAAAAAAAAACCTAATATGGGACTACTAGACAAATTTACCTGATTATTAAAAATATGAATATATTGAACCTTTTAAAAAAATATTAATTCAATGCCAGCATCTAACACAATCATGATAATAAGGTTCGTTATTTCGTAAACGTATTTTGTAACACAAGAACCTTGTTCTTTATATTGAGGAACAGCTTATATGATTATTTGGAAATACACTATGCAAAAATTGTAACAATTACCTTAAATATTATTGTAAAAAAACTCACATTAAATAAAATAAAATAAAAATAAAATAAAAAAAGTATTTTGCCCCAGTATCAGGTTTATACAGAAGGTACGCCATCTGCGAAGAATTCTTATTCAAATATAGAGCATGCAAGTAATAGAACTATATTTGAAAACGGAATACGCTGACGTGTGGTTAATGCATGCTCTAATGTAAAAATCTAATGTTAAACGTGACAGTGTTTTAAATGGGACAGAACCGTCCTCGGAAGAATTTTTAAAGGTTTTACAACACTTTTTTTTACCTTCATACCATCCAGTTTTGGATTTTTCGTACCCCGGGCAGTACTTCTATTGCACCTACCCTTGTCTCGGTTCTACTTCAGGTGTTTAGAAATATTATAACTGACTAACTAACAAACCATCACGCCGTTTTTACCGCAGGGGTAGGCAGAGAGCACGGACCACCATACAACTCTGTCTTGGTTTACACTATTTGCTTTATTCACATTCATACATTGTCTCATACATACTCTTCTGTATTCTGATTTTTTACATGGCCGTCCAGGCCATCCGTTCAGGCGTCCCCGACTTCTTCTTCCATTCATTTCCGCATCATATCGCTGTGCTAGTTCAATACTATAACAAGTTTTTTTTAAATAATTGAGTTATTAGTGTTTTCTGATTACTTATTTTACATAAGGAATCAAAGGACACCCATAGGTCAAAAAATATATATTTTTGACTTATTATTGTATTGAACTAGCACAGCGATATATTCTTTTCACACTCCTCTTTTCGTTAATTTGCTCTACATGCCCAAACCATCTAAGCGTCCCTTTTTTTGTCCTATTAATTACGCTTAAATCAGCCTTGCATTATTTCAGGATATCCACATTTTTAACACGGTTTTACCGCACACACGCCTCAGGGATCTCATTTCCACAGCAAGAAAAGCCAATCTATCTATTGATAGTTTATGTCGAGTGAAGTTTTAGTTGTTGAAAATTGGTTACATTTTTAGGAACAGTCCTTCAACAGGTTGGAAACAAATAAATACTAGCACCTCCCGAATAACTATGACGAAATAACGACATATTCGTTTTACTAAGGATTTCCGGTAAGTATCGTGAAATATTAAGCAAATAATCACAACACATCAACTGATACGATTATATTAATGAGAAATTTGATCTTGCTAAGGTAGACCTCAATACAGTCAATACATACAACAATCAACTCCTTTTAAAATGTCATTTATCTATATTGAATACAACGACGGTTTGTGATGGTAGTTTATGATGTAACATATACATAAAACTTGCTAACTCTTGATAATACTAAGGATCGCCTTATATGGGTACTTACCTTGAAATAAGAATATATGTCGAGAGACAGCTAAATATTTTTACCTAGCCTATACAAATTTACGATAAATCAGTTTCTTCGGGTTTTTACGTCGTAAACCGAGAGAGAGAAAGAGACAAGACAAGTTGTCACTTAATATCGCTCCACTTTTAGGGATGTTAGCACGTTTTCCATCTCCCGCGACACAACCCACTATGTTTTGTTATGCGATATAACTCAACGGTTTTTTAAGGTAATATCCTATAGTTTTGTTGATAACAAAACACTACGTCTTCATGTGCTATAAATGGATGTTAAAATATGTGTCCGTGAAAACCCTAGCCACGCCCGAGTCACGCAAAATCAACAATCCTGACTACACTGTTTTGCAAAGCTTTCCCTCTTGTATATTGTTGCTCTGAGGTACTGACCTATATTTGAAGGCAGTGGATAGATATAACCCCAGGAAGGTATTGCCAAATAACGCTTATAACGCTAAATTCTATTATATCAGAACGTGATTTTAACGATAAACGAAAAAAACGGAAATACCATATTGTTGATTGTTTCCGAGCAAATACCAACGGAATCAGAATGTTTTGAATACTAAAAATCTTAATCCATAAAAGCTTTTAAGTTATACGAGCGCGTTAGTTGTAATTACGCCGTTAAACATATTATGGGATATAATATTTCAAATAAATGTGGTGTTGTTAAGTCTCGATGTAATGTCTTTCTTATTTAGTAAAGAAAAGATATTTAAATAATGATTTGAACTTTTAACATATATTTTTTTTAATTTTAACATACAGCAATATGCAATAAAAAATGGTAATAACTTTGAAATGTGTTTAATATAAACGGATGATTATAACGAAACCGTCTTCAAAACCTGGCAAAGTGTAAAGTATAAAGATATTTAGTAAAGAAAGATATTAACTTGTTGGCAGTCTACAGCGAAGTTTTGATACCAAATCTGATGAATGGCTAACGAAAAAAGGTAGGGGGGAGACTGAGTAAAGTAGAAATGAGATTCCTAAGGCGAATGTGTGCTGTAATCGTTATTAAGAAGTTGTGGAGAGATAGTTTGGACATCTAAGGCGGATGATCTGCAAACAAAGTATCAGAAGAATATTATATGACCCAGAAATGGATGGAAAAGAAGTTGGGGATGCTAAGGAAGCCTTGACACAAACAGAAGAAGAAGTGATATCAAGAGTTCAAAATCGAAATGTCAATATCGAAATGGATTGCAACTGTCTTGAAAACAAATTATCATCACTAACTTCAGTTTAATAATAATGTTACATGGCATATTATGCCATGTAACCTTCATATCTATCCTAAATCTGCTGTCAATGGGGCTTTGCCCATAAGGAAATAATAGCTGACCTAGAGGTGGTTGAAAATAGAGCTCATAGAAATGTCTTCGGTCTTCCATTGGACACTCATTTCGGGAATATTCACTCTGACACTAGCATCCTTCTAATCAAGATCCTTCCCAAACATGAAATCACAAGCACCACCCTACAAATACTCAGTGATCAACGCACCCTAACATCCAACTCCTTTACAATAACACATTCACTATCCGACAATATGACACTTGAAATAACAATAAAATTCGCATTCCTATAAAACACAGCATTTGTGTTAGAGAAATGGAACACTTTGGTGTGGGATACAATCTTTGGAATATATTTCCTACTCACTACATAACTCACATTGAGATAAATATTAAAAAAAAAAAAACAGTCAAAGATGTATAATACCTTGGTATTTGTATTTATTTCAAAATAATTTAATAATTTATTTCAATTTTAAAATCAAAATTCAACTAGTTTCCACCTATCTTATCACGTGTTTTCCGCTAGATTAACAACCCTTATTCATTGCACTTCAAGGTCACTATTTGAAACTGTTTATTTGGAGTGCTTATTATTTTGTTTATTGCTTAGAATGAACTTATTAAAGCTTTATGCTTTATTTTCTGTGTATTATTCCATATCGCAGTTCATTGAAAATTATTGAAATTATCTCAGTATTTATTATTTTTCGTTTATTATTTATAATTTTTTTTTTTTTCTACTTTTGTTTGATATTTGAAAAATAAAAATAACTGTTAAAAATGACGGTGAATGAATTGGTTAGGATGGAAAAGTTGGATAATGCGCAGCTCCCGGATAGAGTACAGGTCGCGAGTTCGAGTCTCGGTTACGATTAAATCTTATTGTATTCTGTGACTTTTTCTGTTTTCATACTCTTTGAAGATTGTTAATATTCTTTCGATAATCAACATTAGTATGAAACGTAATGCTTTGAAAAGCTTAGCTTTTATTGATTATTATATGATTTCTCGTTTTGACCATCGTTTTGGTGGTTGTATTTATTGCTGTCGGAATTCTGAACTAAAATAATTAATCAAACCGCGTAATCAAGTGCAATTGTTGCGAATTTGGGGAGGGCTTTTGGGCAGGCCGGAGGAAGGAGGGTGGTTTGTCAGACACCAATTATTTTGTCTGATAGGCTTTAATCAATTCGAACACCGCTGACAGCCTCGACGGCCTGGTACAGAAGGGATGATTAATACGAATTCTAGTTGGCATTTCCTGATATTCGTCAGAGATATTATGTAATTATTTATTCGTATCAAATCTCTCTAATTGTCAAAGCAGCGACATCGTTTTTCTTTTCATATACGTTGAAATATATAATATTATATAATACAGCTTTCGTAAAGCATGGTGATCATTGAAACGACTTCTACTTCTCTCAATCAATCTTCTTTGAGCTTTTCTTCTTCTCTCTTCGCAATCAATCCCCCTCTTCCTCGCTTTGCTTCCAGGTCACTTCTACTAGGGGACCAAGTTGGTTATGATTTTGGTGTCCTGTCATCTGATATTCTTTCCACGTGAGCGGCCTATCGCTGTCTTTGCGATCTACGAAACTTAATGATAGTATAGTATACTTGATAAGTTTCTTGATTTAATGGTCATACTTTAATAATCAATGGTATTAAAAAAATTACTGGTTTAATTCTCAGTATTTATAGTTTTTTTTAAATGTCGCAATACTTGAATATAACTGGGGTTCAGAACTAAAGAGCCACAAAGTTTCAGGGAGATAACATTATCGCCGGAAAGGCAAAAGGGCTGAAGCGCCATTTTGGGAAGTTCACACCAGAGCACTTCAAAGTTTTTTTTTTGTTTTACAATAAATAAATTAAGTCTTCAGTACCTGGTTGGATTTTGAAAAAAAAATTAACACAGGTAATTTATTGCTTTTATTGAATTATTTTAAGTGACAAAAAGCTAAAAAAGTCACAAACTTGGGTCACTTGAGTCAAGCCTTTTCCCAAATAGTAAATATATTTTAGATGACTGAAGGGCTACAAAAGTCTTTAGAATCAAACGAGAGTCAGAGCATTCGATGCAGAAAAAAACCTGATCAAAAGTGCACATTTACCTTATTTTTGACCAAAGTGTCGCTTAAGCCCTTTTTCCTTTCCAGCGGCGATATAATCTTCTACCTCTCGTCTAGTTATATTAATATATTTTGGTTTTTTGATCTGTGTAAAAATAATAATTATCATTGTACCAAATCACATCGCTGAAATCAAAATTATGTTTTATAAATTTGAAATTGAAAATGAGGCGTCGTTTGAATGACAAAATAACGACACTATCGCCAGTGTCCCAGGAATTAACTGGAGACAACAATCTAATATTAACATGTTTCAAAATCCGTCATTTCGGTTATGCCCATCGCTGAATGATATAAAGCTACAATCTGAGGACACGAAATAAAACGAGTAAAACCAACAGAAACCCGTTTTGGTAGAAAGGTGTGACTGCAAATTTGTCAAACGCTAGGTTTTAGGTAGGTAGTATGGTTCACTATTTTGTTGAAGTTTTATGTTAATTAAGTTACATCGAGGAAAAATGCGTTGGTGGACTGGTTCTTAATTTTTTTTTATCTTCACAGGCGCATAATATAATTATTTAACATTTTGAATATTTTAGAAGGTATAAATATACGACATTGGATTCCGATTATGATATATTATGCAATCGATAGTTTATTAGCATAATACATTCTACGTATTTTTGATAAGGATCGTTTTTTTAAGTGCCAGAAATAATTTATATCTCTCGAGATATTTAAAAGACTACGCAATAAATGCAAATAAAACCTTCCCATTAATAGCGAAGTTTTTTAATTCACCCCAATAGCGGTGAAGTTAGCTAGAAAAAGGTCTAAAACTGTATTGAACTTATCAGTAGATTTAAATGATATATTCTATAAGAAATGAAAAAGTTTTTTACGGATATTGAAATGTTGCTGACTATAAGTTTGCGAAAAGTTGAAAAACTTCTTCAGACAAATTTGTTTAAAATTAACTATAAATAAATACGATTTTTGTCTGCTCAATAAAAAAACCCGGAACCTATGAAAATATTTTTTTACCATCATTTATCAAATAAAATTATTTTTGTGCTACTTAACCAGTGCAAAAATAATATTGTGACGAAATTTTTATATTTTGTAAGCGTTTAGCGTCATTTCGATAATATTATTTTGTTTCGTTCAAAACCTGGCCGACAGATGTCACTGCGTTCACTGTGAAAAATTTCTGTAAATGTTTATTTTGTATGGAAATTTAATATTATGAACCAATGCAAAACAACTATATTCAACATATTTTAACATAAATTTTTATATTATATTTTGAAATCGATTTAGGATTGAAAGAAATCTAACATGGCAGAAACACTTGTTTATTGTGAGAATTAAACACCATTTTCCCGACAGCAGAGCCACCTTTCGGAAAATGGACGAACTTTTGAATATCTATATTTAAAGAGGAAAATGAAAATTTAAGCAAATTAATTTAAGAAAAGGAGTAGATTTTTTTTTTCAAAGCCTACAAAAGATTAGAACAATACTAAGCTGTATCTATTTTAAATATAAACATTATCATAATATTAATCTAGGAGATAGGAGTATCAATTATTATACACCTGTGTAATTTATTTCGGGTGGCTTGTATTGTGACTTTCGCGTTTTTTTTGTTTATTTAACTTTTTGAAGTCGCGATAAATCAAAAGAGGCCAGTTTCTCTAGGTGGATACTATAAAGTGGTTTCATTCCAAAACCTGTTCAGTGAAGACGAATCTCTTGTGATTTTTTTCTTCAGCGACATTCGTCGGGTGATTATTTATTATCCACCTACCTACCTTTTATACTTTTGCATAAAATACCGTATACGTATGTCTACCATTGATATAATTACACGCAAGGTTGGCCTATAAGGACCGAAAATGGCTCATCACCGAGACACATCGATCAATTAACAGCCTTCCACTCTTGCGATGAAATTATTATGAAAGTATTACGAATTCTTACATTCAATCGACGATCAAATCTATAAATTGCAAAACAGTCGAAAATACAGCTATGAAATAGTAATATTATAATTAAACATCGGATATATCGTCGCTGAAAAGGCAAAAGAGCTTAAGGTCAAAAATGAGTTAAATATTCAGTTCTAATCAGTTTTATTTTCTGTATCGAATGCTATCGCTTGATTCTGAAGATTTTTGTGGCCCGTCATCTCAAATATATTTACTTGGGAAAAAGGCTTGACTCAAGTGACACAAGTTTGGAACTTTTTTTAGCGTTTTGTCGCTTCGGGTAACTCAGTGATAGCATAAAGTTACCTGAGTTAACTTTTTTGTCAAAATCCAACCAGGTACTGAAGACTTATGAATTTTATTGTAAAACTAAAAAAAACTTTAAGTTCCCTGGTGTAAATTTACAAAAACGGCGCTTCAGCCCCTTTGCCTTTCCAGCCACGATATGTACTAACAGTGTCGAAACATACACAACTAATATCAAAATATACGCCTAAGGTATACGATGAAATGTTTGATTAGGGGTCTGCAAAGTTCTGAAAGAAAATATCTGGTTCTTCAAAAAAACCATTTCTTGTGGGAGGGAGGATGAGGGGATTGGGGGATTGTGGAGTACCTAGCTGTTCAAATACGTATTTTTTTTATGATTCTGCACAAGCGTTCTTACTGATCTGATGATGTGGAACTATTGTAGCATTTCCATTTTTTTGTTTAAATGCTGTGCGGCTGAAAAAAGCGAGGGGCACTAAAAAAATAAGAGGAAGGTTAGGAAGTGTCTGTTTGTTCAGATCGATGATCCCCTGTGAATGAGAGGTTAAGATGCGCAAAACAATGTATTATGTTTTATATTTTCGGAACGTTTTAGAGTGGTAGATGCTATCAGCATCCCCCTGGTGAAAGACCAGGGCCGGTTCCATGACATTTATCGCATTGTGCAGCAAGTACTAGTGCGAATTCATACGAGAATGAACTGTAAAGTACCTATCTTTAAAGTTTATTTTTGTAAAACAAGATTTTACTCGTACAACAGAACAGCTATGTCTTAGGGATGTAACATCTAAAATTGGCTGTCACTACCTTTGGAACCAGTTAATAATAACTGTAGAAAAAATTCGATAGCGGAGGTGTGGGATTTCATTAATATTGTTTTTAAATTATCAGAATAAGCAAACACTTTGTGAATTGGCATGATTAATTAAATAAAAACAAACGTTGTTTTTATCCACTTCTATTTTTGTATATGTCTACTAGTTTCGATTCAGCTGAATCGGAACCAGTAGACATATACAAAAATAAATTGGATAAAACAACGTGTGTTTTTATTTAATTAATATTTTTTTTATATTACCCAAAAATTACATGATTGAAAAATAAACTCAAAAAAAATATTACTACAAACGAATTCTGAAAAACCAAATAAGCGCAAAGTCACCAGTACAATGTCACCGTGACAAACAGATGTACCATCTCTAACGGATCATTTTCACCTTTGTATGAAAATGACGGGCACGGTGATAGGTTGTAGACTTTGCTTCTCATAACTTTAACGTATAACACTCCATAGAAAAACAGACTTTACGTCAAAATAATCACTACGCAAGACGTAAAAAATTCCGTGACAAAAATATATTCCCCATACATTTATGCTAGCCGTTCAATTCACAGCAATGATGCCAGCGCAATAAAAAACATAATTACCCCATGATGTGGGTAATTTTAAAATGATATGAGGAAATTTTGAAATGATTTAGAGAATATTTGAAGTAAATTTAAATAAGATCTTTATTTTCACGGCGCCCCTTCAGAGATGGCGCTCATGTTTTTTGCACAGTTTGAATGTATGGTGACTCCGGCGCTTTTTTTTTTCACAATAACTCCACACAGGAGGCCTTCAGGAAAACAATTTCCCTCAGGGCCTATGTCATCTTTGGGGATGCTGTGTGGAGGGTTTTTTTGAGGAAAGGAAGGAGTGAACTTGGGTCTTAAAGAGGCCCATGTTGAAGGAGGGAGGAAACACAGAGGCCGGCAAATCGTTCCATAGCCGAGCTGTTGAACATAAGAACGAGTCGTAAAAGCGACCCGTTCTCATGTATTGAATGTCAACCGTGTACAAATGTCGGGCGCGCGTTTGGCGCTGTGAAAGACCACCATTTAGAATCAAAAAGGTACTTGAAATGGTTTTATTCGTGTTTGGTGACCAAATCTGAATGGCCAAGTTTCTCTCAAACTTCCTCTTTCCCATCTCCTTGCCCTCCCCACCTCTTCAAACTCGCAACATACCCTGATTGAGAATGCTTTAGTTTCACTGTTTCCCGGTAGTTAGGACTCTAATTCGGTGTTCACAAAAAAGTTTATCCATTTAATAAAGGTCACTCGAGCACAGGAAACACGTAGAATTTCAGTATTCACCTGCTGACTTTAAGAATATAGCGAAAATTTCTAGGAAAAGCTTTTGATTAACATACGCCAGAAGAAAGTCAATTAATGCCGGAGCCAGGGGGTCTGTGGCTTCTCCAATTGCGAGGCTGAAAGAAGTGGAGAGGGGGAAGAGATAAGGAAGAAAAAGGTTGGGAAGTACCTGGTTATAACCATCTTGTGCATTATATCTCTATTACATTTCGTATGTTTGTTGTGAGGCGGTAGTGTTTAAAATAAAATGTGTAGCTTTTGGCCGTAAATCTAATGCTAACGAATGGGACCATTTGCATGCTAATTGGTCTCCTTGGTTGGTGATGCATCATTAAGTCTTATTTTATCCCTTTCCATAATAGACCTATTCAAATTAATGGTGCGAAATTTGATTGCTTTCGACGTACTTAAAAATAATGCATTTGGACAGAAGGAAATAATCACCATTACTTTATTTTTCTTCTTCTTCTTCTTTAGCCTTGTTCTACCTGTAGCTTTATTCTTCCGGTATTTGCAATTTTTCAGTCTTCGGGCCAGAGGAGGTCATTTAAGCTCAACGTTTTTAAATAGTCGCTCTTACTTTGGGTTGGAGCTTCTTTTTTGTAGTGAAAACCGCACAAGAGTCCCAACTACTCCCTACCGTCTAGAGCCAGTGAGACTATGGCATCCCCAATTGGACGTAGTTATGCAGAAAGCATCCAACCCCAAAAAGGTGAAACTGACAAAAAGGCATTATTTGAAAACATGACGATAAAAAAGCATTAATATGCGTAATCGGCATTTGTCAAGTAAATATCTGTGTTGTTTTCTATATGAGCATTTTTATTATTATTTTTTTTTTTTAAAGTAAGACAAACATTCCCGGGTCACGAATAACCCGACAATATTTGAAAAACTCCTACTGCCATCATAAAAAGCGGAAGATGTTGCTTGTGCAATGATGGAGGACTTGGCCAGCGGAGGAATTGAACGCACGACGCCCGGGTGGGAATCCGACGCGTTCTCCACTCAGCTACCGACTGGTCAATTTTATTAATAGGTCATTTTCAATCTATCAACGTGTTTATTTAAAAAAAAATGTATTTCTTATCTTATCCTACATTTTATAATGTTTTTAAACTTAGATTTAAGTCAAATACCCGAAGTGTTCGTTGGTAAAAAAAATATGATCAAAAATCTATTGCATTTAGAGTTTGAATGTTTTCGTCCGATAGAAATCTTGTATTTATCTATAGGAAAACATGTAAAACTCGTTTTTGGCAAATTGGGGGTTGGACGCATAACTACTTCCAATTGGGGGTATGTTGTGAGGCTCAAGGCAGTGGGGAGGGGAAGAAGATGGTAAAGAGGAAGGTTGGGAAGTAACTGTATCGCCTTTGTGAAATTCCGTATTGCTTGTATGATTTTTTAGCTATAGCTTCAAAATGTTATGGTCTTTGCATTTTCTGGTGGAGGTTATTTAATTTTATCTTAAATAAATGAAAAAATAACTTTGTATAAGACCACGGATATAAAATTAAAATAATATTCGTGGTCTTATACAAAGCCATCGTTTCATTTATTTTAATATGTCAAACCACAAAGTGATTGCTTTCTACGAAAATATATCATTTTATTTTCCTCGCGATTTTTTTTTTGGTCTCCAGCTCAACAGAATGTTGCTACTTCCTTATTATACAAAAATAAATAAATTAGAATAATATTGAACAAAAATAAAACAATGAGTTGACCACTAATGTAGTGTGTCGCCTACCGGTTTCGCTTCGTATATTATCAGAGTTGACCATGGACAGCCCCGAGAAAGCTAAGATAGTTAAGCTCGAAACCGGTTTACGACCTTCGTGTCAATAAATCTGTGGTTGATGTAAGTTTTTTACATTTAAAATAGAATTATTTATTTATTGGTAAATCTTGATTACACACTTCTAATTTTCCGAATCCGACAAAAGGTTCCCCGTGCTTAGCATGGGGGTATTTACGAGTATATACAATTCACTACGTTTACATTGTATTTGTGTTTCAATGGTGTCTTCATTGTTTTAATCGAATTCATTGCACTCCAAATGAGGAAAATCAAGTTATTCCTGTTGTACTCGAGTAAAAGGAAACGATAATCTTTGGATCACTTGTTTGGTATTTGGCAGACCTCAAGCTCTAATTAGCTACATAGAATCTCACAGCAATAACATACCAGGAGGGATAGCTTGTGTAGTCAGGATTGATGATTTTTTTCCTGACTCGGGCGTGGCTAGGGCTAGGGCTAGGGTATTATACTTCCATTCATAGCAGATGTCGACATAATATTTTGTTTATTTGTATAGCCTCCTTTTCACAGTATTGTTTTCAACAAAAATATAAGATATAACCTAAAAAAAACCGTCGAGTTACGTCCTGTTATGTCGTATAACAAAAAGTGGTGGGCAGAGTCACCGGAGACGAGGGAGACGGAAAACATGCTTACATACCTAAAACTGGTGCGATATTATGTGACGTCTTGTCTCTTTCTCTATCAGGGTTTACGACGTAAAAACCCAGAGAAAGTGATTTATCGTAAATTTGTGTAACTTGGGTAAAAATATTTAGCTCTCTCTCCATATATCTGAGGCTAGAATGCATTTTTTCTGTGATGATGAATTGAACTTATTGCTTTTCTCGATGATTATTTCACATAGTTTACCTACAATCTACTAGATGTTTGTTGGTAAGAAATTAATTCGAGTTTATCCCTCCTGTGATATCCGCAATCGGACCATCTGGTTCGCCTCGATAATTTAGAGGGTCAGCCAAACCTACAGCCATTCCCATACAAGATTATTCGTTTGTCTACAACTCTGATACGTAGTACAATATACCTTCAATCTATAAGGTCAAAAGAATACACAAAAACTGGTTTCTAAGTACGAAATTCCTAAGACGCAATGAAGGAAGGCTAGAAGAACCGCAAGCGGGGCAGAGAGCGAGCCATTAGGAGAAACATTCAAAATAATAAAAGGAGAGGTTTGAAATCTCAGTAATTTGCGATTTGTATTGCAGCTTTTTCAGTTTTCGCAACAAGATAAGCGTAGTTAAAATTTGTACATTTTTAATTTCCTGCCAAACAATCTATCTCTAAATTACATTTTCTGGAAGCCGTTACAACATTTTATCAGAAAAAAAATCGGCTCTCTTCAAACTAACAACCTAAAGCTCTTGGTTCTGGAAAATTGGGAATGTCATGGAAATGGGAATGTTTTGTGCATCTTAGGACGATAGCGCACTTTTTAATAAAAAACTAGTTTTCTAACGGTAGTGTTTAAACATTTTAGAAATGCCTTAAATTAGTATAATCTGTAAATACGTATACAGTGCGTCCAACTGTTAAATTTGGCAGTTACCTCTGGTCTGGAGCCCCTAAATACCTGAAAAAATCCTTGACTCTGTGCAGTAACGGGCGGTCGGTTTGACAGATTTTTTTTATCTTAACAAACGGATTTCAATCTTTGGAGCACAAACGTCAAGTGGGAATGCTGTCCTTGTTCTACCGGTATTTCAATGGAAGATGCTCGGAGGAACTTGAGTCATTGATCCCTTCGGTACCGGTGCATAGTTGGGAAACTCACCAAACGCGCGCCCAACATTTGTACACGGTTGACATTCTCGGGTCGCTTTTACGACTCGTTCTTATGTTCAACAGCTCGGCTGTGGAACGATGTTCCGGCCTCTATGTATCCTTCCTCCTTCAACATGGGCCTCTTCAAGATCCACTCCTCCCTTTCATCAAGAAGATCCTCCACAAACCATCCTCAAAGATGACATAGGCCCCGAGGAAAATTATTTATATCAAAGCCTCCTGTGTAAATATGTATGCCTCCAATGTAAAAAATAAAAACAAAATTAGTATAAATTCGCAAGATCCTGTAGTGACTTCGAGATTTCAGACACAATCTATTGCATGTATATATTTAAATGTATATTCCCAACATCAAAACACAGTCTATAAGGGACCAGCGCTTTGTCTATCCGAGCCGACATTTTCAATGAATCAATGTTGATTATAAATTCAAGCCATAGAATGTAATATGGTAATGATGCAAGTGAAAATATGGCACATCCAATGAGCAATGAGGTGTCGGAGGCCTTCAAACTAATTTTGTAGCGAGTTTCGGCAGTTGCGCCTTCGAGCTTAGGGCGCGGTTTTTAGTTTTTCCCCGAGGACATATGGATTAATAAACAAGCTAAAAATATATTAATTACACAATTTACGTAATAAAACACACTATCATAATACTTTTTTTTAATTATTTTTAATTAACTTTAAAGCATTAATGCTTATTTTTTAAAATATTTAAACAATATCAATAAACAACAAAACAAATATGAAACAGAAAAAGACAGAAAATAAAAAGACAATGGTCACAACCAAGATTCGAACTCGGATCCTCCACTCTATCCGGGAGTAATAACGTCCCAATGGCTGAATTGGTTTAACCCTTACTCCTGTTGTGATATTTGAAATAATTATTTTACCTCTATTTATTATCTCGGTGTGGTATTGTTGTCTAAGAGTAAATCTATTTCGTTGAAAGCTATTTAGCATATTATTTAATAGGTTCAAGAAAACTCTTTTTGTTACCATTATTTATTTAGATAATAAAATTGTTGCAAAATTATTCATCTGGTGGAATTATACTAAATGAAACACAATATCGAAAAACTTTTGCTCAATTTATGATATCCATATTATGTTCAATTTTTAGGTGACTTTTTTTTCTTTGTTATTATTTAAACATTATTATTTAAACATTATTTATACATTTAAAGTTAAGTGTAAATATAATTTTTTTTTCTCGTTTTTTTTCAAATTATGTCTGTACCAAAGAAGAGAACTGGTTCTTGAGTTTGGCGAAGGAATTAAACAAAGGGTCCGTACAAAAATATATCTTAAGTACTGAGATGAGGTTACTCTAGTAAAAATTTTCCGATTCTTTTACTTTTCGCTTGGTATCCCTTTGATGAAAGACCACCATTTAGAATCGATACGTTATATATATAATAGGCAGGTACTTCCCTACCTGACTCTTTTCCATCTCCCATCCCCACTCCTTCATCCTCACAACATACCCTAATTGGCGTATAGCCACAGACCCACTGGCTTCGGTTAGTCGAGAATCTGGAGAATTAAAAATATGAAATCATGTTCATGTTCATGTTCGTGTCTGACAATCAAAAAGTTCTGGAACATTTTATATTAAAGTGTTACTCTACTACTAGTGACGTATTATGTATCATTTCGTGTCCCCATAACATATTTAAAGGGTTCTGAAAACTCTCTCTAAAAATCTTACTCTATAGTTTATTTATTTATCAATGTTCATGTCTCATGACAATATCATCATGATGTAATGCATGATGAATAATGACAAACGAACACATTGCATTCCCTACTTATTTTCTAATTTTAAAGTATGGCAGGTAGAATTTTCTTGAAGAGTACTATATTATTGTGTACCTACCTATATAAATTATGCAAAATTAATTATTACCATGTTAACGAAAAGCGTCAAAGATGTTTCGTTTTGAGAAGCTATAAACCCTAAGATTTAAGATGGAGGTAAGACGGTACCCGCCGTGAGTATTAAACTCGGTCCAACCGACTGCTAGACGAACGTCCTGCACACTGGAATATCTCAAACACCTTCCTCAAACATCTTGAAGGGGCATTTACGATTACAAGAGGGTTTAGAACATTGAGTTCGATCGGAGTGATTATACCAACCCTGATGTATGACAGTGAGGCATGGAACTGGCAGAGGAAGGATGAAAGTAGACTGAATGCTGTGGAAATGAGATTCCTGAGACGTATGTGCAGTATAACCATGTATGACCGTGTTAAAAATGTCAATATCCGGAAAGAATGCAAGACTGATGTAAGCGTAAGGAATTGGAACGATAAAGGGACGCTTAGATAATTTGTGCATATAGAATGAATGAATGAAGAAAGGAGTGTGAAAAGAATATATGATGAGAAAGGTAATACAAGAAGAAGTCGGGGACGCCTGAGGAAGACATAGCACGATCAAGTAAATCAAATATTTGAATCGGGTCATGTTAATAGTCAGAATAACAGAAGAGTGTGTATGAGACGATGTATGAATTTGAATGAAGCAAAGGAGTGTGTGCCAAGACAGAGTGTGTTGTATGGCGGTCCGTCCTCTCTGCCTACCCCTGCGGAGAAACGGCGTGATGGTTAGTTAGTCAGAGTTCGATCGGCAAAAAGCAAAGTCACCGTGACTTAAAATGTATTAAAACGAGAAGGTTGATTGAACATTGTTGAACTGATGGAAAACGAACCGCTGGAAAAATAGTAACGTCCTGGCCGAACAACATTCCAGAGCGGTATAGCTGTCACGTTTTGTACACTGGTCTCTACAGTAAATAATAACCGAATGTTTCCTTGCGCTTCCGATATAATAGACATAACCACTGACGATAACATGATTATAAAATAACTGTACACGACATTTAATCCTAAATAATAATGTACCTTCATTTCCACCTTACGATCTTGAAACAACTTCTCTGCCCACTAACTAACGGCAGTTTTATCCTTCCATCCGATAATGAAACTTAAAGCCGCCTTGAAGGCTTGAGGCCTATTTCCTCAGATAAAGTTTAGATAATTTGACTAAATAACCCGTAAATAACAACTATGGATCAGTAACTACCAAATAACTAGACTCTTGAACTCTAGAGCATTTCAAACAGTTCGCAATTGGTTAAGCATTTTGCGAAAACCCTTAAATATTTTATTTTGTATTTTTTATAGTGAATACCGGACAAGAGTCCCAACCGTCATGAGACTATGGTATTCCCTATCGGGGTATGTTGTGAGGTTGAAGGTAGTGGGGAGGGGAAGGAGATGGGGAATAGGAACGTGGGGAAGTACCTGGCTATTCATATCTGGTCACCAAACACGGCTTAAGCCATTTCAAGCAACGTTTCAATTCTGAATAGTAGTCTTTCACCAAGACGATACTTAGAGTATCTACCACTCTGGAAACAAACATATTGATATTATTAAAACTTGAACAGTATTATGTATCATGACATATTAGAAAAAACAGCATCCTGGAATTGAATACGGTATCTTCCGTCATCCGGGCATCTGCTCTAACCACCAATCTCTCTCGGCAACTTTTAGAGCCTCCCTGTTTTTCCAATATACGAGTATATGGTATTTTTGAAAAATGTTACATTATTTATGATTGCATCTTCTTTTATAAGGAGTTGGACAATTTAATCACATAGAAAGAACAATGGTCATGACTGAGACTCGAACTCGGAACCTCTACTCTATCCGGGAGTAACACTAAAAACCCATCAGGAAAGCGGCATTTTTAAACGAGCTAATAATTCTATTGAAAATTATTAATAAATTAATTTCTTCCGAATTTATAATTTTGTTTATATTCAAAATCCTATCACTGAGCGCCATGCGTTTTAAAATCTTATCGTTAAAACATTTGAATAAAATAAATAAGTCAGCATATTGTTGTCTAGAAATAATTGGCGATACTTGAACGAATCAATCACCCCATTAATCAATCAATTAAAAAACCTGGCCTAGGTATCAGATACAAACCTAAGGTTCATTAAAAATTCTCGAGGATAACGGTAAACATTTGGTGAGCGCGTTTCGCAAAAGACATGTTGGGCCGCGGAACCTGTTTTGAAAGATAAGTTGAATAATAAATAAGAGATTTGGCAAATGCCCACACGGTTGCCTAATTCCTAGCTCGGGATCATGTTTGAACTGCTATTATCGCCAGTCGCCCAGAGGAAATGCTATTTAGCATGCTTCTATATCAACACTAGTACTATGTTATCAGACAGATGATAGCTCTTCGGCTAAGTGTGTGAGTAACCGGGGTTTCAGAAAGTAAAACACACTCAACCTTCGAGGTTTTGCATAATAGCCACACGGTAATTCTTACTCATGCTATTTAACATGCTTCTATACCAACACTAGTACTATGTTATCAGACAGATGATAGCTCTTCGGCTAAGTGTGAGTAACCGGGGTTTCAGAAAGTAAAACACACTCAACCTTCGAGGTTTTACAATAGCCACACGGTAATTCTTACTCATGCTATTTAACATGCTTCTATACCAACACTAGTATTATGTTATCAGACAGATGATGGCTCTTTGGCTAAGTGTGAGTAACCGGGGTTTCAGAAAGTAAAACACACTCAACCTTCGAGATTTTACAATAGCCACACGGTAATTCTTACTCATGCTATTTAGCATGCTTCTATACCAACACTAGTACTATGTTATCAGACAGATGATGGCTCTTCGGCCAAGTGTGAGTAACCGGGGTTTCAGAAAGTAAAACACACTCAACCTTCGAAGTTCTTCAAAGGCCACATGGCAAGTCTTAATCATGCTATTTAGCATGCTTCTATATCAACACTAGACTAATATAAATATATATATATATATATATATATATATATATATATATATATATATTTTTTTTTTTTTTTTAATTATGTCTTTTCGACTAAATGTGAGTAAACGGAAGCTCGTAAAATAAAACTCACTCCACCTTCGAGGCTCTATCAAACCTAGTGATACTTTTTACTTACGTTTAGCCGGGAGTTTGGAAAGTAACCTCCCGAAAAGTAAAACTAACTCAACCTTCGAGGTTCTGCAATAACCAAGCTGCTATAATCCACGAGCTTTATACCATGTT
Source organism: Drusus annulatus (assembly GCA_022651775.1). Lineage (NCBI taxonomy): Eukaryota > Metazoa > Arthropoda > Insecta > Trichoptera > Limnephilidae > Drusus > Drusus annulatus. The sequence continues at coordinate 259,803 of JAGWCC010000305.1, read as the reverse complement.
GGCATGCTTCTATACCAACACTAGTTCAATAATTTCAAATAAATAATGACTGCACAACTTGGAAGTTCATAAAGTTACCTCTTGGAAAGTAAAACACACTCAACTTTCGAAGTTCACAACAAACATAAGATGTTTACATTTTATCAAATATACTAATACTCACTCAATGCGCCATTATATTCCTAGTAATACAGTAGTACAGGTCACGTAATTAGAGTCGACGATTGTGTGTATTGGTGCAAATTTATACACGTTCGACAGCATGTCCTTGCCAAACGTTACTGAGAAACAACCTTTTGTCTTTCTAATGCTCACTTACTGTTTTTACTAAAAAAGGGACGAGTTAATAAGTTATTCGAATTTGAATGCTCGAAAAGTTCTACAGCGTGTTTTTTTTATGCTAGGAATTGTTTTTTTTTTCAATTTCAGTGGGATATTATTTTCTAAAGTAGAATGACAAATTTGAAACTTACGATGCATGCATATGTGTGAGTACTGTGTTCGTGTCAACTCTGGCTGCCTTACCTATACACCCGTATTAATACTAGACACTAGAGCAGTACCTACTTAGCTGCAGGCTCGTCCGCTATCAATATCACCCCCAGTACCAGTACCTACCTACACAGACACAGCACACAAGTGTTTAGTGTCTGGGTCTTGCCTGATGACATAATGCCGAAAATATTATGACAACTTCGGCTGTAGAATGTCTACAAATTTATGGCAATTAGAATTCTGACGCGAATAGAAATTGGAAAACCTCATTTTAACGAAGGACGTGTGGAGCTTATTGCCATAAAAAAGACCTTGTGAAAATATGAAATTCGACGTGAAATCATATTTATTATTTTAAAATGTTTAAGGAAATGACGTAAGTCTTATTTGCAGGTAGTAAATCACCTAGCATGTTGTTGTATTCAGATTCAGCAGGGACTAGATTGGAACTTTTGGTTTCTTGCGCTCTTCTGTTGTCAAAATCTCTCTGAAAAGTTTTTATTAAATAGGTGCAGCTTATACCACAAGTCTGAATTTGTTCGTAGACCGATGTCAATCTGTAAATACAAATTTCAACGTTTTTATCGTCAGGGGCCTATGAAACTATGGCATGCCCAATTGGGGTATGTTGTGAGGCTAAGGGAGTGGGGAAGAGGATGGTATGGAAGTAGGCACCTGACTATGGAGGTCGCCAATTATAATAATAAACATTATCAAAAATTGATCTTCAACAAATGTGCAATAATAAATGTTCTTACTAGCTTTGCGAAAAGTTCTTAAGGTGATTTTATACATAAATGGGGTTATACAAATTAGCCATGTTTTATTAAAACATATGAAATGCAGGTAATCAAGGAAATTATTATTCCTTACATACCCGCCTACACCTAGCCGTTGATTTTCCCTCATCGAGGAACTTGCCAATGCGACAGTGACTTATGATTTGATTTTAAATTAGATATGCCATTAAAACATAAAAATTTTTTCTTGAAAATATTTACAATAATTATCACAATTTTTTTTGAAACCTCACTAGAGCGCCTATTGGATAGACATATTGATTGATAGGATAGCTCACAGATAGGGGTAATATATAGATAACTTTATCACCATTCGGCTGGAAAACGTTGTGAGGCGGGTTAGGGAAGGGGCTGTAGGAAGGGATTTGTTGAAGGTAGAAAGACAGATGCAGTTAATCTACGTTGCTTCTGTGCATAAGAGATGGTAATCAGTTTTATATCAAATATATATGGGACTTCAAAGACCTTTATACTGGAACTCATGGTAATATTTATTATAGATAAGTCATCATTGGTTTTTCTTATTGGATATTTTAGGTAGAAGGAATGCAAGGTTGATTTAAGCGTAATGAGCAAGAATGAGAAAGGGACTCTTAGATGGTTTGGACATGTAGAGCGGACGCATGGAGAAAGGAGCCGGGGACGCCTAAGGAAGACATGGCACTACTAGGTGAGTCAAATACTTGAGTCGTATCATGTCGAGAGTCAGAACAACAGAAGAGTAATTGTGATACGATTCATGAATGTGAATAAAGCAAGGTGTGTGGGTCAAGGCAAAGTTGTGTGGCGGTTCATCCTTTCTGCCTACCCCTGCGCGAACGGCGTGGCGTGATGGTTAGTTAGCTAGTTTTTTTACCTATTCAAGCTACTTTATGCGAATGGTTGATTTCCTGAATAAATGCATTGAAGTTTTATTTTAAGCCTATTCGTTAACATGTGCAATCTATTCTTATTGTAACATTATCTTAAAACGAGTTCCAAAATCTTCTAAAGAGATGATCTCGTCATATTATAAAGGTTCTCTAATATTACACAATATGTGACGTAGAAATAAAATCATGTAGGTATTTTTCGTCGCGTAGGTAGGCACTACTTTAATATAAAATGTAATAATACAAATGTGGTATTTGTTTTCATTCTTGCTTTTTTTATTCTTGAAAAAATAAAAAATAAAACTACGATTTAAATTTTACGTATTTTTATTTGCCGCCAAAACTAGTGCGGAAGGAGTCTGTGACGTCACATTGGCAAATGTTTGTAGTCAGTTCTAGTACCTACGTCATTCGGACCGTTTAGGAATTAGCGATTTTGGAGCGTTTTTATAAACCAATAATTACTTTCGAAAATATGAAATCGTACATGTTTAGTGAGTCAATCAGAATCAAAAAAATATCCATCATCTGTGGAAATAGTCCAGTCATTCATTTTCTTCACATACGAACTTGCTTGTGATTTTTTTAAGCGATTGTTGTCTAAATGTCTATCGCGATTTATGAACACGTTTCTACTGTAATTAATTTTACCGCAAGAACCTGATTTTACGGCGAAATTCGTTAGAAAAGTAACACCAAGTGCCTGAAGTTCCCTGCTAATGATACAAATCACTTCAAACAATACCCAATACAGTGATACAACCGATACGTGTCTAACTATAATGAATAGTATGTTACTATGTGACGTGGGAATGTTTTTAAAGTACCTTCAATTAGCCGTGCTTAGAGAGTCTATGAGGTAATGTTAAATAGACGGTGCGAAATTGATTAGGAATCCTTCTTCTCGAAGAAGAATTATAGAGGTACCTACAACTTTGAAATTTGGCTAAAAACTTTACCAAAGATTTTTTATTTGAATTTTCGTATTGTCTTACCGCTGAGAACTCAGTTACAAACTAACTAAGACCACAGTGGATTGACCGCCAGACAACTCTGTCTTGGAACACACTTTTCGCTTAATTCACATTTATACATTGTCTCAAAGATATTCGTCTTTGAATCCGAGTCAAGACTCGGTCAGTTATTGTCAAAGTCATTACTCAGTCGAGTGATGTCTTCCTCAGGCGTCACTGACTTTTTTTCCGTCGTAACATCTATGCTATAAGTTATAGCCACTAACCAGTTATATCGATGGTAATAAGTGTTATAACTTAAACGCATAATTTATAGGAAAGATAGAGAGGTGTCCATGGAGCTATCGGTAGAATGTCTTTTGCATCGGAATCATGTGATTTGACATGTGACTACCCCATTGGCAGAACGGCACCTACCCAACTTCTTGGGCTATGATCCTAGAGATCGCGGTTTGAATCCTGGCGTTGGTAAATAGAACAATTTAACTAAAATAAAACATAGTAGATATTTGCACTTAATTCCAGAGTGAACGTTTATTTTAGCATCGCCCTAGAGAGAGACTACTAATCAGTATTGCAATGTTGCTTGAAATTCACCAAACACGGCTAAATCCTCTACACGTCTTTCACCTGAGCGATACTGAGAGCATCTACCATTCTTGAAATTGTCGCAAATATAATATGCCTGTATTCTTTTATATGAATGAATTGTCTAATAACACAAATTAATAAAATAAAATTTTATTAAAATAAATTAACACTTTGTTTCAAACTACGAATTTTTGAGTTAAATGCCAACCGGTTTCGCTTATACCAAGCTTCTTCGGGGCACATATAATAATTGAATTTTATATGTGCCCCAATTTATTTATTATATGTGCCCTGACGAAGCTTGATATAAGCGAAACCGGTTCGCTTAACATAATAAAATCGTAGTTTAAAACAAAGCGTTATTTTATTTTAACATAATGTCAAACTACAAAATGTTTGCTTCTTATGAAAATAATAATAATACTAAGAATTTGCACATGCTTGGATTTGAACCCTCGACTTCTGGATTGATAATCGAGGATCTAAGAAGGCGATGTTAGAAACACTTTTTACACAAAGGACTAAAAAAACGCGTGCCATTAAAAAGCAGGTCTCCCGTTAGCATAATTAATTACGGCTTCATAGAAAAAACTGCCACGTTCAAGAAATAAACAGCAATAATAAAGAATTCACCCATCACGTCTGGCAACCTGCTTACCGGCGCTCACCTAACTTATGTGCCATAAAAAACTCCGAGATTCAATGATAACTACGCCCAAAGCTCAGAGGAGGGTATGCAGAAAGCATCAAACGAAAAACTTACACCATTTTTGCAACATTCATGATATTATCGTAGTTTTTGTTCGTACAGGATGTTCAGTTTTAAACGCATGGTGATTTTGCGGTGAACTCTGGAATGAAAAGTTCTGTTGTTTTTTCTTCACATCAAACAAAATAAATTATTACCTAACTGACGGCCCACCAAGGATTGTCATATGTAATGCGTTTTGATATTTTGAAAATTATAGAAACCCATTACAATGCCTCCAATACGAATTTATTTTTGAACATTTTTGGTCATCTTCAGACTGCTAAAATTTAAAGTAAATCTGTGGTATATATCAAATGTTTGTCCAGAATAGATGCTATTGGCGCTATATACCTAATCATAATTTAATATTGAATTCAATAAAGTTCACTTTACAAAGATTTTGAATTCGAAAATTCATATCAAAATGGAATTTAGTCACGAATTATCTTTTATTACAATAAATTACAAAATTAAAATAATACAATGCTTCTATTAAAAAAAGAAAAGAAAATATTAAGATTTCATTCTCACCTTTAGAGGGTATTTTTAAGGAATGAAAGGAGACAACCCGGGTCTTACAGGGACTCATGCTGGATACAAATCATTACACAGGCGAGCTTTGGATTGGATAGCCTTGAAAGATCAAAGATAAATCTATTATAAAGAAATCGGTTTGATTTTCTCAGAAGCTGAAAAGGTCTCCAGCTAAAATACATTTTGTCGCGTGTTGAATTCGTGTAAAAAAATTAATGATGAGGTCGTCAAAATCTAACACCCTGTAATTTGGCACAAAGGTTCCCTTCAACAGGTTTTCTTAGCCCATACTATATATCCGCAGGTTAACGCACCCTATATTTTGTCTTTGAAATACTTCGCGCACAAAGAACAGTGCTTTCGGCTAATAAATAATAATTGATGGCTTTATTGCATATATTTACGAGAAATTCTAAGCGGTTCGGATTCCAATACAATGGCTGTAAAACAGTTCGGTCGGCTTCAATATTGGGTGAACACAAAAAAAAAATTGAATTGAATGGAATGAATGGAAGGAAAGTTAAAATCATTTTGTAGAGCAGTTTTTAATGCAGCGGCTGGCTTTGTGTGAAAAATGCGAGCTTTGGGATGCATCTCAGGATTCATGAGATCGAATGGAGTAAACAACAGAAGTATGGACTTAATTAATTATACAAAAATAACATTTCCTAAAAAAATACCCCTTTGCGGGCAAAATGCGAACCTTAGGGTCGGAAATAAGATGCCCTTTTCTCAGGATCTATGAAGCCGAATGAAATAAACACCTAGAATTCTGTTAAGAATGATGGACTTAAGACGATTGAATGAAAAAAAATCATATAAAAATAACATTTCATAAAAAATAACCACTTTACGGGCAAAATGCGAGACTTAGGGTCGGAAATAAGATGCCCTTTTCTCAGGATCTATCCGACCGAATTAAAAGTGAACATCTGGAATTCTGTTACGAATGATGAACTTAAGACGATTGAATGAAAAAATCTTACAAAAATAACATTTATGAAATAATATATCACTTAGCGGGCAAAATGCGAGCCTTGGGGTCGGATATTAAATGCTGTTTTCTATGGCTCTATGAAACTGAATGAGGTGAACCTTTGGAATTTTGTTAAGGATGATAGACATAAGACAATTAAATGAAAAAATCTTCCAAAAGCAGCGTTTGTTAAAAAAATGTCACATTGCGGCTCAAAGGTGAGCCTTGGGGTCGGAAATTAAATGTTGTTTTCTCAGGATCTATGAGGCCGAATAAAGTGAACCTTTGAAATTCTGTTAACGATGATTGATTGATTGGATGCGAAAAAAAATCAAAAATAACATTTATCAGAAAAGTATTTTTTTAGATTTTTTGTTTAATCGTCTTAAGTCTATCATTCCTAACAAAATCCCCAAGGTTCATTTTATTCGATGTCATAAAGCCTGAGAAAACAACATCCAATTTCTGACCCTGAGACTCGAATTTTGCCGGCAAGTAACAATTGTTAAAAAAAATACCACTCAACAGGCAAAATGCGAACCTTGGGGTCGGATATTAGATGCCGTTATCTCAGGCTCTATGAAACCGAATGAAATGAACACCGGGAATTCTGTTCAGAATGATGGATTTAAGACAATTAAATGAAAAAATCTACAAAAAGTAACATTGGTTAAAAAAACTTACATTTAGCGGGAAATTTTGAACATTGAGGTCGGATTTTAGATGCATCTCAGGATTCATGAGATCGAATGGAGTAAACAACAGAAGTATGGACTTAATTAATTATACAAAAATAACATTTCCTAAAAAAATACCCCTTTGCGGGCAAAATGCGAACCTTAGGGTCGGAAATAAGATGCCCTTTTCTCAGGATCTATGAAGCCGAATGAAATAAACACCTAGAATTCTGTTAAGAATGATGGACTTAAGACGATTGAATGAAAAAAAATCATTCAAAAATAACATTTCCTAAAAAATAACCACTTTACGGGCAAAATGCGAGACTTAGGGTCGGAAATAAGATGCCCTTTTCTCAGGATCTATCCGACCGAATTAAAAGTGAACATCTGGAATTCTGTTAAGAATGATGAACTTAAGACGATTGAATGAAAAAATCTTACAAAAATAACATTTATGAAATAATATATCACTTAGCGGGCAAAATGCGAGCCTTGGGGTCGGATATTAAATGCAGTTTTATATGGCTCTATGAAACTGAATGAGGTGAACCTTTGGAATTCTGTTAAGAATGATAGACTTAAGACAATCGAATGGAAAAATCTTACAAAAATAACATTTGTAAAAAAATACCACTTGCCGGGCAAAATGCGAGCCTTGGGGTTGGAAATTAGATGCCGTTTTCATAGATGAGACCGAATGGAGTTAACATCTGGAATTCTTTTCAGAATGATGGACTTAAGATGATTGAATGAAAAAATCTTACAAAAATAACATTTATGGAAAAATATATCACTTAGCGGGCAAAATGCGAGCCTTGGGGTCGGACATTAAATGTCGTTTTCTCGAGCCCTATGAGACCGAATGAGGCGAACCTTTGGAATTCTCTCAAGAATGATAGACTTAAGACAATCGAATGGAAAAATCTTACAAAAATAACATTTATAAAAAAAATACCACTTATCGGGCAAAAGGCGAGCCTTGGTATTCGAAATTAGATTCCGTTTTCTCAGGATTTATGAGACTAAATGAATTGAACACCTGGAATTATCTTGAGAATGCTGGACTCAAGACGATTGAATGAAAAAATCCTTTAAAAATAACTTATGTTCAAAAAATATCACTCCGGGCAAAATGGGGTCTTGGGATCGGAAATTATACTTTTTCAGGCTCACTTTAACACTCTGAATTAAAATAAAAACAATTGGCGTTTTCGGAATGAAAGTACACCAGCTTAAAACAAAAAAAAATCCAAAATATAAATACATTATTGTTAACAAAACAAAACCTTCGTATTAATTTATCAATTTTTGTCGCTTATATAAGAATGCGACAAAACTATAAAATCGTATAGCGCTGTCTCATTATTAAATTTAACTATAATTGAGGTAATTTCTCTCTCATTACACTAATTGTTTCTGCTAAATTTTGTATCTTTTTTCACCCAGTGTTTTTTTAGTAGTGTAGGTAGGTACCAACTCGTATCAAGTATTAAACAAGACGTGCGGATCGAAAATCTGCACCGTTATATTTTTTCTTTCCATTTCGCTCTTCTTGTTTGATTGCATGCAACGATTCCGATAGTTATTTAGACTTCTTCGTTATATTGGTGGACCTTGGTTTTATAGACTGTGTAAGAGAATTATACTTAAGATGGGTCATAAGAGATTTGTACTTTAAAGTGGAACCAGATGGCATTTCATTTAGTCATTAGAATGGTGAGCAGGTGTGGAGAGAGGACCTTACGTGTAGCGTTGATTATGGTAGAACTTCTTCAATTTCACGATCATTAATTGAGGTTATTTAAAGCCAGAGTCATTCCAATGATGAATATGTATTCTTCTTCTCCGTGTTTCGTTCTTACACTTCTTTAAAAAAATATATGAACAAGAAAATAGTTTTAAAAAATATTTGTTTTGTAAAAGTATGCGCCCACTCATGCAAATTCACACAGTGCGTACTTTGGTGAAACAGCCAAGGATATCAGAAATCTTTTGAGTGGTTAAAGTGAGTTAAAGTTAGGTGAAAATGCTTCCGAATTCGCATGGTTTTTTTAGAAGCCACAAAAAAGTTACAATTTTTACGAAATTTGGAACTTGCGAACTACACAACACTTTGACACTCTCCAGAATTTGTCCAAAGTACTTTTCTTAGAGTAAGAGTATATATGGAGAGAGGGCCAAATATTTTTGCCCAACCTATACAAATTTAATTTAATCACTTTCTCCGGGTTTTCACGTTGTAAACTGCGAAAAAGATCTTGATAAGTTGTCACATGATATCGCACCGCTTTTAGGTATGCAAGCATGTTTTCCGTCTCCCGCGTCTTCGGATAACTCAAAGGTTTTTGAGGTTACATCCTATATTTTTATCGATGGCAATACTGTGAAAGAGTGGTTATCTTAGAGTATACAAGAGGTAGCCCAAGCTAAGGCAGTGAAGTCAGTTTTGGACTTGTTTTTGATGATTTTAACATGACTCGGCGCAAATGGGCGTGGCTAAGACTAAGGCTACGGTATTTATACATCCATTCATATCACATATCGACATAATGTTTTTGTGTGTTCGTATAGCCACTTTTTCACAGTATTTTTATCAACAAAAATATAGCATCTAACCTAAAAAACCGTTTAGTTGTGTCAAGTTTAGTGGCAAAATAAAAAATGTGGGCGGAGTCCCGCCGTTAACCAGCGAAAATAACCAGCTTAAGATCATTACGACAGTATATAGAAGCAATCCAAGAAATTTGTTGTCTCTTTCTCTCTCATGGTGTACGATGTAAAAACTCGGAAAAAGTGATTTATTACAATTTCGGATGGGTTGGGTAAAACAAATTAGCTATCCCTCCATATATTGTTACTTCAAGGTGGTTATACAAATAAAGAAAACATTGTGCCGACATGTGCCATGAATGGATCTAAAAAGGTGTGTCCGTGAAAACCCTAGCCACGCCCGAGCCAGGAAAAATCAAAAATCCTGACTACACTGTTTCGCAAAGCTATCTCCCCTGTATATTAGTGCTCTGAGGTGCTTTTTAAACTTTTTGCTTTTAGATCGCGCGTGTCGTTAAGAGGCCGCTGCATACCTTTACGAACCGCGTGCTGTGGGAGCAACTTACCCTACCACCAGTGGCGGCTCGTGAGTTTTTAGTGTGCTAGAGTGCTAAGATGGAAAAATACGACATTATTAGTGTTGTTGTAGACGAAAATGATTTAAATTTTTTTTCAAGATTTTATTTTTGGTATAAAGATTTTCAGGATTTTTCAGTTTTGGTGGTGCACTGCACGGATTTCTGAAAAATCTTCATACAAAAAGTTGAAATTTCGAAAAAAATAAAAAATGTTTTTTCGGCTACAACAACATCAATGATGACGTTTCTTACCACTCTAGCACACCAAAAAGTCACGAGCCGCCACTGCCTACCACGCGTAAAATATAATTCTGCACCTGTCTGAGCATAGTGCAAACATTGATTTGGTTGTGTATGTACCTATACCAGACTATTATATTGCCCAATTTTCAATTCAAATAAAAAACATACCTCTAACATAAATGCAATAACCCCAATAGCGTGGCCTAGATTAGGTACAAAATCTAATCATAAAAAAGTGCCAATTAAATTTAAAAAAGAAACTTTTTTTTAATATTGTGTAGGTACCTACCTACCTACACATAACGTGTCATAATGTATTTATGATATATTATATTATACAATGCATGTCATGCCAATATTAGGAATGTTGTGAAAATAGGAAAGGGAAAAAGAAAGGGAATAGGATGATTAGAACTGTTTTACCAAGCTACTCAGGTCAGATTATTAAGCGTTGCTAACATTGCTAATCATCAGATGGCGTCCTTGGTTGGGAAAGAGAAACAGAGGTGGGCCACAGATGAGACGGGCTGGCCACCTAAAGATAACTGCTGACATCCAGTGGGTGAGAGCAGCTAAGAATCAGCGAACCGGGAGACATTCGAAGGTAGTTATGCAGAAAGCGTCCAATCCACAATTGGCTAAAATCGAGTTTTACATGTTTTCTTATAGATAAATACGAAATGTATATGTGCTGAAAACATCCAAAATCAAAATGCAATAGATTTTTAGTAATTTTTTTTTACTAACGCTCAGTGTAGATATTTGACTTAAATTGAAGTTTAAAAACATAATAGAATGTAGGATAACATAAGAAATACATTTCTTTTAAAAATAAACATATTGATAGATTACAAATTACCTATTTATAATAATACTTATAAATAAAAATAAAAAATAAAACCCTGATATTCACTTCATAAATACCGATTACGTATATTAATGCTTTTTTATCATCATATTTTCCAACGCCTTTTTGTCCGTTCATTATTTTTGGGGTTGGACGCTTTCTGCATAACTACGTCCATTTGACGGTGGCCTATGTCCAAAACTGAACGCCTGAAGACTTGCTCAGGGGAACGAAAAATTATTTAAAGCAAGTGCAACGTTTCGATTGGATATTAATGGTGGTATCTCGACAAAAAGTATATTCCACTGTCCGAGAACTCCATAATAATAAATAGATAACTTTTATAGCGCCGTTTTTGTGGGAAAATTACCTCAAGGGCGCTTAATAATACCAATAAGTTTCCAAACAAAAGGTGTAAGAGGGGGAAGGGAAAGTTTGAAGCCGATGGAATGCAATTTGGCTTAATACGCCATTTTTTATTTATTTATATTTACTTTTATATGAATACCGCACAAGAGTCTCAACTGCTCCCAACCGTCTAGAGCCAGTGAGACTATGGTATCCCCAATCGGGGTATGTTGTGAGGCTGAAGGCAGTTGGGAAGGGAAGGAGGTGGGAAAGAGGAAGGTTGGGAAGAACCTGGCTATTCAGATCTGGTAACCAAACACGGCTAAAGCCATTTCAAGCAACGTTTCAATTCTGAATGGTGGTTTTTTACCAGGGCGATACTTGGAGTATCTTCCACTCTGGAACGTGCCGCAAATATATTTTATATGAATTAAATGTGTTATGACACAAATTAATTAAATAAAAGCCATAATTAATCATAAACTCAAAGTTTTATCATTAATATGAGGTCGGAGCATAGCATAAAGGTACTGGTGCTTGCATAGGAAGGCATCTTATAACACAACATGTTGCACTTTTTCCTCTCTGATCTTATTAATAATCCAAAGGAATATCATAAGCTGCATGCTCGCTTGTGAGAAAAGAGTTTTTTACAACTCTAAACATCGTAAGCTACCATTTATTTTGTATAAACTGTTGAATGTGCATAAATATGTATTAAGTTAAATTGTCTTTTAAAAAAGTGAATACCGCACAAGAGTCACAAGTGCTCCCAACCGTTTGGGGTAAGTGGTAATATGGCGTCCCTGGCTATTCGCGACGTTTCGATTCTGAATGGTAGTCTTTCACCAGGGCGACACCTAGAGTACTATCACTCTGCAATTCTCTTTTGTTGTTAGTGTTGCCTGTATCGAAGAAATAAGTGTTACTTCTTGAAGGGTCGAATATTGACAGATCTCTCAGCCACGCAAACGCCCACTCCTTAACCCTTGGCGACGCATCATTCTACAATATTACAAAAGAAAAATAAAGTTTAATTCATCTGCATGCTCTATCTAAAGCGGCTAATAGAGAAAGCATTTCCTTTCCTTAACACAACAGAGAGTCAAACGGCTTCCTGCTGCGCCGATTACGTCAACTGACTCATTAAAACACTTTGTTTAGTTCATTTAGCAACCGCCTGCGCGCTGCAAGGCGTGTTGGAAAATAAAACTTACTCGATCGTACTTAGGTTCGCTTAGGCCGAGAAACCGGCCGAAAGTATGGCTTTTATAAACGAAAATCGAGGAACCAGGAACCTAAATACAACGCCTAGACTGTGCGAATGCAGACTCAGCACTCCTACATAACGTATATTTATCTACACTCGTATAACCAGTACCTATCCTAATGTTTATACATTGCAAAAAATACAGGGTTCCCAACAATAAAGAAATAGCTAGATTGGAGCTTACGCCACCAAAAAGACTCGGCAGAGACCAAGAAGAGCTCGTACTCTACCCGGAATTTGCTTTTAAAATACTGAACGAAAAACACATCCAATATGAATATTTTAAAGAAATGAAAAAATAACATTGTATGAGACCACGGATATTATTTTTTTTTTTAAGACCGACCGTTTTTGCTCAGCCTAAGACATCATCAGGGTACAAAATCAAACTAAACAAAAAAATACAAAGTGTGCGGTTATGTATACGAGTACCTACATACAGACGGAGAACAAATTTAAAAAATAACAAAACAATGAGAAAACAATAGAATAACATTTAAATTATAACAAAGGAACAGAGAAAAAGAAACAGATAATATGAATTAAAAGAGACACGAAGCGATTGTTTTCTACGAAAATATAAATATTTGTAATTGTTATTTAGATATGGTATAACAACTTACAGTTATGCAATGCTCAAATAATTAACCTTAGATTAAACGAATGTCTTAAATTCGAAAAATGTTATTAGTAAATACCTTACATACCGATTTAATATAAATATATATTTATGTATATATATTTTTTTTAAACGTAATTTGATGCTTATTCCTTATGGTATTACCAATTAAAACCCCCTCTCACAAATTTATAATAAGTATACTTTTGAAATTAGGAAAAGTTTTGATCAAACCACAAATTTCTCCAAAAAATCTCTTAAATTCACTGTTATTGGTTGCCCATTTTGATACGTAGATATGGAAAAATATATTTATTTATGCAATTAATAGAGTTTGTTTGTTGTTCGAGGGCCATCCTAGTTTATTCCATGCGCCGTTAAATCAATGGCTGCCTAATATTTAGACAACATTACTTTGGTAATGTAGGTTAGCTATTTGGGAAAAGTAGAAATCTGTCAAACCTGTACCAACCCAAACCTGCCCGTAATGGTTAACGTGTACAATACCAGAACATACGTAGGCAGATAGTACTGCGGATCAAGTCGGAACGATTCGTTACTTTTTAAACGAATCTTTGTTAAACTCGGCCGAATAAATGTTGGCCTCTTCCGGGAGGAAACACTTTTTCCTTCCCATCTAACTAACTGACTAACTACTACGTCATTTCTCCGCAGGGCTATGTAGATAGAATGGTCCGCAACACAATTCTGTCTTGGGACACTCCTTGCTTCATTCCTATCGTACAAGCATACTCTCAGAGCAAGAATATATTATGTATGGAGTGAGAGCTAACTATTTTTTCCCAACCTATTCAAATTTACGACAAATCACTTTCTCCGGGTTTTTCCGTCGTAAACCGTGAGAGAGAAAGAGATAAGACAAGTTGTCAGATAATATCGCACCACTTTTCGGTATGTAAGCATGTTTTCCGTCTCCCGCATCTCCGGCGACTCCACCCACAACGTTTTGTTATGTGACATAACAGGACATAACTCAACGGTTTTTTAGGTTCTATCCTATATTTTTGCTAATAACAATACTCTCAAAAAGTGGTTATACAAATAAACAAAACATTATGTCGACATGTGATATGAATGGATGTATAAATACCTCGGAGTTAAAATATCTATGGAGAGATAGAGCTAATTTGTTTTACCCAACCTAAACAAATATACGATAAATTACTTTCTCCGGGTTTTTACGTCGTATACAGACAGATATATAGAGAGAAAGAGACAACAAATTTTTGGCAAAATCACACCGCTTCAAAGTATTGTAACCATGTTCTTTGACTCGTGCGTCTCTCGGGACTCCGCCCACACGCTTTGATGTGCAACTAAACTGAACATAACTCAACGGTTTTTTAGGTTAAAACCTAATAAAAACTGACTACAGATCGATCTACAGCGTTACCTCTTGTATATTATTGCTCCAAGATAAATACCTTAGCCCTAGCCTTAGCCACGCCCGAGTCAGGAAAAATTCAACAATTCTGACTACACTAGCTATCCCTCCTGGTATATTATTGCTCTAAGTGCATACTGGGATGTTACCCACCTGTAAATAATGAATCAGAATAATATATTAAAGCAGGTTAAAGGTCAAATTAATTTGTCATTAAAAATTTGAAATTATTAAAACCTTACACGTGCTACTAAATGTTCAACCAATAATAGAATACGTACTGCTTATCTCTAAAGGCTGATTCACACCAACGTCCGGTTCCGCTCAGTGCCGATATTGTTCCGCAAGAGATTTTATTGATATGGTATGAATATCAATCAAGGAGTATGTGCCAAGACAAAGTTGTGTGGCAGTATATCCTTCTGCCCACCCTTGTGATATTTAACTACTTAGTTAGTTGAATAATTATTTTGAATTGTAAAAATACTAACATCGCAGTTTTATTTTTTATCAAAAACCATTTTTTTATCACTAAATAATATTTTTATTAATTATTAATTATCAAAAATATTATTTAGTGATAAAAAAATTGGTTTAAAAAAAAAATCTGCGTTGTGAGTATTTTTACACTTCAAAATAATTATTTAACTAAATAAGTAGTTAAATATCACAAGGGTGGGCAAAAGGATATACTGCCATACAACTTTGTCTTGGCACATACTCCTTGATCGATATTCATACCATATCAATAAGCTCTCTTGCGGAACAATATCGGCACTGAGCGGAACCGGACGTTGGTGTGAATCAGCCTTTATGCGGGGTTACTTTTATTAGAGCACATGTTGAGTACGCGTTTGGCGTGTTCCCGAGCCGTGCACCAGTGCCGAAATCAGCAGTGACCTTGAAGTAACAATATATGGAGAGAGGGCTAATTATTTTTACCCAACATATACAAATTTGGGATAAATCACTTTCTCCGGGTTTTTACATCGTACACCATGAGAAAGAAAGAGACAACAAAATCTCTCAAATTATCACACCGATTTAAAGTATGGTTAGAATGTTCATCGTGTTTCGCGTCTTTGTTGACTCCGCCCACACGTTATACGCGAAATAAATTAACATAAATCAACGGTTTATTAGGTTACATGCTATATTTTTGTATAAAACAATACTGTGAAAAAGTAGTCATTCGAATAAATAAAAACATTATGTCGACATGTGCTATGAATGGATGAAAAAATACCCTAGCCCTAGTCCTAGCCACGCCCAGGTCTAGCCGAGTCCGGCAAACCTCGTCGGGGTAGCTTATAGGATATTTAGGATAAGTTGGGATAAAGAAACAAGCTAATAGAACCATCATCTTACTACTTGAAAATTATTTTCAACTTTGTAACGCACGTCGAGGTTTTTGTTTTGGTTTTTTGTTCTTTTAACAATAATATTTTTATTTTAAACTAATTTTATTTTCGAAATGTATGTTTTAACGAAAAAACACGTGTATTTTGACGGCCTCCATAGTCGAGTGGTAAGACGCTGGACTACGAATCCAAAGGTCGCGGGTTCAAACCCGGCGTGCGCCAATAACTTTTATTCAATTAATATGTGTCATAACACATTTAATTCATATAAAAATAATAAAAAAGTATATTTGCGGCACGTTCCAGAGTGGTAGATACTCTAAGTATCGCCCTGGTGAAAGACCACCATTCAGAATTAAAACGTTGCTTGAAATGGCTTAAGCCGTGTTTGGTGATCAGATCTGAATAGCCAGGTACTTCCCAACCTTCCTCTTCCCAATCTCCTTCCCCTCCCCAGTACCTTCAGCCTCACAACATACCCTATTTGGGGATGCCATAGTCTCACTGGCTCTAGACGGTTGAGAGCAGTTGAGACTCTTGTGCGGTATTAATATAAAAATAAAAAAAACTTGCATTTGCAAAACGCCAATATTGTTTGACCACATTTTTCCCGCAATGTGGTATTGTTGAACAAATGTAACTTTTTGTTTTTTTTTTCATTTAATCGACATAAGTTCATAATTATCACAGAATTCCAAATTTTCATTTCGTTCGGTCTCATAGAGCCTGAGAAAACAGTATCTAATTTCCGACCCCAAGGCTCGCATTTTGCCCGCAAAGCGGTATTTTTTCAACAATTGGTTTTGGAGGATTTTTTTTATTTAATTGTTTTTAGTACATCATTATCAAGATAATTCCAGGGGTTCACTGCATTCGATTCCATAGAGCCTGATAAAACGGCATCTAATTTGCGACCCCAAGGCTGGCATTTTGCCCGCAAAGTGGTATTTTTTTTAACAAATGTTACTTTTGGAGTATTTTTCTATTTAATCGTCTTTCATTCATCCTTTTTAACAGAATTCCAAATGTTCACTTCATTCGATCCCATAGAGCCTGAGAAAACAGCAACTATGGTAATATCCGACTCTAAGGTTTACATTTTACCCACCAAGTGGTATATATTTTTTTTAAATGTTGCTTCAGGAAGATTTTTTCATTTAATCGTTTTTAACCCATCATTCTCAACAGAATCAAAAGGTTAACTTTATTCGGTGTCATAGAGCCTTTGAAAACAACATCTAATTTTCGACCCCAATATTCGCAGTTTGCTCAAAAAAAAGAATTTTTTTAAATTTCAAATTTTACTTTTTCTGTTTTTTTTTTATTTATTGAATCTGCAATTATGCAGTTCATAAATTTTAGCACTAAACAAAAGTTTAAGTTCATTCGGTTCCATTGTAGCCTGAGAAAACATCACATAATTTTTGGACTCAAGGCTCGCGTTTGGAAAACAGAAAAACAAAAAAAAAGTTGGAATAATACAGGAATTTGGTAAAGGTAGGAAATTTTTCATGAGAAATTAATATTTGCCAAAATCCTCCATCATTGCACAAGCAACATCTTCCGCTTATTTTATGATGGCAGTAGGAGTCTTAAATTATTTTCAGGTTATTTGTAAGCCGGGAATGTTTGTCTTTCTTAAAAATGAAAAAAAAGGGTAATTATGTTTTTTCTTACATTCGAGGGGATGCCGATTTTTGGATCGTTACAGCTTTTGTGATCCTCGTCCTATCGACCATAATTGATAATAAAAACAATCTCTGAATTGGATAAGTACTATAAGGACGTATCCAAGTATGTCCAGACCTTTTCCTTCCTACAAACCCCCCTCACTCCTCATTTTCGACCGCTTTCCAACATTCCTCAATGTTAGTGAGGCCACCCGATTCAGTGGGTCTTTATTTTATTACCAGAGCACGCATCAAACCCGCGTCACAACGTCTACCGGTGCAAATGTATGTATCTACTTCTGTAAATAGAAAAAAAAACTCTAGTTATAGCGTAGGGAAAAATATTGCGAATGAAATTTTACTAGCTCCATAAAAAAATCGTTTTAAACAGACTTCAAAATACTTCGTCTCGGTTTTGCAATTGAAGCGGACTAAACAATGGTAAAACAAAACCAGCGATTCGTTTGTGCCTCTGAAGGGAAATCATCAACGACTGTACAATCGATAGTGTGCCGACAAGCGAGAAATAAAGAATCCTACGCTTTTTTGCGAAATTGATGCAATACTTCATTTATCTGTCTAGATTCGTGCAACAGAAAAACAATACAAATGACGCTTACCATTGCCAAAAAGAAGACTAGGTGATCTTTCATGCTCAAAGAAGCGACTGGCTCCACGGATTGATAGCTTAGCGAAGAAAGCGATGACGTTGGGAGCTGAAAATAGTTACGTTGACCGAGAAAAATCAGTGAGAAAAAGCTATGCAATTTTCATTACAACAGAGCTCAATAATAATTTTGGAAAATTTATACCTTTTTAATGTGCATACCGTACAAGAGTACCAACTGCTCCTAACTGTCTGGAGCCAGTGGGATATGGGTATGTTGTGAGGTTTAAGGGAGGCTTTTGTTGAGGTTGGGACGTACCTGGCTATTTAAATTTGGTCACCAAACACGGCTAAAGTCACTTTAAGCAATGTTTCGATTTTGAATGGCGGTCTTTCATTAGGGCGATACTTAGAGTATGAGTATATTCCACTACCTACAATCACATTGCTGCTTTATTGTTCAAACTACTGCCTCCGATTTGGATTGACGCCAGAGCTCGGCCGTTCGAGAGTTTTTGCTACGTCGAGCATAAATATGGTGTGCTTTATATTTTAGATGAGACAGCATTTTTATAACAGCTTGGTGTACAAGTTATACAGTTTACGGTAGGCCATTGATAACAAAGTAGTCGGGTTTTTTTAAGTAACCTGACTGGGATCATTTGATCCCGCAAAAGGCTGATTTTGTATTCGATATTTGGATATGACCATCGATAGATAAACTCGGTCGATAGATATGATAGTTTTTTTTTCTATAAGAACTCTTAACTCTTACATAACTATGTTACGTACGTTTTAAGGACAAAATAAAATAGGTAGTAGTTAGTGTAAATCGTCACTGGAAAGGCAAAAGGGCTTAAGCGACACTTTTCTTAAAAACATATTCAAATATGCCATTCTTCAGTTTTTTTTCTGCATCAAATGCTCTGACTCTCGTTTAATTCTGGAGACTTTTGTGGCCCTTGAGCCATCTAAAATATATTTACTATCTGGCAGAAGGTTGACTCAAGCGATAAATGTGTGAGACTTTTTTAGGTTTTTGTCGCTTCAGGTAACTCAGTGAGAGCGTTGAGTTACCTGGGTTAGCTTTTATTTAGAAATCCAAGCAGGAACTAAAAATTTAGGAATTTCATTCTAAAACAACAAAAAAATCAAGTGTCTGGTGTAGACTTCCCAAAATGGCGCTTCAGCCCTTTTGCCTTTCCGGCGACATTATGTTAATCGTGTAAAGGGGTGACTTATGACACCACGTCAGTTAATCTAATACGGGGAGTAATTAGTTCATCTATTCCTTTTTTGAATTATGTATAATATCAAACTTGTAGGTACTGGGTTACATTTGGCATCACAATATTGTACTGGGGTCAACTTTCGCACCACGTAGGCCAATCTTGTGCTGGAGTCACTTTTGGCACCACGTAGGTCAATCTTATAGCTTCTAGGCAACATTGTTTAATCTATTTGCGAAACGGATGGATATCTTGGTTCGATGATCTGAAAAACGAAATTTTTTTCCAAAAAAATGTAACAATCAATCTGTTGGTGTGCTTCCGTCGAGAATCACCACTTTTTTTGTCAAACGCATCAAATCAAATTACTAGACGACACGAAATAACGAGCAACTTTAGGAAGGTACTAATGATAAAGCAATTTACTTCTAGTCCTAGACACTTTTTTGAAGTACACTGTAACCCTTAAAATTTATAGAATACAGCTTTTCACTATAATAAGGCAGTAATCCGCTGTGATGATAAAGTTTCTCCATCACTGGCTTACTATATTGCTCGACGCAAGCTATGTGTGTACTCTCACTATCCTCTTCAATTTCCTTAAAAATATTAACTCACCTGCAAGAAACAATATTAACTATTAACAATATTAACTCACCTGAAGAAACATATTCACCACTTTTCTAAATATGAGCTGAGAGAAAATCTTCCAAATTTCCACCCACCACTATTCATCACTCAAACTTTTCTTAAAGTTTGAGAAGCATTATATATATTTCAAGAGTATGTTTTCCCATAGGCATAGTATTCAACGCTTAGGTAACAACTCCCTTTATTTATTTCCTTCCACAGCCCTTCATTCCTTCTTTAATTCGAAACATAGTTTGTTTTATTCTTAAATTAACAAGCTTTAAATGATAAATTGCATCGTTTACTGTTTTTTGTTGTTGTTATTTTCAGAGAATTTTTCGGATTTGTGATTTTTTATATTATTAGTATAAATAATCATTGATTTTAAAAACACTGACAAGTTTTGAAGCAGTTTGAATTTGACTTTGACGTAGATACCGCTACCGGTTGCTAAAGCAACGGTCATCGGGACCTGGAACTTCTCACAAACGTTGGCCGGTGTGACGTCACAGACGCCTTTCGCATCGTTTTGGCGACAAATCAAAATACGCAAAAGTTAAATCGATGTCGAAAATTTATTCGTGAATGTAAAAATATAGTATAAACACCGTAGTTTTTTAACATCGGTTTAAAAGTCAACGATCATACTCGTATATATAATTATTTTAATTTAGGTATTTTAAGTGATAATTAATACATACATAAATATATACTACGAGTAGGTACCTACACTGCCTACATAACTAACAATATTTACGTGCCCCAATTAAGTACTTATTTTGCCAATCTATTGGTGAACCTGTTAAAAAAGAAAAGAAAGGTTTCAAGTTACCCAACATTTTGTTATAATGTAACTAAAGTATGTGTGTGTGTACCTACGTGTATGTATGTAGTAACTGGTGTAATATACACTTACTGTAGGTACACTCGATACAATAATTACGGAGATTATATACGATGGACTTATTTGTTGTGTAAACGTATTACGAAAACTGATGCTTTTCGAAATAAACGTAGTACTTGACGATTTTCGGCATTTTTTTCTATTTATATACTCGTATATACACATATAAATATATATTAAATAAAGAAAAATGAGAGGCGATTTATAGTGCCTGTCTGATTCCGGGTGGAGTTTAAATACAAAGGGTACCTAATTTCAAATAATGCTTTATTATTGCGCTGCTGTATTAGCTGTATTAATAAGAAAAATAAATAATACCAATTTATACAGTGCCATTTTTGTGAAATAGCTATATTTTGTAATCAGATATGAAAAGACAGGTCTCATCTATCTCCACCCCCTATTTAACTTAATCTTCTCGTTTCACTAGCTCCGAGTATTCCGAGTTGTTTAAGGCCAGCGCGCACGGGTGACTTTTGTCACGGCAACAGTTTCGTCACTGCCACTGCCTTCCAATCGTGCACGCACACGTTGAGTGACTGTCGCCTGTCAGTCCCGTTACCCTTTCATTCCAAAAATCTATTTCGAACAGGAGGCAGTGGTTTATGCTCTTATAATTAGACAAAGAAAAAATGCTCAAATTGATGAGACGTTATTGGATACATCCAGTAGTGAGAGGCTACTCAAGGGATTTTTTTACACTTTATACGAGGACCTCCGAGCCGTCTTCCTAAATATCAAATTAACAAACTACAACTAGTCTTCAACTCTGCAGCAAGACTTATACCGGCGTATCAAAATACTCCCATATCTCAGAGCACCTCAAAAATCTTCACTGGCTTAAATGTCCCGAAAGAATCCAGTTCAAGCTTTGCTGGATGGTTTTCAAATCAATTAACGGAATGGCTCCGGCTTATTTATCGGAATCGTGTATTCCTGGAGATTCCAATTCACGACAGTCAACTCTTAGATCGGCAATGTCATCGGCTATCAGAAGGTTGAAGGAACCAAAGCGCACACCACACACTAAGTTCGGAGAGCGCGCCTTCGGAGTGTCAGATCCTAAAGCCTGGAATGGACTCCAACATGATCTGGAGATTAATAAAAGACTCGACAGAGTTTAGAGCCTAACTCAAAACCCATTTTTTTCAGAAAATCATATCCATAATCAGATGTGTAACAAGCCCAATAGAATCTCTATTTAAACCAAGAAAAACTTTTCAGACTCATTCCTTAAATGCAATAGTAGATTTTCATCATGATCTGTTCCTCACTACGAAAAACTTTAAAAGACCTTTGATAAACTTTATTTTGAATTTGCTTCCATGCCCTAAAAAAAAATTAAAAAATAAAAAAATATGTAAGAATCAGATAAATTTTAAGTTATTATGATATAGTGATTGTGTCCTGCCAGAGGTGACCTGCCAGGTAAATATGTTGCTGTATATTTATATAAACTAGGAATTAATATTAACTAGAATTTAAGATTTGTACAGCGCCCTTGAGGTGATTTTTCACAAAAACGGCGCTATACAAGTTGTCCAAATATTATTATGATTATCCTGAAAAGTTTTTTGGGTTTCTTCGCATGAGTGCCAACAATTTTGATAAACTCTTACTACCCACTACAACTTCTTACTACTTACTACGACAAGAATGGCAATAGTGATGCCGTTTTGTGTAGTAGGAGATGAAGCATTTGGATTAGCTTAACAAATTTTACGTCCCTTTGCTAAAAAGTCCCTTTCGTATGGCAAAAGAATTTATAATTATCGTCATGCAAGGGCACGTCGAATGGTCGAATGTACCTTTGGAATTTTAGCTAGTAAATGGAGAATTTTACATAGACATTGATGTTAAGGTGGAATTTTGTGACAATATTGTAAAGGCACGCTGAGTACTTCACAATTATGTACGTCGTAAAGATGGTTTAAGATTCAATGACGCCGTTTATGAGTATCAACTCCGAAGTGTATCAATAAGTCCAGAAAACAGAACCATCTCTGCAAATCTAAGAAACTATTTTGTAAATTATTTTACGTCACCACAAGGTCTGTTCCGTGGCAATATGACAAATTGTAGGTTGGGTTAGGCCATTTTAACGTCCTCCCGTCACGAAGTGTATGTGGAACTGAGTGACGGACGAGTCACCGAATGACATCTAGTCACCCGGAACTAAAAAGTCGCTCTAATGTCACGTCGCTGCGTGCGCGGACCTCCATACACTCTCATAGATTTGGAGATGGTGACGAAACTGTTGCCGTGACAAAAGTCACACGTGCGCGCCTAGCTTAAGTGCTATTTAAAAAATATGTATTTATGATAAACAGTTTTTTAATCATTTTTTTTACCAATTCTCACTTTTAAATCTCTCGTGCGGCGCATGTGACATATTTTACTTTCCGATATCTGATTTTTTTGTTTGTTAGACAGTGATGTTTTGCGATATCATTTGAGTTATAAATTAGCGTACCTGGTTACGATTGACGTGCAAAGTACGAAATACACTTACCTAACTGCATGGGTAATATGTATTCGTATTTCTTTCTTAAATATATAACACTCAACGTAACGCCTATTACTCTTATTAATTTAAGGCGTATGCACATTTTCTGAGGGGCGCGTGTAGCGTAGACCTTTATATTTGATAAGCAGGTACTTCAAGACCCAAGATCACTCCTTCCTCTCCCTATCACAAACCATCCCTAAATTGACGTAGTTATGCAGAAAGCATCCAACCCCAAAAAGATAAAACCGAGAAAAAGGCGTTTAAAAAAATTAAGATACAAAATAATTAATATGCGTAATCGACATTTGTTAAGTGAATATCAGTATTTTTTTCTTTTATGAAAGTTATTATAAATTAGTATTTTTTAATCTATCAATGTGTTTATTAAAAAAAAACAATTTTTCTAAGTTACCCTACATTTTAATGTTTTTAAATTTCAATTAAGTCAAATATCGGGTCCGCCAAATAACTTTTTTTTTTTGAAAAAAGGGCGCAAAACATCGAGTGTAGCTTCGGCTGTGTGGCACGTAGCGCCGTCCTGTTGAAACCAAATGTTGCCAATATCCTCCTCTTCAATTTTTGTGAACAAAAATTCGTTCAACATGGCCCGATAACGATCGCCATTGACTGTAACGGCCACTCCTTGCTCATTTTCAAAGAAAAATGGCCCAATTATGCCTCTGGACCAAAATCCGCACCAAACAGTGACTCGTTTTGGGTGTACCGGCTTTTCAATGTATGCGTGCGGGTTTTCTGTGCCCCAAATACGACAATTTTGCTTGTTTACATACCCGCCAAGATCAAAATGAGCTTCATCCGAAAAGATGATTTTTTTGGCAAAATCGGCATCTTCTGTAAGTCGATCGCAGGCCCACTCAGCGAAGCGAAAACGCATTGGATGGTCAGTTGGCTTCAACTCCTGAACCAATTGGACTTTGTATGGCGTCATACCAAGGTCTTTATGCAAAATTCGTCTCAATGATGTCTCCGAAATGTTCAATTGTTGAGAACGACGGTGAATTGATGTTGATGGCGCTTCACGCACACTTTCTGCCACAGCATCGATATTCTCGGGTGTACGCACTGTTTTTGGCTTTTCACGCTTTGGTTTATCGATGAGGATGCCAGTTTCTTTCACTTTTTTCACAAGATAACGAACATACGGAGCTGACGGTGCTTCTCTTCTTCCAAAAACCGTACGCAATTTTCGCACACATTCTGCAACATTACCATGATTTTCAAAGTAATGTCGCAATATTTCCCAGCGTTGTTCAAGCGTATACACAACCATATTCGCTCAGCGGAAGGATAAAACTAATTATCTGTCAAATCAGACATGAGCTAAGTGTTACCATTCACGAAATAAGCACTAGTTGAAAAAAAAAAAGTTATTTCGCGGACCCTATATTTACAATGTGCGTAAGTAAAAATTCAATTACCAAAAATCTTTTCCATTTGGAGCTAGAATGTTTTCAGTAGACAGAAATCTCTTATTTATCTTTGGGAAAACATGTAAAACTTGATTTTGGCAAATTGTGGGTTAAACTGAGGGTAATCATCTAAAGTTTTTGTGTTAAGTATGTAGAACTCTTAAATTTTTTATAATGTAATTTTATTAAATTTAATATAATTATTATTTAGTTCTTCTCCTAGTTTTCATTTATTTTTTAGTGTTTTGATAATGACGGCCTCCATGGTCGAGTGGTAAGACGCTCGACTATGAATCCAAAGGTCGCGGGTTCAAACCCGGTGTGCGCCAATAACTTTTATTTAATTAATATGTGTCATAACACATTTAATTCATTTAAAAATAATAAAAATGTATATTGCAGCACGTTCCAGAGTGGTAGATACTCTAAGTATCGCCCTGGTGAAAGACCACCATTCAGAATCGAAACGTTGCATGAAATGGCTTTAGCCGTGTTTAGTGACCAAATCTGAATAGCCAGGTACTTCCCAACCTGCCTCTTCGCAATCTCCTTCCGCTCCTCACTACCTTGAGCCTCACAACATGCCCTATTTAAGGATGCCATAGTCTTACTGGCTCTAGACGATTGGGAGCAGTTGAGACTCTTGTGCGGTATTCATATAAAAAAATTTAAAAATGACTCAGTGCCAGTGTGAAATTAATTTTACAAAAATTACTTATATCGATTCTACGTTTTATTTTTAATATTATTTCGAAAAAAGTCTCGCTGACGTAGTCCTATTTAAATTTAAGAGCTGTATAATATTTATTATGCAATGGGCAAAGGTTGGTAACCTATCATGTTGATTAATTCCTGCGTACACGTGCGCTATAATGCTGACTTAACAATGGAGTACAAATACCTAGGGAGATACTTACTTAAAAATGTAATATTTATTCTCATTACAAATAATAAACTACAAAGCACCTGTCCCCTTCAGATTTCTATGGATTAAAAAAAAACATTAAGCGTGGGTACGTACCTACTTAGAACCAACCCAGTAAGTACCTCATAACCTTCACGTTTGACTCAACTCCCTCGACGTAGGTCCAAAAGCCGAACTAAAGACGCCATGTTTTTTTGTTCGTTATTCCATATCAACATACTCGTATTTTGAAATTACTGTTTTGTTTTTGTAATTATGATATAAAGTGATGTAAACAGGAAAAATAATAACAAGGGGCTGCTTGACGTGTTTTAGTCTTTCTTGTTATTTTTCGCCAAATAAGTAGGATATTTCACAAATTACTTCTTTAAAATTACACTAAAATTACCGTTGTTGTGTATAGGTTAAGTGAATAAACTCTAAATATTTTTAAAGTGACCAGTTTCGACGTAATTTCGATTTTTAAGAAAATATTTTAATCTTTAAATTATCAGTGTTTTAAATGCAGTGCCATAGCCCAGAATGGTCACTTGTTGCTTTGACCCTTGTCCAGATGTGTCCCTTCGACCGCCGGCCCGGGAACCGGCAGGGGGGGGCGGGGGAGTGCCGATCTCGACCGACTGTTCCCGAACCCGAGCGATGTTTTCAACAAATGTTTTTTTTACTGAGAGAGGCGGCATTTTTTGTCAATTCAATACAATCATCATTACAATATGTTTTATTTGTTCGTTAGTTCTTCTTTTTATATGTCATGTCTTATGATATGTCGTGGCGCTTTCGAAGCTGCCTGACGTGTTTTAGTATTTCTTGTTATTTTTCGCCAAATAAGTAGGATATTTCACAAATTACTTCTTTAAAATTCCTGTACTGTATGACAAATTCAGAAAGTCCATTCTTTTAATTTCGCTCCCATGCCCTAAATCGAAAAAAAAAATTAAAATAATAATCATAATTTTAAGTTAATAATTGTGTCTATCTGATGGGACCTGCCAGGTAAGTATGTTCCTGTATATTTTCTTATTTAAACTAGGAATTAATATGTAATGATAGAAAGTAAGATCTGTACAGCGCCCTTGAGGTGATTTTTCACAAAAACGGCGCTATACAAATCGTCCAAATATTATTATTATTATTATGAACGACCTATTATTGTCAAGGTTTTAGTATTAGTGAACTTTAGAGAGTTCTAATGATTTCAGTATCAGGACGAGCTGTTGCTAGTTAAAGTTGAGTTATCAGCTTTATGGAAATTAATAACAAATAAAAAGAGTTTAGTTGGTTGGTTACCTGATGTGTTTTAATTAATTCTTCATATGTATAAGTACCTACTGATGGTGAGCACAGAAAAAAAAAGGTTTTTTTTTTTCATTAAAGTAATTTATTATTTTTAATTAACTGACTAACTATCACGCCGTTTCTCCGCGGGGGTAGGCAAAACCACCATACAACTCTGCCTTGGCACACACCTCTTGCTCCATTCACATTCATATATCGTATCATACATACTCTTCTGTTATTCTCTCTTGACTCTTAACATAGGCCGACTCAAATATTTGATTCAGTCGATCGAGCCATATCTTCCTTGACTTATTTCATTTACTTTCACGTCATATATTCTTCTCACACTCCTTTATTTGTTGATCCGCTCTGCATGTCCAAACCGTCTAATAATAATAATATTTGGATGATTTGTATAGCGCCGTTTTAGTGAAAAAAACACCTCAAGGACGCTGTACAGATCTTATTTTATATTATTACCTAGTTTAAATGAGAAAATATACAAGAACATACTTACCTGGCAGGTCCCATCAGATAGACACACTTATTGTGTAAGGGTCCATTTCTTAATCCTATTCATATTACGCTTACATCAGCCTAATGTGTTTTACCGAACAGGGATCTCATTTCTACAGCATTCAGTCTACTTAATATCCTTCCTCTGCCAGTTCCATGCCTCACTGCCATACAACAGGGTTGGTGTAAGGACAACATTATGGAGCTTCGCTCTTTAAATACTTTCAATTAAAATTAAATATTACTTTTAAATAAATGAAAGGATCAGGGGATGTATTTTGTACTCGCATCCCCAATATATATATACAGTGGCGACACCACCGACTACAGAATTAATCGTGTCATACCGTAATGCTCGATTTAGCTGCCAAAAGATACCATATTCAATTATTATAGATCATAGCCAATCATGAAGGAACCACAAAAGAGAAGCGAAGATCCTCTTTAGTAAAAAAAACATTAAATTCTAACGTAGGTACTTACATAGAACAAAGGACCAACCCAATACGTAGGTACCTAGCAACCTACGCGTTCGATTCAGCCGCCTAGAAATACTAGTTTAAAAATAGTACGTACGATTTTCGCTCCATGAAACGATCATAGCCAATCATGAAGGGACCGCAAATGAGAAGCGATAGTTTGGCGGATAGAGGTCGGCTAGTACCTACCTAGGTAATATATTTGGATGTTATTATTATTTCGCAAAGCAAGTTCGCGAATAGCCCGCGCCTACTTTGGGCGCTCGCGTCAGTATTTTCGTCCAAATTCATTTTGACAAGGATGCAGCGATCGGAAACTCCGGTAGGTTCCGATATTTCAGGAACCACGTGGCAAAACAACGCACGTAACTACCAAAATCGTATCCTGAGACACTCGTTGTCAAAGTTTTTATTGACTTATAATAATGGAATAAGAAAGAAGGTGGTCGAATTAAATTTTAAATGTTGCCCTTAGATGTAATCGATATGTTAAGTAGTTTTTTAACATATTTGAATCAATAACATTCTAGAAATTCTACACTTTTTGGCTCTTTTGGAGATTTACTAGAGCTCGCCGTTTGGGAGATTCTTTACTAACATTTAATAAAAGGACACCAGTAACCTCCTTAAACGAACTTGAAAGTTTGGGCTAGTGAGACCAGTAAGTAGCCGAGTGGTTCAAAACGTCGAGATCTCACCCAGAAGTCGCGAGTTCAATCCTCTGCTAGCTAAGTCCTTCATCATTGCACAAGCAACATTTTCCGGTTATAATAATGGGAGTGGGGAACAATTAAATAATGTTAGGTTATGCGTAACCCGGGAATGCTTGCCTTAAAAAAATAGATGAATCTAATAATTACAATAATTAGAGTTTACTAGACAAAAAGGAACACTGTTTGCTATCCATGTGGTGAGTTTGTGCAAACCTACAGACCTAGCTACAGACACTAGAGATAAGTACTTAGCTAGCCCCGTGTGTACATCAAAGCAAGCACGTGTACTCATACACGCACACAGCGCAATACGTACACACACCACTACACTGCCGCGCCTATTACATAAAATAAACGTACTCACCAAGGACGCTTCGCGCTGATCCACGAACAACAAGCATACAAATGAACCATCTACAAAATAACAAACAATCATAAAAAAGAACGCAACGAAAACGACTTTCAGTGAGTACCGTCAAATGTTGCTTGGTTCTTTTTACGTGTGCCGCATTCTTCCATCAAATTCGCGAACGATTTGCATATACGCGCCGAATTCACGCAGACTAAACAATAGGGACTAGTGCTTGCAGACTAATCGACACTTTATATTCGCAAACTATCGCCATGGCTAGTTAGTACCTACGCTGCACATTTTTAACGACCCCGAGCCGAGAGAAGGCCTCCGGAAAATGCACGTAGCCTAGGTTCGGGCCGCAGCAATCAACGAAACCCAGAAAACAAATGCAGCAGTATAAAAAGAGACAAATCATAACAGTAACACCGACAAATATCGTGGAAGATTTTTTTTTTTTACATTTTCATCTTTGCTGCGTTCATTTCTTGCTTTGTAGCGGACGCGATTTAGGATTTACGCTATTTAGTGTGCAAAAATGCGTTCCTATTTTGAAACTTAAGAGCATCTTTTTTATTGCACTATAAGGCAGCTCGGTGTTATCTTTTGGTGACCTTTAGTTTCGAAATGCCAAACCGGAATGCATCGCTATTACTAGTTTCGTCAATGCAAATTTTATCTTTTAAATTAGGATTATGCCATTTTTTACGTGGATCGTCCAACGGCATTTAAATAAAATCCTATGATTCAAACATCAATAGAAGATTATAATTTTAAATCCCTAATACTCGAGTCATAATTATCATGCGTAGCTTATAATTAACTTTATCTTTCTATAACTATATTATAGTTTATCAAAAAAGGAAAAATACATTTTTTTTATCAATAGAATACGTCGAATACTTTATATAAGGCTTTAAAAATTATTTTTGGTAGGTAATAATATTTTAATTCTTACCAAAAACTTGATATTCGAAATCGAACAAATATTAAATATTACGTAAATTGAGTTTCCACGCATGATTACAAAAAAAATGATTTAAAAAACTACAACCGAATTGATACAGTACTTGCTTTTGAAATTCAGATTGATATAAGTAGAGGGTTCATTCAACTCACTCATTTCTGTATGAAACTTTTTTTGTCAGGTGTACAAATAACCATCTAGGTTACGTCATAACAATAGCTTCATTAGATAAGGACTTGACAAAACGTTAATATTAATTTCTGTCCGTATGTAGGTACCTACGTCGTAACACACACCGTATCAAAATCAAACCGCCATACAAATTAAAAATTACTAATTCCTACAAACGTACGTTCTTTAAAAATATATTTTAGTTGGAACTGGCAGAGGAAGGATGAAAGTAGACTGAATGCTGTGGAAATGAGATCCCTGAGGCGTATGTGCGGTAAAACGATGTATGACCGTGTTAAAAATGCTGTCATCCTGAAAAAATGCAATGCTGATGTATGCGTAATGAATAGGATCAAGAAAGGGACGCTTATATGGTTTGGAAAGAATATATGATGCGAAAGTGAATGGAAGAAGAAGTCGGGGACGCCCGAGAAAGACATGGCACGATCAAGTGAATCAAATACTTAAATCGGTAAGTCAGAATAACAGAAGAGTATAAATGAGACGGTATATGAATGTGAACGAAGCAAAGAGTGTGTGCCAAAACAGAATTGTATGGCGATCTGTCCTCTCTGCCTACTCTTGCAAAGAAACGGTGTGATGGTTGGTTAATATATTTTCGTTTGAATAGGGGGGTCGTTTCATGTGTAATGGGTTACGTCATTGTGAACAGAATGCTCCCAAGGGTATAGGGGCGCTTTTAGTTCGTGGATCATAAACAAATCAATATTTTCGACTTAATACTTTTAATCTAAAAAAACAACTAGCTTACTGATAATATTTGGTTTTATACATTCACAATCAAGGCCATGGGCATGTTTTAATTGATTCAAGGCTTTCATAAGGTACTTTTAAAATATTATGTTTATGGTGAATACCGCACAAGAGTCCTAACTGTCTAGAGCCAGTGAGACTATGGCATCCCCAATCGGGGTATGTTTTACCCTACTCTTCTTTCTACTTCTCCATTTTAGGCAGCGCCGGATCTACCATACGTTCAAACTGTGCAAAGAACATGGGCGCCATCTCTGAAGGGGCGCCGTGAAAATAAAGATCTTATTTAAATTTACTTTAAATATTCTCTAAATCATATCGAAATTTCCCCATATCATTTTAAAATTACCCACATTATGGGGTATTTGTGTTTTTTTATTGCGCTGGTAGCATCGCTGTGCATTGAACGACTAGCCAAAATGTATGGGGGTAGATTTTTGTCACGGATTTTTTTAAAGTATTGTTATTTGTACGTAAAGTATGTTTTTCTATGGAGTGTTTATACGTTTAACGTATTTTAATTCTGAGAAGAAAAGTTTACAATCAATCACCGTGCCTGTTACTTTCATACAACTGTGTAAATGTACCATTATAGATGGTACATATTTTTTTCACGGCGACATTGTACCAGTGACCTTGCCCTTATTTGGTTTTTCAGAATTCGTTTACAGTAATATTTTTTTGGAGTTTATTTTTGAATCATATAATTTTTGAGTAATATAAAAAAAAAATATTAATGAAATCCCACACCTCCGCTATCGACTTTTTTCCAAAGGTATTATTAACTGCTGTCACTTTTGATGCGTACTGCTGATTTGATACGTCAAAATACGAGAAGAAATACATAGGCCTTACTTTACGTACGGTTAGACTTGAGTAGAGTTTTGTTTTTCTTGGAAATTATTTTCTATTCGTTACAAAACGTAAATTCGCAAAGCAATTTTGAAATGTTTGATTATTTGTGTCAAATAAAATAGGTTTGCGGCGAGAGAGAGAGAGAGAGAGGGGAGAACGGTTCGGGGGCGCACTAGTACTTACTGCACAGGGCGCTAGATGTCGTGGAACCGGCCCTGATTTTAGGTAATAATAACTACCCTTTAGAAACATGGACTCAAAGGTTGTATTTTAGTGATGGACACATTGGAAAGATTATTACAATCGATACATCCGATAAAATGAAATAATAAGAGATTGATGTTTGATGACATCTGAATTGTTTCGAAGTGGTCGATTTTTTTTGTTAGTAATGAAAATGTCTCAACTAATAATTGTTTGGTTAATTCGATTAACCTATTATTGTCAAATCAACCGCTTTGAACGGATTTTAATCGACTTTTTTAATGGGAATTGAAGTATTTCAATTGAAGGGTTTTTAATATTTCTAGATTCTGTACATAATATGTAAAATAAATATCCGCTAATAAGTGTGCGCAAGCTGAATTATTGGAGGATAAATTTGGAAGGGAAAACCGGAAAGTTAGATTTTAGTTTTTGTAGGTTATAGATATAGAGATTATTGTGTTTCAGAAACGATCTAATAAATGTAATGTGAGATAATCTGGAATGCTACAGACAAATTTAATACGGCTTCATTAAATAAATAGTGACAACACTGACAACCTACAACCAGGGCCGGTCCTGTGCATGTGCAATTGGAATAGTCCGCTCCAGACGGCGAATTCCCAAGGCGCTGATATTAGTGTTTTTTTTTTACGTTCTCAGCGCTTTTAAGTATGTACTAATGTAAAATGAAGAAACCATACTATTCATTGATGAAAATCGAACCCGCAATTTCGATGCCCGATGGTAAACGGGCTCTCGTTTAAAATACTTAATACGAGTTGATACCTGTCTTCAGTTCGAATGAAAAGTTCACATGAGGTATTAAAAAGAGACAAAATTATACAACAAGCAGTGCAAATGAAAGAGAAATATTGGCAAATTTAGTTAAATGAAAAAATGAGACAGACTTGTACAATTTTATAGCGCTGTCGCATTCTCTCAGCAATACCAACCGTTTCAAAGATTTTTTTTTCAAAATGTGAATGCACACGAATTAGAAATGTATTTAGCGGCGTAAATATAATTGTTAAGTTAGAATATAGAAACAATCCAATCGAAACATTAATTGCAAATCATTTCCGAATTTGTGACATACACGTATTCTTTTTGTTTTATTATTCATTTTTGGTAAAAATAATATATATATTTTAAAATCATCTCATGTTCCAATTGAAATAAATTGTTAAAATATGCAAGTTGACATTGAAAAAAGCACCTACTTTTATTCGGAAAACGCCAATTGCTTTCAGATAGCGTTAGTGTGAGTCAGAGAAAACGCTGTATAATTTCCAACCCCAAGGCCCGAAAAATGGTGTTTCGTAACAAATGATATTTGTGGAAGATAATTTCGTTGAATTATATCAGATTCATCGATTTTAAAAGAATTTATTGTTTCACTTGATTCGGTCCCGCATAGCCTCTAAAAACGGCATTTTAGTTCCGCCCCAAGCATTGCATTTTGTCCATAAAATTGACGATTTTTTCAACAAATATTGTTTTTGGAGGATTTTTTCATGGAATCGTCTTAAGTCTATCATTATTAACATAATTCCAAAGGTTCACATCATTCGGTCCCTCAGAGCCTGTGAAAACGTCATCTTATTTCCGACCATATGACTCGCATTTTGCCCGCAAAGTGGTATATTAAAAAAGTTATACTTTGGAGGATATTTTCATTTAATTGTATTAGGTCTATCATTATTAACGACATAACAAGGTTCCACTCTTTTCAGTATCATAGAATTTAAGATAAACGGCAACTAATTTCCGACCCCAAGCATTGCATTTTGTCCATAAAATTGATGGTTTTTTTAACAAATGTTCTTTTTCGAATATATTTTCATTCAATTGCTTTAAGTCCATCATTGTAAAATAAATTCCAAAGGTTCACTTCATTCGGTCCCGCAGAGCCTCTTAAAACGTCATCTTAGTTCCGACCCCAAGCATTGCATTTTATCCATAAAATTGATGATTTTCTAACAAATATTGTTTTGGGAGGATTTTTTTATTCAATCGTCTTTAGTCTATCATTATTAACATAATTTCAAAGGTTCACTTCATTCGGTCGCTCAGAACCTGTGAAAACGTCATCTTATTTCCGACCACATGGCTCGCATTTTGGCCGCAAAGTGGTATTTAAAAAAAATTATACTCTTGGAGGATATTTTCATTTAATTGTATTAGGTCTATCATTATTAACGAAATAACAAGGTTCCACTCTTTTCAGTATCATAGAGTTTAAGATTAAAGGCAACTAATTTCCGACTCCAAGCATTGCATTTTGTCCATAAAATTGATGATTTTTTTAAAAAATGTTTTTTTTGGAATTTTTTTTCATTCAATTGCTTTAAGTCCATTATTGTTAAATGAATTCCTTCATTCGGTCCCGCAGAGCCTCTAAAAACGGCATCTTAGTTCCGACCCTAAGCATTGCATTTTGTCCATAAAATTGATGATTTTTTTAACAAATGTTCTTTTTGGAAGATTTTTTCATTCAATTGCTTTCAGTTCATCCATTGTCAAATGAATTCCAAAGATTCACTTCATTCGGTTTCGTAGAGCCTCTAATAACGACATCTTAGTTCCGACCCCAAGCATTGCGTTTTGTCCATAAAATTGATGATTTTTTTAACAAATGTTCTTTTTGGAAGATTTTTTCATTCAATTGCTTTCAGTTCATCATTGTTAAATGAATTCCAAAGATTCACTTCATTCGGTTCCCCAGAGCCTGTGAAAACTCTTATTTCCGACCACGTGGCTCTTGTTATTTCGATACTTTTGGAGGTTATATTCGTTTAATTTTATTTAGTCTATCATTTTTAACAAAATAACAAGGTTTCACTCTATTTAGTATCATACAGCCTAAAATAAAGGGCAACTAATTTTCGACCCCAAGCATTGCATTTTGTCCATAAAATTGATGATTTTTTTAACAAATGTTATTTTTGGAAGATTTTTTCATACAATTGCTTTAAGTCCATCATTGTTAAATGAATTCAAAAGGTTCACTTCATTCAGTCCTGCAGAGCCTCTAAAAACGACATCTTAGTTCCGACCCCAAGCATTGCATTTTGTCCATAAATTGATAATTTTTCTAACAAATATTGTTTTGGGAGGATTTTTTCATTCAATCGTCTTTAGTCCATCATTATTAACATTATTCCAAAGGCTCACTTCATTCGGTCCCGTACAGCCTTTCAAAACGGCATCTAATTTCCGATCCCAAGCATTACATTTTGTCCATACAATTGATGATTTTTTTAACAAATGTTACTTTTAAAAGATATTTTCATTCAATCGTCTTTAGTTCATCATTAAATTCCAAAGGTTCACTGCATTCGATATCATGGAGTTCGAGAAAATGGCATCTTATTTTCGGCCCGGAGCATTGCATTTTGTTCATAAAATTGATGATTTTTTTAACAAATGTTCCTTCTGGAGGATATTTTTGGAAGAAACCTGCCAAATACAAATGGTAAACAGTGTTGACATTTCTATGAAAATTATACTTTTCGTGTATAGTACTCAGTAGTCTATGTGGAAAATGCGAAGATACATTCTATAATTACACAATAAGTTATTTTTAAAAGACGTTAAAATATTTTCGATATTTCAGGTGTTTAAATTTAGGTTTTGAGAAGGGGCGCCGCCAGGCGCCGATTGGCTCAGGGCCGGGCCTGCCTACAACCTGCGTATAAGTATTGCACACAGATGCATTGCTTGCCTACAGCTTGTTTCAAACTTGTTATTCGACTCCGTAAAAGAAAGTTCCAGTGTAATTAAAAAAAAAACAAACATTTTAAATATAATCTATTGAACGCCCTTTTTGAATATTAAAATTTGATTAACGAATGCACTTGTCTCTTTTTTGATAAACACAATAAGCATGTGTAAGACAAAAGGCTGTTTCTCAGAGAAGTTTCGCAAGAGTCAGAAGTGTAGTCATAATATACACCAATACACACAATCTTAACTGTGTGTTGGTCGTTTCAACTCGAATTGTATCACCTATGTGCTACAATATCTCGAAGTTAATTCTTATATTTTTACCTTAGAGTATATTGTTACTTCAAGATTTTTACCAGGTATCATGAAAATAATCGATTTGTCAAAGTTTTATTATGTTTTACTACAAAGTTATATGTTTGAAGGCTATGCAAATACGGCAGGACTAGCCCTAATGATTTTGTAAATACATTTCAATTAAAAAGAAACACCACTTATTTATTTAATGTAACAACAAAATTGTAAATTACTTTTTGATTTGGTGCGGCGCGGCGTGCTGTCGGTGATTTCACCAACATCCCATAAATATCTTTACACGTGCGCCATACACGTAACATATTTGGAATATTAATTGTCCCAGAATTGGCAGAAGTACACGTGGGGTATTACTAGTGTGACACTTGTTACGCTTTTATTTGGCACCCATTTTCTATTTGTGAATTATTACAATTGTTTTGTCTCCAGTTTTAGCACCAGACGAAGTAGTTGCATCCTAAGTCAGTAAATGATATTCCATAGAAAATTTGCGTTTCGAATTTGCAACACAGCTTGACATAATAAACTCTGTATGAGTTAATTATTTAATAATGTCTATTGGACACTAAAATTGTAGTTCTTGAATACGCCGCCGGCAATTGTTTCAGTGGAGCGTAGGTACGCTAATATTTTACTGTGATTCGACTCTAGAACCTGGTTAGTATTTTTTAAGCCATACATAAAAAAATAAAAGTTCTCAGATCCCTACATAAATAATCCATCTCTGTTAGGCGGGTAGGTACCCAGTGCTTACCTATGTTTTTTTCGTATTTTGTGTGTCCAAGCTTCTTCTTTCGAATTTCCTAGAAACAAGCCCGGCAAATCTGCCAATCAAATATTTGCACACAAATACATGCGACCTTACCACATGCCTTAAGCAAAAAAAATGCATTCCCACCACGACCCACTTAATTAGCAAGTTTACAAGGGCATCTTTGCAACGGGTTCCAAAAACCAAAGCCAAAGATTTATAAAAAAAACACAGCGCTATTTAATCACTTTAAATTTTTATTAATGTAAATTTTTGTAAAGGTCACACGGGTCTTGGAAAATGAGTCAATAAAATGTAATGCTGTTATGTCCATATTAATTTTGATTCACCTGCGTACGGACTATTTAGGGAGATATATTACGTTTTTTTAGATGTTTTATACGTGCTAATACGGATAATCAAATAATAAATCCGCATTAATTGCATGATTTCGGCATACATTATCGAGAAGACCGAGATGCGCTAAATTATGTTGAAAAACAAACATATAGGTGCCCAAATGAAGATTCCTAGCATCTAGCAGAGGCAGACTCAGTAATTAAAGAATCCGAAAACTTTGAACGAAATCTTAATATTGCGCTAAGGGCTGGCATCCAACAACAACGATCTGTGCTAAGTTGATATCTTTCTCATTTCCACTTCTATATCTGGTATCTCTAAATCATATTTGAATTATTATGAAGACTGAATAAATACTGAAATAGAAATACTATCCACAAATTACATTTTTGCTGTATTATGGATACTGACGGGTACCTAGATAAATTGTGATTTTTTCGTTGATAATATTATAAACTTTTACAATCTTCGTTATAAACATGAAATTGTATTGGAATGAAAATTCACTCTTTTACGGGAACTTGACCATTTAAAAAATATTTTTTATTAATATGAATACCGCACAAGAGTATTAACTGCTCCCTACCGTCTAGAGCCAGTGAGACTATGGCATCCCCAAACAGGGTATGTTGTGAGGCTTTATGTAGTCGGGAGGGGAAGGAGATTGGGAAGAGGAAGGTTGGGAAGTACCTGGCTATTCAGATCTGGTCACCAAACACGGCTAAAGCCATTTCAAGCAACGTTTCGATTCTGAACGGTGATCTTTCACCGGGGCGATACTCAGAGTATCTATCACTCTGAAACGTGCCGCAAATATACTTTTTATTATTTTTATACGAATTAAATGTGTTAAGACACATATCAATTAAATAAAAGTTATTAGCGCACGCCGGGTTTGAACCCGCGACTTTTGGATTCGTAGATGAGCGTCTTACCACTCGACCATGGAGGCCGTCGAACTTATTTTTGTAGTACAGTAATTATACAAAAATGAGATAGCCAGATGCTTAGGTTTTTTTGAAGTGCACTAAATTTAGCAACGCGATATCTCGACTTAATTGAAAAATCCCATCACCTCACGTAATGTATTTTAAGTATAAGCAAAATAAAAATAAAAACTTTTGTACGGAAAACTATTATATCCACAAGTGACAAAAAAAAAAAAGTTATCTTTTTTCTTTTGTAAAATATTGAAACATAAAAAGGGCACAGCATGACATCATTAGTGATTGCATAACTGTTACCTCAATACGAAATATAAATTCTTCGTTTATAAAACAAATTATGAAATCTAGCATAATAATCATATCTCTTTATTGACAATATATGGAATACGTTTATTTATATTAATTTATTATAAAAAATGTCTTTGTAATTTTATGGTATTGTCTTTGTATTTAATTCTGAAGATTTTTTTAAATCTGATTTTTTTTTTACCGAGACTTGCTTTATTTGTATACCTTATGGGTCAATGCTGTTGTATAATATAGTTTTTTTTTCTAGTCTGTAGTTTCTGTTAGTCTGACAAAATGCGTTCGCTTACATCTATTATGAAACTACATTAAAATTTTATTATCCGAGGACAATTTCTTCGTCAAACCCTTTCCAATATTCTTTAATATTTTATTTTAGCTTTGCAATACTTTCAAAGAATTTACCTTAGTGGTATCTGTTTTTATCATCAAAGATACGTATTTTTTCATTCATGCCATTTTAAATCATTTTCCGTCTTTGTTAACTGCATGGTTACCTTAAAATATATTTAGAGAGGCACCTTCTATTAGTTCCCTTAGTCATGCGCGTGGATACAAAATACATTCGTTACTAAGACATATTATTCATACTGTTATTCGCAATTTATTCTAAACTAAACCCGAAATTTTAAATTTGTTTACAAAGCCTGCAGTAGGTACATCTGAAACAACAAAATTGCACAGCCTTCTAGATTTTCCGCAGTTCTTAAATCCCGTTATAATTCTTACCAACACATACAAAGATGCCAATGCGGACACGTGTTTACAAACAGCAGCTGGATAAAAACGCGAAACATCGGCTACCATCGGCTAACATCGCATATCTTCGGAAACCCTCGTCAAAGTGGTTCAGATCTAAAATAAGTAAAATAAAATAAAACTTTTTAATACTGACTATTTTACTAATTGGTTTAGAATGTGCATAGTGGAAAGTGCATTATGATAGCATTTATATTTTTGTACGATGTATTACAAGCGCGGCATCGACGACCTGCGCAGTAGCGATTGTTCTGCCCCCTTTATTCGTAAATTTCAACGAAAACTCAAGAGTGGAATTCGTTGCCTAGGCGGTGTTCTTACATTTTTGGTCAATAGATGGTGACCTATTTTAGAGGTTAGGGTTTAATGTCAAGGCCGATTTATGGAAAGGTATTTCATATTATAATATAACATAATATTACGTTATCATTCGACATATTTCTTAAGTATGTTTTATTTTCAGTTGAGAAAGATGTGAAAAGATTTTTTTATCAGATTGTAATTGAAAATAATTATTTTGCAAAAAAAAATGCAAAACATCAATAAACATTAAAAAAATATTACTGAATTGGTACAAATATTTATTGAGATCAGTTTTGAATATTTGAGAGGCGTACATTTCATTTCCTGGAAAGAGTTCATGTAATTTTATGTATGAATCAATGAATTAAATACATTGCGAAAATTAAATTTAAAATTGGCGCGTTTGCAAATGCCACGAGTAGCCGCTTCTATAACTGGCTGATTCGCACGCCGTAGACTCTCGAAGGCCATGCAATGTTGCGGAAATTGAGATGTGTGTGGTCGAAGTGGCAGTGCAAAGTAAGGGTCGGCTGGCATTTGTGATGGCAATTTTTTTGCAAACGGTGAGTGTACGTGTTATAACTAGTATAGTTTTCGATTACGGCTGATCTAATGTTCGTATATGCT
Source organism: Drusus annulatus (assembly GCA_022651775.1). Taxonomy (NCBI): domain Eukaryota; kingdom Metazoa; phylum Arthropoda; class Insecta; order Trichoptera; family Limnephilidae; genus Drusus; species Drusus annulatus. The sequence goes on along the minus strand of JAGWCC010000305.1, from coordinate 219,599 downwards.
CGTTAAATGTATATTTTCTTTCGGTTTTGGTGTGTTTCGCTTGTGTGAAGGGTTCGATTATATATTTTAAAATTTGCGAGTTTACGGATGATCATAATGGCGCTCCAAATACTTGACACAACTGCGCGTTTTAAAAATTAACGCCCACTCGAACGCGTGAACTGTCATGTGTCGGATTTATTGACATTCGCGATTATTAAACAATTGGCGTTTTATCGATTTAGCCCTCTTATTAGAAATCAATCTCAATTAGGGCACCAACAAGGCGAGATAACGGTGCCAGCATGTTGCAATTTTTTTGGCAATGCTACGACTTCTTCCAAACTTGTTTGTAAAATGGTTTAGGACCTGAGGCTATATCTATACCCACATCGTGAGGCAGTTTATTCTCAATAGTGCAAAAATTACATAATGGACCCTCGGCCAAATTCGATGGGATTAGCTCGTGCAACAAGTAGGCAGAGGCAGAGCCAGGCAGTAGGCAGCAGGCATGTAGTGTGATCTAACTGTCAATAGAGGTACAGTAACCTGAGCGGCTCCTTTCCTATTGGCGATATCGTGTAACGCATCTCTAGAAGCAATATCGTCTTCCTCCTATCCTCTGCTACCGACAGTACCAGTACAGTACCCACTCACCACCCAACACCCTCCCGACACCCGACACGGATTAATCTCTTTCTATCGTACTTACAGTGAGTAATTAATTTACATTTTACCTATTTTATTCATTAAATCAATGTGACTATTACTTTGGAATAATGCAATTTTTAATCAATGTTTGAATACAAATATGATTTATTTATCGATTGAAACTTGCTAAAGGTGTGCGAAAATATTTTATGTTCTTCAAAGTTATTTTTGATCGTTTACTTAATTTTATACAGTGCATTCAAAATCTAAATACGTTTAATTATTAAAGTGCGAGCTACTTAACAGTCTACAATGTGCTTAAAAATAAATAACGGTTTTAATTATCATTCCAGAGTTCCTTAAAAGTGACTTTTCCTTAGACTTTCGAAAATAGAATAAAAAGGTTTTCTATTTCCCTTGACATTCGCTTGCTTTTCTTCATCTTTCTGTGTTTTGTGCAGTCCTGTTTGTTCTGAAATAAAATATTTCAAATCAGTGTTAATTAACAAAATAAAACAGTAAACAATGAAAAAACATTGATTTACTGAGTGATAATTACATACCATAGTTAAAAACATTTTAAAAACAGTGTTCCTGTGAAAAATTCCAGAATCAGAAAAAATCTTAAAGGCATGTTTTAATGTTATTTTTTCCTTATGGTTAGATTCCAAATAAATGAATTAAAAACAGATTTTCGCTTTTCAAATTGTGTTAGGTATTTCCTTACCACAGCTCTAAAGTAATCTTAAACAGTCAAATTCACAATTCAGAGTCAACTTGCATCCACATGACAACATATTATTGCATTAGGAATCGAACCAACAGCCTCCTGTTGCTAAGTCATGTGCATATACCATAATGCTGGCGAGGCCATGTTAATTTCTAATCTGTTCTAAAATTTCTCTTACTACCTAGTTAAGTACTATTTAGTTTTGTATTAAATAAACCTGTTGGATTAGGGTAGTATTCGGATTCTAGAACTTGTGATAACATCATATCGGTTAATGAAGTATCCCTTATCTTTGGAATGTTTTTTAGTTAGTTTAATTTATTAGGATGACAAGTGTGTTCCAATATAAAATATTGCCATTATTAACCCTGTTTTACTATTTAGAAATATACCTAATAGCTACATGTTTTAAAAATAAATAAATTGTATGTTGTCTATATTTTGTTAGTCTTTCAATATTCAAGTTGGCTATAGGCATATATTATACTGAATAGAGCATAGTTTTTCCATATTACATTTGTAATTTTTTTCTTTCCTTCTCACCTCTATCTTTTTTACTTCAAGTTCTATGAATTTTGACTACCATTTTATTTAATTTATGTTATCCAAGTTCTAATCTACCTACAATTTAAAGTTTGGAATCCATTAAGCCATTGTTACATTGTGTTTTTTGTCTTATGTTTTTTTTTGCCTCGAGATGATTTTTCACAAAAAAAATCTGTCTTCCTAATGTCAGTTCATGATTTTCAAAATATGAAATTTTTGTTCCACCACGTTTTTTTGTCTTATTTTTTCTATGTATTTAATATTTGAGGTTTGCACTAATAACGGTTTAAGATTATATGAAATCTCTTATTCATTGTGTTTTTTTTTGTCTATGATATTTTCTATTTGAGGCTTGCAAAGTCGCTCCAACATTATATGAAAATGTGAAATCGCTGTTCCATCGTGTTTTTTTTTCATCTAGTATTTTCTATTTCAGACATGTTAATATCGGTTCACCATTTTATGGGCTATAACTTGAAACCCAAAGCTCTCGAATACCTCATACAGGGGAGAGACTTGTACCTTAAACTGGATTTCGTAATGTTCCTGTAAATGTTCAATACTATAATATATTCATAGGTTCACTCGATATTATTTGCATTATATGTACTGTCCAAAAAGTAAAAACCCATCATTTTCAATTTAGAATCAATAAACTATTAATTTATTTTGACTGAAGCAAAAAATGTCTCATTTCCCTCAGTCCATAATTTTAAAAACAAATTATTCCTCGTGCCAAAAATGTTTTTATGTTGCAAATTTTGGTTGTTACTAGTTTGTCGGTTTATGATTATGAGTATGCATAATTTCCTTCAAGGTAAAATGCCAAATTGTTTCTACCTTGAGCCAAAAAATATTTTCCCTAACACTTTTATAGCTGGACCTATAAAATTTCGTTTAGCTGATTTAATAAAAGAAAGACGATTCAGTTTCTTGAATTATGCATTGATTACCCTCTTTCGTCTCCGTCCAAATTCCAGCTCATACCCTCTCTAATCTTGGTGAGTGGGCTTAAATAACAGATAATAAGCACAACAACACAGTCTACAAAATTTCACCACAAACATATACACACAAAAAGCCTACAGTAGCAAAAGGGAGCCCGCTCACTGGGTAGAAAAGATTATCTCCTCATATATGCACTTATAACTACAGGCACAAGAAGAGGAAGTCAAGTTATTTGTATGTTTGGATTTCTATAAGTGCATCATGTTTGAATCTCCTCCGTGCGTAGTATTTCGGTTTTGATTTATAGTTTTTCAAAGACGGCAAAAATGAACTTAACTATGCATATTCCAATGTTTTTATGACCGATATTAATATTCAATTATCCCTTTGGTCTTTGATTCCCACCTTTCTTCAGAACATAATGAAGTTCCTACTCCGGTTAGTAGTTTAGCCATTCAGAACATAATTTGCAATGTGCCACTCTTTCTAAACAATGTGCCAGCAACCTTTACAAACATCGAGAGGAATTTGAATTGTAATAATGGCAAATGATTTCTAAGAAACTCATAATGGCAAACATATTGTCCGGTCGTGTAGGTACTGTCAACAAATAATGCCAGCCAGAAAGCTCTGCAAAGTTAATGGAAAAATGATTTCAGTAAACATTCTTTACGATGAATATCTTAGAAGACTTTGTATGAAACTGGACACTTGCCTGTTTGTGCAGTAGCTGAGAAGTATATTGTAACAAATTCCTTGTTTGATGCCTTCGGAAAGCAAAACTACTGTCGGTATGTCACTTCCTCTCTTCCCTCACAATTCATGATTCTTCAACACCACAAATAAAAAGTTATAAATAGTACCAATCTATCAATTAAAAACATGGTTATATTAACTTTCAACACATAATTTTAGATTATGGTATCAAATTTTATTCAATACTTTATTTATCACTAAAGTTTTTTTTCTAAACTAAGCTAACTTTCCAATACGTAATAACAATCCATTCCAATTTCAAACTGTTTAAAATGTATAAATGGTTTTAACAGGTTTTGCTGCCACTAAATTTTGGATGTCAACGAACTAAAGTGTGACAACAGTGGCAGCAAAAGAGTTGATATGGGTTATAGGTCCATTGGTATTTTAGTTCTTTAACCATTTTCTAGAAACGAATGCATATAACAAATTTATTTTGTCTTATCAAATCAGTTATTTCTGTTAAATATCATTTGAGGATTAACAATAAACTTCCTAGTTTCTAAGTACCCGGGCTAAGAGCTTTTGCAAAACCGCCTTGACCTTGCATATAAAATGTATATTATTTGAATGGATTATTTGCTTTTCATGTGTTTTTGTGTTAATTATTCATTAGGCAAGTGTTTTCGCGTTTGCCCTTCAAATCAATATTTGGCATTAGTGCACACCAAGAAATAATTTAACATTTGAAAACAATTTTTGGGAATGGCAATAGCATCAGGTTTATTTGCTGAAAAATCATAGTACCTACTTGATTAGCAGCAATAAAAGCTGTTATGCCTAAGGCATTCTTTTGTAGGTACTCGGATACAAGATTAAATAATAAAAAAGCTGTATTTTTATAATATATGATACCTAGAGAAAGAAGTTAGTGTTTAGATAGTTGAGCAATAATACTTATCTATGTAAATCATCACCTTATCACTAGCATGTTATCATGCAGATTGGGCACAATAATAATTAAACAATTAGAGAAAACTGCAAAGGGCATTATTTTCAACATTATCGAGATAGATTTTGTGCAAATTTGCAAAACACTCAGAAAACGCACGTTAGCACCTATAGAATTCCCTTTAATTTGCGAGTGAGAGAAATTACTCTATCGGTTGAATCTTTGTTGCCTAATGTTCCTTTACTGGTTATGTGAAAGTGTATTGTGGTACCTGTTGCCTGGCCTTTGCAAAAAAACACCTAGTATATTTGACTTCTAAATTATTGCATTTGGAAGTTTGTATTAGTGAGTGTGCAAGGTGTGTGCATTTGTAAGACTCTTTTGGTGTCAAAACTTACTGCCCCACTAAAATATTTAGCCTAAATGGACTCATGCATGAATGCTAATTCCTTAACAGTATGCCATTTTTTTTCCCTAACTCACCAAGTGTGTTAAACTATAGTTTCGTATAATTTTTTAACTCAATACGATTTTGCATTTAAGTGACTGGCTACATTTTTATATTGCCATAAGTACCTATGTGGTAATAGTTTAGGCAATAGGTTATTATTACTTAGGAGAAATGTGAATAGTTTAATTATAGAGAATAATAATTAATGGCTCTTAATTTCCATTCTCTGGTCAAATTTTTTTTATTGCATACTCGCTTTTCTACTTTTTTTTTATTTGGTTAGTTTTTAGAGTCACATTCTGCTTTCCCATTTTTTTGTTAGAGCCAATGCATTCTACAAACCTGATAGTTAATACATGCATCCACAGATAATCTTGGGTTCAGATAATATTGTCTTCTTCGCCGTGGAACTAGTTTAAAAACAAAGGAACCTTTTTGCTGAAACTTTCGGCTAATTTTATTAAATGACCTCATACTTATTATGCAAAACATTCAGCTTGGTACGGGTGTTAAATTTCCAAAGTGGCCCATGCACAGTTTTTGCATACATATTTAATTGCACGTTTTAATTACGAGAGATGGAAGTTTTTATTAATTGTTCTTTTTATGGACAAATAAAACTTATGTTTACTATGGCTCCCGTTGTGAAAATGGTCTTGCATTATTGCTCTGTTTTAGATTACGCCTATTGAGTTCTTTAAATATTTTATTGATATTTTGTTTATATTAAACTGAATTATAATATATTTTTTAATAAAGAAAGACAAAAATTCCCGGGTTACGAATAACCAGACTAACTAATAGAAAAACTCCACTGACATCATAATAAGTGGAAGATGTTGCTTGTGTAATGATGAAGGACTTACTAGCAGAGGAATTGAACCCAAGACGCCCGGGTGGGAATCTGAAGCATCTAATACGTTGATTTATTTAAAAAAATGAATTAAAAGTTAAAACTTTATTTTTAAACATTTGGCATTGATGTGATTCCTTGTGATGTTGCTAATTTATATCTAAATGTGTGTCATTGAGAACTGTAGTTATGAAATGGATTTTAATTTCTTGTTGTGAAATTTTGTACCTCAGAGCCTACTTTACCTCAACTATTGACTTGATGATTAGCAATTCTTATGTTTATTGTAAAATTATTAGCAAATGTAAATCTAATTGAATATGAACACTGAATGTTTGTGGAATAAAACATGAAATTTAATTGAAAACCGTTCCCGTAGTTACCAAATAAAATAAATGTATGTTATCGGTTTCAATAAAGTATTTATACCATGAAATATAGCTGCCTCTTTTGCCCATGTTTCGGGTAGCGTAACAATTTTTCTAGAAAATTTCTAGTGAGTAGCGTTAGATATTAATATTTTTACGCATTTGTGATCAATTGTTCAACGCCTATGCATTATAGGGTGGTATTATCTTGTCTTATGAATCGATGTTCCCAATATCCTTGAAGTGTTTCTGCAGATCATAGTTCTGATGGTGACTTCTGCTAGGCTGTGCTGTGCAAAGCTTTGATTTATATTAATCAACAGATTCCACTGTTTATCATAAAAGTATGAATTTAATACTGACTTGGTTGTTGCTCTGTTTCAGCTCGATCACTGACGCTAGCCCCCACCACGATGGACCAGCAGTTCTGCCTGCGCTGGAACAACCACCCACACAACCTGACGGACGTGTTGGCCAGCCTGCTGCAGCGAGAGGCGCTTTGTGACGTCACACTCGCCTGCGATGGGGAAACTGTTAAGGTAAGAAATTCTGGCATTTTATTTCCATATATTACATTTTTCAAATAAATTAGTAGATCCCCAACCTAACCACTTCCTCTACTCTTTCCACAGGATGTTCATAAAATTGTCAATTTTTTTAATGGTCACTTAAGCCAAACTCTCAACAATATAAATTTTAGCAAGTGCCTTTTAACAAACCCAGCAAAACCTTTACCGCTTTAAGACTGCAAAACAGATTTACAGATGGAGTACTTTATGCATATGCAATCCACTTCTCAATATCCTATGTATTATAGTAAAATTGGCCTCATGCTTTTTTGTCCAAGAAAATAAGTTAAATTCATTGTCACTACCTGCCAAGGTCGAATCTCCTCGGTGCCTAAACTATTCTCCACGAGGCACAAGGCAAGGCCAAGCACTTGCCTTGAGTGACCTTACTTAATTATTGGTCTTCTATTGGTAGTGCATTTGAGACCTTATTCACTCGCATTGAATTAAATCTTTTTTGTTATTGCGTAGTAAACTAAACTCTTCACACAAATCATTTGAATAATATCTAAAACTGCTAATTTGAACTATGTGGCAATCGTCCAGAATTTTGTCTAGCAACATTAATAACAATTTTTGTGAAATTTTAAGTAAGAAATCACAAGTGCTGTTTATCTCATAGATGTCATTTAAAATTGTTACTTCATACCGTGTTCATTTTAGAGCGTTTCCAGCCTATTTTTCTAGCCAATCACAGTTCTTGGCTAATTCAAAAACTATGAGAAGTCACTGGGCTCAAACTATCGTATGTATACTCCTATGTTAGTTTCTATACACAATCAGAATTGCATCACACTAGAATAGTTACATTGTGAATAGATCATACTACAAAGTACTGTTTCAGTTCAAATTTGTCGACAAAGATAGCATAAGACACAAAACTGAATTTAAATCTGGTTAATGATGCATCTTCCCTTATGCTACACGTGTATATATTCATGTTTTAAACATTGTTTATATTTTGAGTGTGCGTAATCATAATTCATTCTGAACACAAAATTAAACAGTGTGACAATTAAGTAATAATCCTTTTATCATGAACTTTTTTATCTTGTACCTTCTTCTGTGTAGATAATAATACAACCTATAACACTGTAATATTCTTAGTTCAATGTCGAGTGTGTTGTTATCCAAGGGAACTGCAAATAAAATAAAAACACTGACATGTAAATAATGATAAAACTGTTAACACATATCAAAATCTTAAGTTCACTGTAACCTTATATTTTTAACGTTAAATTTGGGGAATTTCTTTCACACAACACTGCCTTAGAACATGACATTCAAACAATAAACACATTGCAAATGCGTGCAGTTATGTACAGAGGCACTCACTAGATACCTCCTTAGGTTAAGCATTATTCCGACATATGTACAGAATAGTTCATTGTTGTGATTGTATAAATTTATAGCAGAAATATAGCTTACACTCTTTTTTTATCCGAGACTTTTAGATTATATAGAATTAATGTTGACCCGTGTTTATATGTCGGTGTGCTTAAGAATTGGGTATTTTTCTTGCCCCTGTGCGAAGTGAGGTGATATTACTGAATTTTAATTTACATTTTTTGTATCCCACCTGCAACCAGCCAGCCTACAGTGCATTGACTTGTATCCGTTCATAATGCACCTTGTATTACAGTTACTGTATTCTTATACATCCAATGGTCATCTTATTATTTATCAATATGGCTATTTCCAATTAGTAAACTCAAATTTATCTGAAAGTATGTTTATTTATGCAAATTCATTTATTTTAAATTTGCCAAAATACCTTTTATCACTCAAAATACAAAATAAAGTGTTCAAAATCATTTAAAATAAGAAATTATAGTAACTGTTAAAATGATAATGGCTTGTATGTAACGAAAATAGTTTGTGAAACCATTTGAAGAATTGTTTTAAGATTTATGAAGAGTGCAGCACTTACATGTCTGTCAGAAGAAAGTAGATAGCCCAGTGTTTTGGCAGGCTAACCTCAATTATTATGGCAATGTCATTAACCTTTCCTGCTCTGTGTAGGATGCCACAGATTAGTTTGCTAGAAAGATGTGCAACTGGTGTTAACTATTTTTTAAATCTAGTCTCATGACCCATGTTCACTTACTTTTTTTACACACACAATATCTTATGCTTGTTAATATAATATGTTCACGGGAATAAGTTTTTTTTTCTCTTTCAATAAAATTAATATAAATATTTATATAAAACATAAATTGTTCTTTCTAAACAGACTTGCTTATAAACAATTTGATTTTGAATTAACCCTTAACTTATCACCTTCTTATTATAAACTTCGTTCTCTTCACAATACACAAAATTCGTACTGAAAAAAAGGTCACATAATCGTATTTTCACCTTAGATGTAGGCTGGTTGCAAGAAGTTTCCATAAGGCATTTAAATAAAACCACAAGAGTGTATATAGGTGTTAACTAATCAAATTAAAAAATATTTTACTTCAAGTCTAGTCAAGAGGCATCTGGCAAACTTTTGAAAGCATGTAATTTGCAGATTATCTAGGGCGTTTAAAATAATAGTTGTAAGATACTCATCAAAGATATAATTTGTGAATAATAATTGATATACATGTGATTAATTCAGAAATGATTTGATCCATTTAACCAGAGGCAGTGCAATTTGCAATCAAACACGAGTATTGGGCATAGTGTGGTGCTGTTATACGGCTTACAGCAGAAGTTCAGTTACTTGGCAAACCTAAATACTGTTATCTCTGCAAACTGAATGTATTTTACTACCAAACTTTGCTGAAAGTGTAAGATGTAATTACTGGTTACCAACCAATACAGATGAACAGTTAGATGTTTTGTGCTGTGTTTATAGATTAGACACATAAACACTTTAATTACATAATAAAACCTTCTTTCCAAACCGCATAGCTACTTTAATTTATTTTGTTTTCAATATAAATCCTAATGAATAATTATACGTCTGGGTATCCCAGATCTAGTAATACGCAGTTATCGCTTAGCTAATAATTAATTTGGTCATATATTCATATTACAATCCTCTGCTAATATGTACTTAATAAGTCCTAGTCTAATAATGCTGTATTTTTAACAACAGCTGTTGATGGAGAGATTTTTTAAAACATACCTGTTTGGTATTTATTTTAAAACCAATTTCTCACTTTTATTTCAGTCTAATTATTATATATATATTTTAATTTTTTACATACTTTCTAAATATAGAAACTGATACCAGTTATGCAGAATTAAAAATTTCAACAGTTATTATCTTTGCTGATGCCAATTATGATAAACTTAATATGACTTTTCTATGTAATATTATTGTATTTGTGATGAAATTTTTTATTTACGTATGATGTTTCTTAACACCCCCGTTCCGAACGGGGGTTCTAATGTAACCCCGAACGAGAGTTTTGTGCGATATCTTTGATAAAGATTATTGAAATATTATGAATATACTTCTCTCTAAGTATTAAAAAAACAAATTACCTAAGATTAAGTTGTGAAAACGCTTAAATAAGTAAGATCAATTGGGGTAACTACATCACCCCTCTTTGGATCGTAAGTCCGATTTTTTACTTCCAGGTACGAAAAGGTTAAGTGAGTGTATAGGCACAAATTTAAAATGAAATTAGTCTTTATCGTGCCGAGACTGTAGGAAGCTCGCTTTTCATAAAAATAATATAATGTGATTTTCGTTCACAGCTGAACGCCCATTTACAGTCATGCCTGGGTACCTGATCCCAGCTCGCAATATTTTTAAATAAATTAAACTAACTATTATATTTTCAATTCCCTCCTTACTTTTACTAAATTACTTCACCGTGTATGCAGAAAGAGGATAGATTAGCCTCGAACTGTAAACATGTCTTCTTTTAATTTATGTTTTTCCGCACAAGAGCTTCATCTGCGTGAAGCTAGTTGAACTATGGCATCCCCATTTTTCTTCTACTCTAGAACGAGGTGCAAATATACATATTGTCTCCTCAAACTTCCTCCATTTTTATTCTGGTATTCTCTGTTGTATTGGTTTTGCACAACTGCATTTACTGTATCATCTGTCATCTGTTTTGTATGTATGTGGTTGGTGTTTACTTGATATTGGTTTTTGTATTGTTGCAGGCACATCAGACAATACTGTCGGCATGTTCACCATATTTCGAGAGCATATTCTTACAAAATAATCATCCACACCCCATCATATTCCTCAAGGACGTGAGATTCTCAGAAATGAAGTCGCTACTAGATTTTATGTATAAGGTAAGAATTATTATTCTAATTTTATTGCATATTTCAGGGATTGCAAACACCTATTTAATTTTTATTATGTTGTAATGCACCAATTTTTCCAAAAATTTCGTTTGATAACTACTATGTAAATTTATTTTGAGAAGAGTAATCTATTTTAGTTCAATAATTATTACTGCAAATTAATGTCTAGAAGATACACGTGATATGGGAAATCAAAAGGCTTTCTAAAAATATAGTCAATTTGGTTCACATGAATTACACACAGTAACTGTATAAATTATACATAAGCGTTGCTATAATATACAAAAAAATATTTGGTTTAAAAAATGTATTGATAAATAATGGTTTGCTATCACTGGATTTTGCCATACAGGATTATAACAACTTTTTGAATGTCCTAAAAATATTATCATTATTTTGATATGCTGTTTGTGTCAGTAGACATTGGTTTCATAGCAAGACAAGAGATACAATGACTATCGAGGTAGGAAATGCAATATCCTATAAATCGATCAAATGAAATTGTAAATACTGTCAGTTTGTTTATTACACCCTTTAAGCTGGATTCACACCAACGTCCGGATCCGCTCAGTGACAATACTGTTCCGCATGAGAGCTTATTGATATGGTATGAATATCAATCAAGGAGTATGTGCCAAGACAAAGTTGTGTGGCAGTTTATCCTCTCTGCCCACCCTTGTGATATTTAACTACCTAGTTAGTTTTTTTTTTTATTAAAAACCATTTTTTTATCACTAAATAATATTTTTAATTATATGGATCCGGACGTTGGTGTGAATCCAGCTTTATTCTATATTCATCGGGAATGTGGTGGAAAGTTTAAAACACTAACTTTCTTAAACCTAACCACTATTACCTTTTATTTGCTGTGGTATATAATAATAGGTGCCTAGGTGACCTAGGTAGCAAGATCACCTTTTAATGTGATAAGGCATATTTTAATATGTAGTGGTAGCCATAATATTGTCATTTCACATCAACATAATGAAGATTGTTTACCTCTGTGTGCTGAACTGATTGTTGAATAATCATTGCTCAAATAAATGTAAACATTTTGTTTTTAAAACACTGCAACATTGTGATAGTGCCAAAATTATCTTCCGAGTTGAGAAGGGTCCCCATTAAAGTTGGATAAGTTCAGCTCGGGACAACCTTATTATAACGTTGACCTTTTGATAGCCCGCCTGTGCGCTCTTAAGATTTAATATGGCCAATTTTACTGTTAAATATATCTTATTTTCAAAAAATACAACGTCACGCAAATAGACATTCTAGTATCAAATCTAGGCAGACCAAATATTTGCACAGGTGACCTGAAGAATAAATTAATGATTTCTGTGATCATGTTCGCCGAAATATTCCATTTTTAACAGTAGCTACGCTTCTAATTCTATGCAAGACTTATCCACTATTCAGGTTTTTGATTTCATCTTCAAAGCAATGTAATATAGCAATTTTGGCCTATTTCAATGTGAAATATAAATAATCTGTTCATTATATACATTAATACCGATTTAATAATTGGTATAAAGAAAATTCCAGCCTCATGTGGATTTTATCATGAACACAAAGTCAGTTTTGAAACTGGGTTTTTAACTTGTACTGAGGCAGATTGAGTGGACCAGTATGCTTTTTTCGACGTATTGTTTACCTATGAAATTTTAAGGGGGATGGAAATAAGTGTATGCAAAAGTTCATTAATATTTTACAAAACAAAATCCTAAAACTGATCTCACACCTCAAATTTGCAATGATTGTTTTTAGTTTTTTTTAAATATTGTGTTGATTTTTGTGCCGTTTGTTTCAATTTATGTTTTAATATCATAATTATATTGTTCCATGAATAACATTTAAAAAACAAATAATATTTACATATGAAATTGAAAGTTTAAGATATAATATCAAAAATATAACTGAGTAATCAAAAATGCTTAAGTATTAATTTGACTCAATGGACAACCAGAACTCCCATGAAGTATAACTTTTTTGGTTCTGACAATATCTGATAGGTTTCCCTAGTATATAAGATTGTTTTAGTTACAATAAAGTTATAATTCTATATCAATGATTGCGCATAGTATGCTTCTGATCAAGGTTACTAAATTTAAAACCCATAAATCCTTTAATCAGTTATTGTGGGCTTATTATTTTTTATAAGGTAATTTATTTTCCCTCGCTAAAAACATTATTATCATAATTTTTTTTATCATTTTACACCCAGTAGGTTTGTGATTATTTTTGTTTTATTTTACAATCACTACTTCTGACCCCACATGTTTTTCTTGTTTCAAAGTAAGTTTAATTGCCCAAAGGTTAATTTGATAAGGAACAATTTTTCAAAGATGACGTAAATAATTTTGCAAAGAGGTAAATCAAAACACTTTTCCTCTTTGTCGAATTGTTCTCAAGGACATTGTCAGTTATTTAATCAAATCCTTTCTGAAAAAATGCCCATGTGATTATTCCCTAAAATAAAACAAATAGGTAGTGTTCAGTTGGCAGCGATAACAATTTAAATATTTTTATAAAATATTCATCAATGCTCTATATATATATTTAATTTAAGTCTTTTAACTATTACAAAATATTACGCACTGAAAGTAACAAATTTTTTGTGCTTTTTTCAGGGGGAGGTAAATGTCGGACAAAATATGTTGCCAATGTTCCTGAAAACTGCCGAAAGCCTACAGGTTAGGGGACTGACAGAAAACAATGCATTTAATTCAAAGGTAAGAAGATTTCAATACAATACATGTCTTACTTAGGTTACTATCACAGTGCTTCTAATTCATAATATATGTGGGCACTCAGAAACCTATTTCCCTCAGAAGCACAGACATATTGTGTTTATTGCAAATGCTCACAAATGTACATATTTTGAGAAAACTTATTTAATCTTTGATTGTTTTTAAAATTAACACATGTGTTCGAAGAGCATGGTTCAACTTGGAACTGAATTGAATGACACGGTGGCAGCTTAACAACCTTGATCCATTCAGGGCCAAACGAAAAGTGCGATTAACTCAGTTATAATGTGAATATTATTGCAAGTAGTTACATTGGCAATATAATATCTATAACCAAATTGTGAAGCATTTATATGAGTAATTATTATATTACTATTAATGCAATTGCTTCCTCAGTTGGAGGAGAGGAGCACTCCGCAAACTCCCACAGCGGAGAACCTAAGTTCCTCGAGCAGCCGTGCGGGGTGTGACTATCCGCCGGAGAAGAGGCGGCGTAAGATCAGTAACGCCGCGGGGGGAGGGGGGGAAAGCCCCCGCCCCCCACACCACCTGCCCCCGCCGCCCGATCAGTCCCCCTTGCAGAGGCATTACGACTCACAGGTGAGTGACAGTAGCCGACCATATTGATTAAACAAGTAATATAGTGACAGTACTTGTATATTTGCGCCTCATTCTGAAGCAAAAGATACTCTGGGTAATTGCCCTGGTGACATGGCTATTATAGCTCTATGTTTAGTACTCGGATCTGAATATCCGGGCACTCTCTGTATGTACTTCTCAATCTACATTTCTTTGCCCAGAAGACTATATTCATAGTGTCACCCATCTAAGTATTTTTTAAAAGTTTTATTCCAGAAGGTATGCAGGAGTAGTGACAACCTGTTTCCTTTCTTGAAATAACATACCTTGTTTAATATCAAATTTAAAATGAAAATATTTTCTTCTAATTCCCAGCTTCAAGGCCACACTTATGCCAGTTTTTATCTATCACACACAGTAAAATCAATTTCTCCATATAATCTTTAAACCTTAGATATGAAGTCAAATATATGCATCCTTTATTTTTGCAATTCATATAATGTAGTACTTGCATTATAAAATTACCTTTTTATCACCCCAGGTCACTTGACTCTCATAGTGTTTTATAATATTCAACTAATCTACAATAAATTTGACAAGAATATTCTTTTCCAAGTTTTACGTAATTTCGTATTTAAATAAAGTCACTTTAAACAATCTCCAATCCAAAATTCTGATTAAAAAACTCCCACTAGCATAAATTATGTGGGTTTTTTTCCTTTTGCCCTGGTAGGGCAAGGCACAGAAAACATCTCAATAGAGCTCTGCCATAAGAACTGCTTTAACAATCTAATTTATATTAAATACTAATAAGGAGAGATGTAACTCTGTTTCCATTTAGTAAGGTCAGCAACCTTTGGTGTATGTGGGTACAAGTGTTTGAAGTGGGCGGAACATAATGGTCTTGGACCTTTACTCTACTCATTGCGGATACCAACAGACATGTTTTAGGTGTGCACAATGTGTCATGCCTTTTTGAACTTTATGTAGGAAGACAATTTTTGGAACAGTGACATTTTTTATTTTTTCTGTCTACCTCTCCTTATTGTTGTTGACACATTAATAAAAATAATTTTTATATTGATTGAATTTAACTGCAGATAATTTTGATTTATCATTGTTCTTCGACTCCTAGGGTTTTTTTCTACAGAACATATTATGTTCCTACACACTCACCCGTTAAATATATGATTTGATTTTTCAAGTGAGAACTTTACACAGGCTAATTGTAATTGCAAATAGATTTGAAAAAATTTTGTGCCACACTGAATTTTATTGCTCTGTAAACTGCCTACACAATTATTTGGCAAATTAGTGAAAGTTACTATCATGGGCCCACATAGGTTTAACCCAAATTCACATTCTTGTTTCCGAAATAGCTTTTATTACTCATTTAGATTAGATATGTTTTGCATACATTGTGTTCCTACAATAGTTTTTAATGATTTTTTGACCTCATTTCATTCTCTTCGTACCATTTTTATTCAATTTATAAAATTGATTTAGAAATTTAAGTACATTCCTAATTAGTTTTACTGTGGGTTTTTAGAGCACTAACTATTATTATAATATAGAAATAGCACTAATAAAACTAGTTAAAAATCATGTATATTGCTGTTGTTTCACCTAATGAACCCTTTTACTTTCAAGGATTTATTAGGTGTATGAGCTAGAATGCTCAACATGCCTAAAACTCGTTTTAATAATACCAAATTTGAAACTTTTTTCCACTATATATCGCCTATCTTAAACGGTGTTCTGAGAGTAAAAGGGTTGATGTAGGTAGTTTAATTTTTAATGAATAGAAGGAAATTTACGCTAAACAGTTCAAGGTATTGTGAATTAATGATGTGAGAATGATGGAAGTTAAGGGGTTATTAATGACAACAATATTTGGCTTAATTAGGGCATAATGGTAACCTTGGGAGATTTTTGATACACACATATCCTACTTTGTGATTGCAAGAAAATAGTCTATCAAAATGGATGACTAAACAGAATTCCCTTGGAATTCATCCTTCCTTTACTATCTGATATGCCATGATGGTTTGGGATCCAGGCAAGAACCACTTGGTAATTGTTTTTTTTTAATCTAGAGAGGGTTCTGTGAACAAAAGTGCGAGGTGAAAGGTTGAATAGGGCTTTGTTAGCCTGCAAAAATTAGAACACCCAGATACATTATACTACAGTATACGTGTTATGTGCTTGTGTTTTTTGTCTACCCCTTTGGAACATGCATGGCAGTGAATATCACATGTGCATGCAAATTAGGTTAGATTTTTGCAACAGTATCAAAAGAAGTATTGGTATTAACCCGTCAAGAATGTAAAAACTTTGTTTACAGCTAATACAGTTATCTAGTTGTGAAAACAAGTTTAAATACTTGCATGGCCAGCATGGCCCATAAGCATGTTTTTTTGGTAAATAATTATTTTTTTGTTATAAATCATATTTCTTGGATGCCTAAGCTACAAAATTATTACATATATTGAATTAAAATTAATTTTCTAAAATTTTTGTGAGTCCACTTATAAAATAATAATATGTATATCATCATTTTAGAAGTAAAAATAAAACACCAAATGATCTGGGCAATATAGTATTATTATTAGTATTAGGAGATGAAAAAGTTGAAGATGTGGAACTCCAACCATGATTTACCGATGGGCGACTGTCTACTACTAGAATTTGATGATCACATGGCTGCAAAGCGGTACTAAAACCTCCCGTTGATTCCAGATGGCATCACTGGTGTACAAGGGTAGCCCGTCGTCCCTTTCCCTGGTGGCGGGGATCAAGCAAGACGATCGCGCCACGCCCCCCCCTCCTCCGGCCCACTCGGCGCCCCCCCCACACCAGACCCTGCCCCCTCAGCCCCCCCTGCTGTCCAGCCTGCCCCCCAACCTGTCGCACCTCAAACAGGAGGCGCAAGAGTACCACCTGACTGCGGCCGACATGCACATGGTGAGTGGATTATATCGTCTAAATAGATAATGGTGGTGGTTGTCAGAGGATGTGAGATATGAGACTGTTGAGGGAACTTTACCAGTGTTCTACCATTTGCTGAATATCCTACACAATAAAATAACTTAAGTTTACATTACACACATTATTTGTTTAGGTAGGGAGAGTATATGGAATGCCAAACTCTGTCTCGACACATGTTTCTTGTATCATCCACATTTACACATACTCGTCTGTTATTACGGGTATGGTCCTACAGAAATAGTACTAATACTGCAATTCAATGCACTCAAAGTGAGTGAAATCACTACTGGTTTTTTTGCTTCTGAAAGTGCCCAAATATTTCTTAAGCAGTAATAGATGTTTGTTCTAATGCTCCGGCATATCATTTTTGGTCTTATGATAAGGTTATTAAAATACAAATTTACTTACTGTTTTCCACCCATATTCGGATAATTGTTACCACCCTTAATTTACTTTAAATCTACTCAAGCAGTGGGGTGAACGTGTGACATTGGAGTTCACCTAATGTAGCGACAGATATGTAGGTGGGCTACAGCGGTGTTCATATTTCAGTTATGTTAAGTGAAATATTTAGATTTTTGTTTTGCTGACTGGGCCACACGAAATGGGCTCGCAGGCTGTGGTTTGTGCACCACTGGGATACAGTAAACTTGTTATATTTTTATGTTTTCTTTTTTAATAATAAGTGTCCTACAACAAATATTGTTAGGCTTTTCTACAAATATTACATTTTTACAACAATTAAAATTCCAGACTTATATTTTTTTTTAAGTTTTCCAAGTTACACATTTTTAAAAGAGCTTACAAGTACAAAAGTTTAAATAACAATAATTTGATAATTTTACTACTTGAATAATTTCTGCTAGTTGCTGAAGGAACTTTTTTGTATCTTCAAATAATAACGAGATGAAATTACATTACATAATATCATTAAAAAGATATTCATAGTAAGATGTATCTTTTTCTCTCATAGTCTGGCTATAATTAATAAAAAACTCAATTCTAATCATTAGCAAGATATAAATCACATCCTAGATTGTGGTGGATCTCTGCTGTCATCAGTAAAAGTTGTAACTGAAGGGCAAATAATATTATAAGTCAAATGGGAGAATAGTAGACGAGCAATCACAGTGAGATTTGCCTGTTTTTTATATTGTTCTGTGTGAAGCTTTTATGTCAAAAGAAAAAAATCAATACTCGTATGTGCAGTTGAAAGATCAGTATCAGATGCTTTTATCTGCTGCTGAAATTACATCCAACATTTGAAGGTAAATTAATGCAAATATGACTAGTTTGTGTTAATATTACACATGTTATTTTGTTCTTATAAATGCAAATTATTTACTGCCAATGTGTGATTTTTTCTTTTTTACTGCAGGTATTGATCTTTTTCTTCTTTGTAATATTGTTAAATACAAAAAATGTTTCAAAAACGTCTGTAACAAATTACCTAAAGTCGTCTACAGGAAGGAAGGGATCTGCCTTGTCAGTTTAAATTAATTTTTTCAATAAATAAATGACGTGATTTTTTTAAACAAAAAAATCACGTCTCTCTTAAAAAAATTGACGGTTTAAATACCAAATCCTTTCCTTCTCTGTTGACAGACGATCGATTGGGCAAGAGTAAATCCCAGCCCCGCCACTCCCCCTGCCCCGCCCCCCTCGGCTTACCTCAGCTCGGAGAGTCACAGCACTCTGCAGCGCTACCTCACCCGGGGCAAGACCCCCGACCCTCCGGCCCTCAACTACTGCACAGAGCCTCGCGCCCGGGCCAAACCCCCACGTCTGGAGTCCGTCATACAGCCGCCTCGTGGGCCCCCCACAACGCGAAAGGGCGGACGCTTTCGAGCCAACTGGCTCGAACAGTTTCCCTAGCTGCAGTACGACGAGCGCCAGAACATCATGTTTTGCACTTACTGCCGGCGCTGGTCGCACGAGCTTCCCGATATCCGCACCTCCTTCGTGGAGGGCAACGGCAACCTCCGCCTGGAGATAGTCAACCACCACGACAAGTGCAAGGCACACCGCTTGTGTCGAGACCGCGAGCACCGCGGCTCGGGCGAGGGTGGAGGGGGTGGGGGTCTGGCGGAGGAAGCGCCGTGAGCTCGTGTGTGCGGCCCCCACCTGTGAATAACGTCAAGTGTTTGTGGAGCTCCCGTTGCCGCATTTAAATCAACATACCTCTGAATAGTTGTGCGAACCCTGGTCGTGCATATATCTCACTAAGCTTTACAAATACTGATAGGAGTACAATATTGTTACTGTTAAGTGTTACATAGTATGTACATATTTGAATAAGATTTATAGCGTTCCACTGAAACATTTGATATTCCATTGAATAGACCTTATGGGGATTTCCTCTATATTTTGTAAATGATTGTTTAGCATAGTGCGTGGAGTGAGAAAGTTGTACTTTCTTTGGAATAGGTTATCTGTGATCAATGGCTAATATCTCGGGTGTGGCCTGTTACGGTTAGAAACTCGTGAAGTACACCATCGGCGTTGCCAAAGCTTGGCTTGTGACACCTACAAGGTATATAAGGATAAATGTTATAAACATTGCGGTTGTGATATGATAGGTTAAGTTTTTACTTTACATGCTCCTAATGACCAATTGCTTCTTTTTGTACATTATAAATGTCAAAGAATTACTATATTTTGTTATTTAAGTCTATTTGACACATGCATTTATAAAATGCAATAATAGTCTCAGGATGACATTATTTTGTTAAGATTTTAAACAGTATTTAATTTACAATCTTAACTCCCCTGACAAATAACGGAGACATTTAGAGATTATATTATAATGCAAGCTTAATTCTTTTAACTGATAACTCTAATATTTTAATTAACACACGTGCTAATAATAAATACGAGGCCTGTTCAAAACAAACCACTAATACAAAATGGCTGATAATGCTAACATATGATAAAAATATGTTGTTTTAAGCCACTTTATTTATACACATAACAGTTCGACCGGTTTCGGTTAGACTTAACCTTCATCAGGGAACGTATAGTATACAGTGTATACTTAATTCTTTTAACTGATAACTCTAATATTTATAATTAAATACAAGTGCTAAAAACAAAATTATTTTTTATTTAAATTATAATGTCCAGCTACAAAGTGTTTGCTTCCTTCGATAATAAAAATATGTGTATCAACATAACAAAAAAAAAAACGATAATTGAATGTACACAGCCCGCAAAAATTAAAAATTCACCTTTTCTTTTGAACAAGCCATGTATTACACGGACGGACATGGTAATATAATTTATTTTTTTAAAAACGGTCATGATGTTCCAACAAACTTTATTTTCAATTATAAGAACAATAATATAATATGTTTGTTCTTTCAATTGAATGCAGAATAAGTTAAAAAAGTATCACCTTAACACTTTAATTATATTTTTATTTTCTCCATTCAATAAAAAAAAAATCTTATGGCGTTGCATTAGATGGAATTTCTTAGTTCTTGACAAAGCGTCTTACTCTACTAAAGTTTTCATTGTAATTATATTGGACCAATTAAGCCTAGGTTAATAATGGTATCCATGCCAAGAAAAATATTTTTACTATTTCGCAGTATATATTTATGCCCTGTCACAATGTCTTCAGACACGGTCATACTTTTGTTTAGGGTTTTCAAATAATTATTGTCTTAAAAAAATCGCTGTGTTGCAAAAGAAAAAATTAAATATTTTTAATACTAGTCACTAAGCATGTTAATGGATAATTATTAAAAAAATGTATTTATGTGTAATAGTTACAAGAAATAAAAAGTTATTTATCCATTGCACTGACATTGGTTAGTCACGCATTATTAACAACATGGTTGGTTATAAGTTGCTTTGTGGAACATTTATCCCTCAACACTTGAAATGTTACATTTATTTTTAATTGTCCAGTTTGTCTTCCCGACTGAAGACAATAAGGTGCTAAAGACTTGTTTCTCCAGAATATAATTTTATTTGAAATAATAATTTTTAGATTTTTTTTTCAATTCAGCTGCCACATGTTAAATTTATACATCATCTACATTAATATTTCAAGAGAATATTGTCACAATTTTAAACTAAGTCCTAAAGATATGAACATCCAAGAAATCTAACATAGTTTTCATGAACTATGTACTAATCCTTACAATACATCTGTCAATTATTATTGTCATTGTGCAATATTTCTGTGAAAACAACATACATTTTTTTACTTTTAACATTATAATCTATTAACTCTATGTGGAAAAATTTAAAATAAATATTTTATTTACATTATACCAATAAATTCTCTCAATAAAAAAATAAATATATCTTCTATAAAAATGATAGATAACCTTCTGTTATCAAAATCTTCCCGGGTTAATTTATTTGTTTTTTTTAATCCTTCAATTTAAATAAAATGAACACAGTTGAAATATGTTTGGCCAAACTTGATGTTCAGTTACAAATATAGATTAATTATATGGAAAAGTTTTTTCCCAGTCTTTCAATTTTATATAAATTGCAAAAGTGATCACTAGACCGCAAATGGCTAGCTTAATTATTTTATAAAAGTTTTAGATGTACTTAGTCATATCTAAGAAATACGTATTTGATGAAATCGTTTAATTTTATATTTATATATATATATCTTCAATGGAATTCATGTGTTAGCTACATGAATAATTAAACAGGTGGAATAATGTGAATAATATTCTAATGTCATGAATACATATTTTGCTTAGAAAAATTGCAAAATGCAAATTTAATTCCTGAAATTAAGTTTTCCATAAAACCCTAAATAGCATTGAATTAATACACGTATATACGTAGAAATAATATTTTCAGATCTCTTTTCAATAAGTTGTGTGCAGATTTTGAATCATGCGCTATAAGTTTTATGTGTACGAATGACAGTGTGCTAAAAATGTTAATACTTTTACAGTATAGATTTAAAAATATTATTAAATATTGACGACCAATGGTTGTTTACACGTTTAAAGTTTTAAAAGTTTTATTACGTAATATTTAAATGTTATTCAAAGATTTTTTAGAAGTTTTCTATTTTATTGTTAAATTTGAACAAGGTAGAAACCATTGCTGTTCTCTGTGTAAAATTTTATTTACGCACTATTTGGTTTTAAATCTATATTGCTATGCAATTATAAAATGAATTTTACCATTTTACCTACTGTGTTACACCAAATATAGCGGTCTCTAATTTAACGCAACTGCGTGATGTGCCAGATTCTTATTAGATTGTTTTTCTGGAAATCAGAACAAAAAATGTCAATTTGAATATAACATATATATATATTTTTTTTTTGTTTAAATTTAAATTAGATTAAATAACATTGCTTTACATCCGGACTAATACGGTATTGTAAATTTTTAAGTATATTTGAATAATTTATGTTCTATGTTATGGAGTATACAGAAATATTTTGAATGTAGGATCTCAATTACAAAGTTGTACATGAAATGGTGATATATTGTTTTTGTCAATGAGTCGTACTTAGTATGAGATTGAATAAAGGTCTATGAAAAGCATTTACTACAAATTGGAATTTTCTTCATGAAACTTTCTCCTGCCTGCTGTGATATTATCCTAATTCCTATAACTTACAAATAAACTAATTGCATAAATAATTTCAACAGTGGTCTCATGTGTCACCCTCCCGGGGTTGGTCATCATTATTGTAGGTGACAGGCTAAAATTGCACTAACATACTTGCCTCATTCGTTGACCATTTTTCAATGATATCTATTTGAATTGGGTTGGTGGCTGGTTAAAAGCTCTTTTTTTTTAAATCCATTTCGAGAGCCACCCGGATTGAACTTTTAATATCTGAAAAATTCCTTTTAACGAATTTAACAGTATTTTTTTGATGTGTTAAACAGAAGAAAAATCTTAATACCTTTTCTTAAAAATTGCAAATACGAATTGTGGGGATGTTTGAAGCTTTGAATCACATCAGTCAATAGCAGTCATTTGTTATTCAATCACTTTGGTCATTAGACATCGGGATTATATGCACTATCAAAATGGTGAAATGTGCATGCAAATATACACTATCAATCCCAAAATATGCACACAAATAATGTCAAAATATGCACTAAAAATTCCAAAATATATACAGTCGAACTTGGTTATAACGATCACGGTAAAAGCGAGGTCACAGCTATAATGAGCAATTACCTAATGATATGTTAGTTCAGGCTTATTTTCTTACAATCATGTGGGGTTATAACGAGGTTGCTTCACTGATATAACGTCCAAATAATACTGTCAACTCAATGCGCCCGGGTATGCGGCATGGCTGCGTACTATCCACAAATCATGTTAAGGAAAGTTTATAATCTCTGATAATTGTCACTCCAAGAAACATTTCTATCCAATACTATCGGACAATATGTAAAAGTGTCATTTAAAATAAAAGTCATATGATTTTTTTTCTTTTCAATTCTGTTCCCTTTTTACAAATTCGTTTGTACTCTATGTCTAATTTGTATCTGGTCTTCCCTATTTCTAAAAAACAATAAATTTAATAATATGCAAGCTTTCATACCCTGGCATATATATCAATATTAATAGGTAGGTACTTTTTTTACCTACCTACGTTTATAACGAGTAATGGCTATAAGGAGCAAATTTGGTTGGTCCCTTCGCGTACGTTATAACCAAGTTCCACTGTACCTAAAATATACAATAAAATCGGGAAAATTAAGTTTGGAACCTGTTTAACAAGGCCATTTTCTTGAGGGTGATATTACACAAAAAAGACACTTTATAAATTAGCAAAGTATTATTTTTTTTTTCACAAAATATCCTAAAGGAGGAACCAGTTCCAAAAATAACCGGTTCCTCAGAAAATTTATATTAGATGATCCAGTGACAGCAGTCACCGAGACATAGTAACCAGGACAGAAATATCGACCACCTCTAATTTGAAAACCTCATATTTGAAGAATAAAATGCCTGAAATATGCATCAATGCTGAAAAAATACTCAAATATGCATTATGCATGTTCAAATATGCAAATGCATATATTCCTTAATTTATTGTTTTAAAGTTTATTTTGTAGAACTCCATTTTAATTTTTAGGTTTTTTAATTTTATTTAAACAATTATTATTATTATTTTAATATTTTTTTTTTAAAGAATTTTTAGTTAAAAGCTCTGCGATGTAATTATTTTTACGCGTGACAGCTGTTTCGCCTTCTGAGGGCATTATCAAACTGTTTGATAATGCCCTCAGAAGGCGAAACAGCTGTAACGCTGTAAAAATAATTACATCGCAGAGCTTTTAACTAAAAATTGTTTTTAAAAAAAAATTAAAATAATAATAATTATTGTTTAAATAAAATTAAAAAACCTAAAAAAAAAACAATGCATATATTCCGATGTCTAGTCATTACCATCTTATCAGTAAAAAAAACAGACTGTTAAATTAATCATTATTTCCACGGCGCCAGGTTCCCGGTGACATGACCTCTCTGCTGAGTTCCCACGGCCTGTCCGAGTCTTCGGATGGAGATCACATGATGCCGACACACCTCGACCCCACTGACGCCATGGACGGTAAGAATACTCTTTCTCTCTCTCGTTCCACCTATGTGTCGTTCAGTGTTTTTCATTCTCTATTCAAATACAACACAGTACCAGAGACAATGTATATTCCCAACACATCATCTTGAACTCCTTAAAATGAATAAATTTTGAACAGAACTGTATAAGTTCTGAAGAACGGTGTTTTTGATAGAAAATTCTGTTCCCTCAATATCTTTTTAATTTTTGCAAATTTCACATTTGTGATTTTGAATAGTTTAAAAATAAATCTGTATTCATTAATGATACTTTGTTGTATTTGTATTCTGTTTTTCTCTCAAATTGCCTCTAACGATTTGACATTTTTATATGCCGATGGAATATAATGTCAGTTCTTGTTTTCGTAAATGGAAGCGGAAATTTTAGAATGCAAGTAAAGTATAAAGAGTAATGTCTCTAATTGAAAGAATCAAAGTTTGTGTTGTTGACTAATACAACAGCGTCTATTCATACATTAAGGTTCAGGTATCATCATTCTAAATTAACCAGCCGTCATTAACTAATTAGTTCATCATACTTGCTATAAATTCTTGCTTTCATGGTTTTTTCATTTGTGATAATATGATAACTTAATTGTTTTGACTGCTTATTTACCACACTTTGTTAGCTTCTGATTTGTATTAATTTTCTTTTTATCTCTCAATATGTGAATCTATTTTTTCATTCATCAACTTATTTGTTTGTAAAATGGGGTAGTGAAATCATTTTCATTTTTTTTTAAATTCTAATTCGTCTGGCAAAGTGACACGGTGTGGTAAATAGTATTGTGAATGTCTTGGTGTGTTTTTTATTTAATCTTTTGTCATCACTTCGGTTGATTTTGTATGTTGTACATACCGCATGTAGTATAAGTATGTAGATTTGCTAACACGCTTTTTGTACACATTTATGGTGAAAGATCACTTAATTTTTCGAAAATATATTTATTCCATCAACTTTTCACATTACTTGGCATTTCTCTAATCATACTTTCCATGTAATTAATTGATTATCCTTGGCTTATGTATGTCAACAACTATGAAATGGTTGAGTCAAAAAAAAATCTTCCCATAATAATGGGAAAACCTTAAATATCAGGTTTTACAAATTTATTCGATATATTAACGTAACATTAACCATCATATTGGATTGGTATTGTGTTACTGTAATGTGAAATGATGTGGAATATTTCTATTTTAGCTAACCATCAGTGGCAAGAAATGAACTTTTTCTGAGGTTGATGATTTAACAAAAAAACTTATACAGCAAAAGTTTTTTTCAATTATTTAATGAAAGCAGGGCTGCCGGGGTTTTTCTTCCATGTAAATAAGTTGGAATTAGAAAAAAAAAACTTTTCAGCTATAAAATTACCAAAACATTTTACACTTTTTTCTGGAAATCGCCAAAATCAGAAAAAATCACTGCATGCCACTGTTAACGCCTGTATCATAAAATATTTTAAAAATTCACTGCTCTCATTTCATTTCTTATTTCTCTTCCCATCTGTCGACGTTGTACATCCACCTACTTTTTTGTGACAGAGTCGAATGCCACTCCTTTAGTTATGCATATAAATGATTGTTCAATGTTATGCTGAGTTTATGTAAAACATTGTCAAATGTTTCACAGGAAGTAACACTATGAACCCCTACTTACTACATTATATTGTATAGTTTTAAGTGATGTTATATAATTATATACAATTGGTGATGGTTGAATATTATATAGATTTTGTGAAACTTGAAACTGTATTATTAGTAAAGGGTTAAGATTCAACTAGTGTTTTGAATTGGTACCTAATTTAGATACTTATTAAAAAGTAAAAACTAGTTTAGTTGAGTTGAAAATGGTTTGAAAACAACAGCATGCCGAAAGCAATTTTCTTAAATCTGTTTTTTTTTCAATGTTCCAAATTCAGAATACGTTTTATTTTTCAGTAGTATGGTTATTGTCAAAGTAACTTTTATCATCTTTCAGTACAGTCGGTTCATTAACAACATATAAATCATTAAAATGGAATTCCACCACGAATTAACAGTTTCAAAATTAGAAATAACAAAATAGGCATTACTTTTTATTTACATTTACAAATGATACCACCCATTTATACTACAATAGTTCCCAATAATTTGAACAGTTCCAATCAACTCACCAATTAAGTTGAACAAAATCTATTGTCATTAATTATTCAAGTAAAATTTGACCAAGTACCCGACATGAACAAAATAACAAAAGTGAGTTATGATTATATCCCAGCAGCTTTTAAATAGAATCATGAAAAATATAATGCTCAACTTCTAAAAGCAGTGTATGATACGCAAAGTACAGTAGGCTTTCTCATATTTTAAAAGTCATGCTGATAAACTGAATAGCTATTAAATAAAAAATATAAATCATGCGGATAGATTTTCTGATTAGCCACGTTCTTGACAATCATTAGCTTGCTGAAAATAAAGACTTACTAATCTGAGGCTCGAACATTGAGAAAAACGGCTGGAATTTTACAGGCCAACATGCAACCGACGAGAATCATGAACCCCTCAGGTATTCGGGCCTTCGGGTCGTAAATTATGATAACATTCAGGACCCCAAATGCCCTTCCAACTCCAACATCAAGGGGGGCACGTTCGTAGACTGGAGAACCTGCCTCGTTTGTAACAAGGTCGTAGCCAACATTAAGAAACACATGAAGTCACATAACCCCGACCAGCACCGATGCCCTCACTGCTCCCTCGTCCTCACCAGGGCCGATAATCTTAAGCGTCACGTCAGAATGAAACACCGAGATTTAAAAAACTTGACTGTTTTAGCCCCGCTGTCACAGGCCTGACGTTAAATCCTGGTCCTAGAGGTCTGTGAATGTCAAGTCCAATGCCCACATAATGCAAATAGAGTGAGACGTGTATAAGGGGTTTGGGCCAGATCTGACTTGCCTTGCCTTCGTCAGTTGTGTATATAATCCATCCAGCTCTGTGCCAAATTTTAAAGCAATGCTTGAAGGTTACCAGGACAGTCCTCTGTCTTTATAATGTTATTATAATCCGGTAATGTGTGAAGAAAATTCCACTGATATAGAATCAGCCTTTAGGTTATGTTTTACAGCATCTTTATTTTATATCCAGTGGATGATATTGTAATTAATCAATTACCTTTGTGTGATGCAGTTAATTCTGAAGTATTACAAATTTATTTGTAACATGTTTTCATATATTTTCTAGAGTCAATAAAAATTGCTCAAATTTTGCCAAAAAGTGCCTAGTGAAAATACTCAAGTCTTCCTACACCGAAGATCAATATGAAATTTTAGTTAGTAAGTTTGTTATTTTAACATTAATTAAACTACCCGAAACTGCTTAACTATTTTAAATAATGATAGAAAAGAATTTCTCCAAATGGGTTACTTATACCATTCCTTTTTATTACATGCAAATGTATAGTTTGCACACAGTATGTGTTTATTTTATTTTCATATAATACTTGGATAATTTATATAGCGCCATTTTTGTGAAATATCATCTCAAGGGCCCTTGTATATAAATCTGAAGACAGGTTTACTTTGATTAAAAAAAATTGTCAGTTGTCAAGAGCTACCTTGTTCCTGTAAAAAAACATATTTTAAACTTCACTTGATGAAGATAATAATTGGTATTTTTCCTTTCTTCAAAAAAAGACTGATACCTGTACTTGATTTAGTAGAATATATTTTTGAAGTAGGTACCTGATCATCATTTCTTACTTATAATTTGAATAGTTTTCAAGCCAAAGTAAAACTAATACAGTTTTATCAATATGTTTTATATTATGTACCTATATATATTTATATTGATCTCAATTAGATAAATTTACTGTCAATAAAAACAGTATTGATCGCTTAAAATAGCCTAATATTTATTATAGATCTCAAAAATATTACCAAATAAATATACATGGTCTCTTTTTTGGTAACCTTTACTCCTTTAATTTTTCTCGCTCCAATTAGAAATAAATATTTCCTAGTTAAGAATAATAATTATAATATGAATACAAAAAAAACGTTAATGGTTTGTATGGGTATGCTTTGAACATTTATGTAAATAGATCCGTGGTTATATTGGCTTCAACATAGAACATTTTCTTTCTTCTCCATTTTTATGATCTTTTAAAACCACTTCCTGCTTTTCTTACTGAAGTTCTGTTTCATTTTGTTTATTTCCAGATTGATTTATGTCTATTATGCATTCTACAAAAAGTTTTTTAATGGATTATGCTGACTGATAGTTGTAGATTTTTTGTAGTTTTAAGTCCAATGGAATATTTTCTATCAGATTTATTAAAAGCACTAGATTTGGAACCCTCTCTGCTTATATCACACATATTATTGCTTTATTTACTACTGTATTAACATTTTAAATCAAAACTATTACTTACTGCGCAAAGTTTTTTTGGGAAACAGGTAATAATATTTTATTGTTTCAACTGAATACAGTCCCTTATATTTCAGGAATATACTGAATATTTTAATTATTAATCAACATTATTATGTCCATCTAAAATTTGTGTTAAGGTAGGAAATAGTTTTGGTAATAAAGGTACATTTTGTATATCTGTTTTAATCATCAATAGATTTAATAAAAGTAAATAGATTTAAGTATTCAACAGTATTTTGAATATGCTTAAATACCACTGAATAAGCTACCTCAATGAAATATTGAGAATATTTCTTGCCTACATTAATAAGATTTAAAGAAAGTGATTACTTTTGTAACGTAATTTTGTCAACTACTCACCGCTTCACTTACTGTCTTTGAATAAACAATGTTGCCTGATTTTGTAAGAGTAATCGGAATTTTTCAATATGAGGTTCCTTAAATTCCCCTCATATTATCAAGTGTTTCGTATAAAGGGTGAATAAACCAAGTTATAAAATGTATTGTTTGTGGAAACTCGACCTTAAAGCTTGATTCACACCAGCGTCCGGATCCGCTCCGTGACGATGTTGTTCCGCAAGAGAGCTTATTGATATGGTATGAATATCAATCAAGGAGTATGTACCAAGACAAATTTGTGTGGCAGTATATCCTTCTGCCCACCCTTGTGATATTTGACTACTTAGTTAGTTAAATAATTATTTTGAAGTGTAAAAATACTTACATCGCATTTTTATTACTAAATAATATTTTTAATAATTAATAAAAATATTATTTAATGATAAAAAAATGATTTTTAATGAAAAGATATCTGCGATGTAAGTATTTTTACACTTCAAAATAATTATTTAACTAACTAAGTAGTTAAATATCACAAGGGTGGGCAGAAGGATATACTGCCACACAAATTTGTCTTGGTACATACTCCTTGATTGATATTCATACCATATCAATAAGCTCTCTTGCGGAACAACATCGCCACGGAGCAAATCCGGACGCTGGTGTGAATCAAGCTTAATTGGACATAGTTATGTAGAAAGCGTCCAACCCCCAATTTGCCAAAAACAAGTTTTACATATTTTCCTATAGATAAATACGAGATTTCTATCTGCTGAACATCCAAGCTCTAAATGCAATAGATTTTTGGTAATTTACTTTTTAATAACACATGTTGTAGATATTTGACTTAAATTGAAGTTTAAAATGTAGCGTAACATGTGAAATACATATTTATTCAATAAATACATCGATAGATTATAAATTACATATTTATAATAATTCTCATAAAGAAAAAACACTGATATTCACTTTACAGATGCCGATTACGCATATTGATGCTTTTGTATCGTCATATTTCTTTTCAAACACCTTTTTCTCAGTTTCAACTTTTGGGGGTTGGATGCTTTCTGCATAACTACATCCAATTTACACCTAACAGTGAAATTTTTTAAATGTTTTATGCATACAAATATTTGGCATATTCATCATTTCTAGAAAACACTAACAGTATGCTTAGTTTGTTTTATTTCTGCACATAAATAATAAAATACTCGCATACAAAATGTGAGGACTCGTAATTTATTTCACTTTAAAGCAGTTGATCTTTCAAACTCATAAGTTGTATTTATTTAAAATGTGATTTTAGAATTTCTGAGAAGTTCCTAGCTATCTTTGGCTAATAATAAAATAGTTAATGAAATTAAGCAATTATTCCTTGAAACATACCAACAATGTTTCTTCAGGGTAGTCATAGTTAACTATTGTTGCATGTGCCTTATACAATTATGTCGACCTTTATATTTATTATTGTAAGTCAATTAAAGTTTTTTTTTATTTTCCACTTTACATTGTTTTAATCATTCTAATAATCTTCTTTCTTCCATCTTCCTTCATATAATTTCACTCCATTCAATGCTTACACATGTTGTTTCTTCCTTCACCAAATAATGATAATGTAAGGGGTACAGAAACAATTAGTTTTTTTAATTCACATATTTTGTCATCCAATATTTTAAAAGACATGCCAAAAAAACTGTATTTATTTCTATACCCCTTATAAAAGCAATTTTCAAAGGAACATTTTTTTACAGTTTATTTCTTATGATTCATAGGTTTACCTTATGATGTCCAAAACTATTTGGTACCTTCAATTACTGCCCCGGTTCATTGTTCCATGTATACCCTGGCAATTTCACTGATTTATCTCGGTAACTTTTCAAACCTTTAAAAAATAAGTGTTCTTTTGAATATCACGGAAAGTCATCATTTACTGCACTAGAAATTATTTTATAAAACTTCATTACTCCTACCTCTTCTTGGCTATTGAAATCTTCACAGGAGCATTCTTGATCTACCATCACCCGAAATTCTATTATATTGTACGGATAACAAAATGTCATTGATGAAAAAATGCTTGTCAACCAAGAATAATAATAATATTTGCATAATTTGAATAATATGGACTAGTGCCCAGTGCCTAGTTTGGTTGGTGGTCATAAGATCCCAAAATATTAAAACTAACTTTAATATATATATTTTAAATATCAAGTGCACATAGGACTTTAGTACTAATTATTCATTGCAATGAAAAAAACCCACCTACAAATAAACTAAACATTGTTTTATGGCAAAGTTTATTTTAGCTTTGCGGTTATAGGCAGTTATTATTTACAAAATCTAATAATATTTTTTCTTAATTCATGTTATTTCCCGAATTTAAAAAATGTAATCTGGCAGTGTGAAATTATCGATGACATTTTGGCACAGTTTTGTATGATAAATAATAATGAAAGTTTTATAAGTATGTACAAACGTAACACTATTGATAATAATTCATTCCTGATAATGTGGTTGTAAAAGTAAATGCAGCTAGAAAGGCAAGCCCCCAACTTTTGTGAATACATTTCTGAGGTGTCCTCCTTTATCCGTCATCCAGTTAACCCTTCCCCACTGACAAGAACCCACAAGAATAACCCCAGTGGTCAACTAACGCTTTCACCTGGCAATGTCTTAGGCAGATTCATGTAAATAGGCAACAGGGAGTGGCAGAAAAGCTCACAAAAAGGAAGGTACCTGGTTTCATTGTTCACGATACTCATGCATGTTTTCATTGACCGCTTGAGTAACCCGTGTGGTGTGGACGGATGATGCGGATGTATGCTGTGGAGAGTGGGTCGCGCAGAGAGTGAGAGCGTGCGGTGGTTGTTGCAGGCTCCAAGGGGTGGCACATGCGGCTGACGTTCGAGCGCGCGGCGGGCGCGCTCAACCTGCACCGCTGCAAGCTGTGCGGCAAAGTGGTGACGCACATCCGCAACCACTACCACGTGCACTTCCCGGTCGCCTTCGAGTGCCCGCTGTGTCGCGCCACTTACACACGCAGCGACAACCTACGCACGCACTGCAAGTTCAAGCACCCTGCCTACAATCCGGACACGCGCAAGTTCGAGCCTCCACTGCTGGCCTCTCCGCTGCAGCACGCTCTGGACTGACTCGCCCGGCTAGTTCTGTCGCCTGACCGACGAATGTGATGTAATGGATATTGATAAATCATAGAAATTTTTTATACAAATGTAACTATTTACGGAGATTGTTTTTATATTTAGAGTGAAATTTTATTGTCATATTTAATTTTTTTTTATTTATCTATAAAATTTTATTAGTGTTGATTTTTTACGTGAATTCTAATATATTATATTTGAATTGAAATAAAATGTAGAAATAGGGAGTTCTACATTGATTGAAGCAGCTTTATGGTTTGTTTACACTCTGAATGATTGTGTTCATATAATTACCTAATTAGAGTTATGTATTGCTTCATGAACACGTCTTCAACTTTAATGGCATTATTGAATATTGGCATTACGCGATGGGGACTAACCTAGATTAATATTATATTAAATTCTGTTAAACGTTTAGCTAAATTTAGGGTGGTACGGTAATCAAAATGTGATATATTGGAATGGTGCTACAGCCTAAGGACGAAGACAGGACCGGGACCCGGGCCCCGGCAAGGCAGTTGGCTGGATTGTCGGAATGTGGGTGTGAATATCGCCGGGTCGCCGGGTCCCCTGTTGCCATGGCCCTGACTGTGTGTAGATAGTTATTGTTCGAATATGTTGACTTGAATCATTAAGGAGGGCTATGATATATCTATATATCACCCATTGATACATACTCTGTGCAATATTACTAGTTATTTAATTTTTAACCAAACTAAATGTTATCTTAACAATTTATCATTGCGTCTACCTGATTTGTTTTTCTCATAAGTAATTTTAGTTTGTAAAACATTGGGTTATAGTTAATTGAAGCTACTAGTTAAGTGACAAAGATAATATGAAATTTCCATACCTCAGCATTATTATGTATATTATAGCTATATGTTGGTTACATCTGGAGCAAGTCCATTCTGTTACGTTATTTACCCCCATTTTAAGTTTATTTATATTTGATTGGAGGGCGGGCCCTAGTTCTTCTAGAGCTCTAGTTAGTGTCCACCCTCACGCCTGCATTTATTTCTTGTATTTATTACTAATTTACATTAAATTGTGGTATGTTACAAACTTATTGTTTTTTCTTTATTATTTGAGAATATTATTTCAGTTCCAGGTTAACTTAGTGGCGAGTGTGCGATATCCTTCCTCACTTATCAATCACCCCGTTCTGTTTCCCTCCCACCATCACTAAAATCACCCACAGAAATGTCCGACACGTCTGCCAACCAATGTTAGGAATGAATTGTACCGACGCATTGCTAGTGGTTAGTGAGTTCAGGGTCTTGGGGATAGTTTCCCTCTGTAACTAACTGTTCATTCAATCTCAATGTCTGGAATGTGCCTGAAACTAACGACAGATGAGAATTTCAATTTTAAATTTGCACTAGGCATTGTAACGTCATTTTTAGAAATTTCATCTTGCCAGAGTACAATATTTGTGGATCTAATTATTCTAGTTCCTTGGAACTAGAGCTCTGGCCGTGGAATTGTAGTAATGTAATATGATATACCTAATATAATACAATAACTCTGTCGACAGCAAAGGATTAAATCCCACTTAAAGTGTGTTGTTTGTAGACTAGGAAAACGATGTGAAACTTGTAATTTCATCGAATGGACTGAAGTTTTTTGAAAAGATTGTAAAAACAACACTTAAGGATAATATTATATCTATTTGGTAAAATATTTGTCCAAAAACCATATTTTTTTAATAATTATATTAACAAGGATTGTTGATGAAAAGGAATGATTGAATTGTGATCTTACATATTATATTAAATTACTGGGCTGGAAAGCTACAGAAGTGAGATTCCTGCAATGCTTAATGGAATTTTAATATTTCCCAAATTGGCTTATAATAAAATAAAATCATTAAAAGTCTTTGAAAGACGATTCATTTGATTTTTTCTAAGGTGCTTTTTGAAGTTTTCGCTTTAAATTCTTATAAAGAAAACATGACATGTTCGATAATGATACTTTTTTTGTATGTCTAAAGTTGTTTATTTCTTTGACCAAGTTCTCTAACAATTTTAAAGAATTATCAGTAATATGTGGAATAACTACATAAATATATTATAATCAATTTATTTACTTGAATATGAGGATATAAGAATTTATTGAAATGTATAATTTTCGTCGAGGTTGATTCCAATGTTGATTATTAGATGGGGAGGTGCCTAGAGATATGAGATGTTCTGTACTTGATCACCTCTGGACCAATCTGGTGTCTTGGCAAGTTGTCTCGTTGCATAGAGGTTATTTACACTGCGGTAGTGCAGTCATCACATGTTTTCCCTCAGATCTGAAGTCATTCTGCTAAGGCCTAACATGGTGACTACGCAGTTCACTACGTTGAGGGCTGTTTCATTTTTAGTCAAAGGTGATACGATACAAGCAACATAGGGAGTGTGCTATGCCAACTTTATTTCTCACTGCTTAGTATTTTGGTTTGTGTTTCAGAATAATATATAATATATTATGTTAATTATAATGTCTATCTTGTTTTGCAATGTTTACATTCAGAGCAGCTAATACATATATAAACACGTTAGATAAACAATTTCTAAAGTCGACTCAAGACTATCTTAGTTGTGTACTTGAATATGATCCTTTTTATCGCGCATTTACATTAACTGTAATTCATCATTTGATTTCAATGTATAAATCTCCATTTATGAATATGTAAAATACAGGTATTTTTGATGATTCACAATAATCAAGATAATATAATTTGTTTATTGTAAATAATTCAGTGTTACATTTTGTTTTCTTCTTTAAAATGTTTAATAAAATATACAAAACTGATACAAATCAGACAGTAGTTTCATTAAGTCTACATGTTCAGCTTATTTACATAGATTTAAGATTGAACTAGGATAATGCAATTACAATATCTTCCTAATTCATTAGGACCAATTAGTTGGTATAAGTATATTGAAACAAATATTCATTTTGCATAAATTTGTAGCTAACTAACATGCTTCAAGTTTTCATAAATTCATTTTTGCTTTTTCTAATAATATGTTACAGCTTTAATGTAACGCTTTACAATGTCCGGCAGTCAGTGTTTGTGTGAACTTGGTCAAAATATGACTACTTACTGAAATGCAGTTCTTTTCATCTGTCTATTGGATTTTCAACCTCTGTGGATTGTTAAAAAATGTGCTAAATAGTTTTTTTTACTGGAGGTGGACGGGCTTTCATAAAAAAATACATTTCTATGGTTAAAGCATTAAAATAATTACCATTTCTTTTAAATTAGTGTAGAAGATTTCAATATCAAAAAATGTTCAGGTCAAATGATATTGGAACAAAAAGTTGAATCTCCTCGCTATTTGATATTCAACTT
Source organism: Drusus annulatus (assembly GCA_022651775.1). Lineage (NCBI taxonomy): Eukaryota > Metazoa > Arthropoda > Insecta > Trichoptera > Limnephilidae > Drusus > Drusus annulatus. The sequence goes on along the minus strand of JAGWCC010000305.1, from coordinate 183,462 downwards.
GTGTCAAGTCTACAGAGTTGAATAAAAATAGTAATTTATCGAGACAACACGGTTTGGATAAGAGTTACTGCTTTTCTAATGAATTTCTATGAATACTTGCTTGTTAGGTCCATTTCATTAGATAATCATCCAAAGCTTTTCATTGGGTCTTCTGTAAACATTTATCACGCAAATAAACATTTCAACTTGGAGGCACATTTCAGTCAGATTTTACGGAAACACAAAAGGTACATACAGTGACATACATAGACGGTGCTGGCTGAGTGGAGTACTGCAACACATGACTCCTTTTCAGACATTTCCAACTCAAATTTTCCAAAATCAAAGCATACCAATGTTCATAAATTTTTACGCATAGCAATTGATAATTTAGTTTTTTGAATATGTTGCAGTATATATTAAGTGTTTTTTGTTTGTTGCATGTAGCCTTCTATGTTTTTAACCCTGTCACATGTTTTAAATATGCTTTACAAGAAGTGCTTTTTAGTACTTAAATGTCATAATAATGAGATCCTTTGGCTATGTTCTGTGTGTCTGGCCACTTCCACCGTCCCACCCATCCCACCCCACCCCAGCCCAGCATGTCACACTTCACAGTGTTGTGTTCCCGCACGTATCTCTTTAGCAATGCATCTTACTGTGTGTAAGTCTTCAAAATCAATGTTTAACAAGTCACTCCATAGTGATCTGATGTACCTACCAACATTATTTCTATTTTTTCTATTTAATTTGTTGTAAAGCACATTTTACAAAACTGAAGGTGTGCTGAAGATTGCCATTGGCTTCCCCACATTCAGATAAACTCAATGAAACAATAATAATATATTACGGAAGGTAGCACTTTGGTCACAATTTACTATTACAGAATCTAAATTCCTAACACTACAGTGTAATACTCCAAAATATGGAAAAAATCGCAAGATCAGTTTTGTAAAACAACGCTTTAGTCATACTATGTCCATTGGTATTGCATCTATAAAAGTGTATATAATGTATCTGATGAATAATAACAAATAACGGAGCGAGATGGTATTTAAAGTGTTGGTGTGCCATTGCAGAGATGAATAGCTCTACTCTGTCCTATCACAGCATGTTCACTGCTACCACGGACAGCTCCTCTCTGTGGCGCTGCAAGTCCTGGGGCAAGGAGGTGTCCAACAGGTGGCACCATTTCCACAGCCACACGTCGCAGCGCTCCTTCTGCCCCTACTGCCCGGCTACTTACAGCCGAATAGACACCCTGCGCTCCCACCTGCGCATCAAGCACGCCAGCCTGCTGCTAAAGCATTGAGGACCCCCGCATATTGTATAACCACTCTGAATGTTCTCATTTTAATGTTAATGTATAAACCTATTGAACCATGATCATTATGGGTTAAGGAGCCTTGTCATTTACCTTTATTATTTACTTATAATTAGCTTATATTTTATTCATGGTGCTATATTCAACATTCATTGATTTAAGATTATCTCATTGAATGAACCTTGCTTCTACATATTAATATTTTTACTACATAGTGGCAGTAAATTGTAACATATATATTCTATGTGTCAAAATTGTCTAGTCTAATTTGGTTTTCTCGAGATTCAAGTGGCCCCATAAATCTCTTTGTTCTTAAATCTTCCACTGTCGTTTTGTTCTATATTATCAACGTATATTGTTTATTATTTTTTAGCAACTTTCTACCTAATTAACAGCCACACTTGCCATCAGCTTATTTGGTTTATATTTTCATAGAAAGAGATTTGTGGGTTGTGGAAACATCACACTTTGTATGAACCACTAATTTATTGATATATTTTCAATAAATCAATGTAAGGTTAGTGTAAAGTGATTATTTTATATCATAATATAATTCATTGCCTCTGTTCTAGCATACCATTAACTGTGAACAAGTTAACATTTTCTGTCAGAACAGACAAAATGAGTAGGTATGTTTTATTGGAGCCATGATTACTACCTAAAATGTTGTCACATCACATTTACCTACTTATTTACATAGTCCTTAATTTATTTACTTAATGATCATCAAAACCAAGTTAGACTGCTTTAAAATAAGAGAAACTACATATATGTTTAGAGTGGTACTTACCATTCTAGGCCCACTTGTATAAATAGTATAAAAATATTTAATCAATATTATATTTAAATTTTTGGAGAATTCTCAAATATTATCTTAATGTAGTAAGGTTGAGGTGTTTGAAACTTTCGTCACATTTGACATTATTAAAATTTAACGATTAATGCTATTTTTTTCTGACATTTTAATGGTCCCCGTCTAACGTTGATTCTAGGCCCGTTTTAGCTTTTAAACAAATTTAGCTAACGAGCATAACATTTAACGGGGACCTATCATTGACTTTTGACAATGACAAATGCAACGAATGTTTGAAACACCTCAATCTTAGTGTTGAATTGTTTCTTCTGTTTTAATATTTGAAATCAATTATGATTTTTATTAAATATCAACTCTATTTTAAACTAACGCAAAGTATTTTGTGTTACGAGGTGGGTGTATTACTTTTTGTATATACCTGACTTAAACAATGTATATTATCCGAATTAATATCACACAAATGTTGCAAATAAAAATAAATATTTTGCTCCAAGTATTATAAATACTCTTTGATGTATCAAGCTTGTTTCTAAAAGATCTCAACCACATTGCAGGTGGTTATTTAATTATTTATTGTTGAATTGCAATCATAGCAACGAATTATGATTTTCTCCAATTTTCATAGCCTTTTGGTATTTTGGTATTTTGGTTGCGATTAATGCACTAGTCTCTATTAATTGTGACATTGACTGCAATTGTCATTTTACACCCTGAAAGTTAAGATTTGAAATATTTTTAAGTAAAGAATTATTTACAACATGTTGATTTCAATGTATTTAGGCATAGTGAATTTCTAATTAAGACACATTTCCAATTCGATGAGATTGTGGGGAAGCGTGCTTTCCATATTTTTTCTTATGAGAACTTTTTCTCGTGCTCTGAGCACAAGTTATGGTTGTGTTTTAAAAAACTAAATATATTTGTAACATTAACAGACTTTCTGAGGGGCGGTGAAGAGTCATATTTTAACGTGATATTGCGATGTCGGCTGTGAAATATTTTTTTGGTATTAACTTGTAATTGACTGACCGTCGGGAAGAATTGGTTGCCCCATTATTACCAATTTGAACATTGAAATTGGCCAAATTATTCTGCATAGCCATTGTAAAGTGGCGGGTTCGTTTGAAAACTATTTAAAATTTAATTATTATATTACGGAACCAATTTAGTTCATTCAAATAAATAAACTAAATTGGTTTATTCATTTGAATATAGTCCAAACATTCAACAGAAGGTTCTTTTTCTGAAGATAAGTCAATTAAGCTAGGAAACTAGATTTCTAATCAATATTTATCAAAAAGGATGTTGTACTTGAATTTTGATCTCCAATTTATTGATGTAATTATATATTTTAACTATCCTAAATTCACTCATTTTAGGATATATTATTATTTTTAAAACATGAAATGTAATATTATCTTATGTGCAAATGTTGTAATATATAAAAAATATATTTATTATGCAGTGAGAACATTTTGAATGTGTAAAACGATTGAATTTGGAAATACAATGATTTGACCAGTCAAATCACTTTGGATGTAATATTACGCCAAGCGTTGTTTTGCTGAAGCTGCTGGATTGAATGCAGTACTCCTGGTGAACACACTTTTCCGACAAACAATATTCTATAAAGTGATTGACTGTTCACTCTCCAAGGTTTTTATATCATAGGTTATAATGCCCAATATGTCCAATATCTTGTGGGTAATTTTCCACTGTAAATATAATCAAATCGAATTTTGTTAATCATTTCACATAGAGATTCTCAACTGTGTACCTAGGTATGTATCTTCTACTCAATAAGAAAAAGGTCCGCAGATTTGAATTATGTTGATTTTTGTAAAGGGCATATAAAAGTGAGCATCTTTTTCAAACTGACAGTATAGTGAAGCTTGAGTTGGTTCCCGCCCCATGCATGCAATAGCTTTCTAGTTCTACAGACGCTTGAATCACATTGCTGAAGGATGATTTAGTATGAGGTAAGGTATAAATAGTATAATGGATGCTATTAACAAAGAAGCCAACAAATTTTGTTTTCTTATGGCTGATTGATAACTCACAATAGGTAAGTTGGTGTATTTTCTCGACTTTTGTAATTTTTTGAATCTTAAATTGAAATTAATATAGCTGGTACATTTACCTGTGTATTTAATCAGAAAAAAATCTAGATTGGTGCAAAGGTCCAGGAATGGTGACAGAGCTATCCTGTTTCCTTATTTTTTTTTTTGACTAAAGCTGTGGAGAAATTCGTTATGATTTTCGTCCACTATATCACGTATATCTTAGCAAGCAAAAATTACACCAATCCAATTTTTTTAAACAAGCACAATGCTGCCGACTGTGTAGTAAATTTTCACTCTGAAGCAGTCTTTATTGAAAACGAATTAAAAATATCGAAGCTTACGAATTGACTCAATATAATTTGAAAGAAAAAAAAAATATTTTCAATAATGCAGGTGTCTCGAGTGCTTTGCATCACAATTTCCATTCATGTAATAAGGTTTAGTCTAATTATTGCTTTTCGCGGCAACCTTTTTTTAGTATCATATTACGTTGGGTAAGTACTTACAGAAGGAACTACACATTAACAAAATATAAGAGCTAGCAACATTGTAACCGATTGCAACTGTCACATTTTTTGACAAGTTGATTGATATCGATTTTTAACAGTTTTCTCTTTCATCAATCCATTTCAATCTGTAGTGTGTACTGAAGAGTATTAGAAAATTGCCTGATTTTTTTGAGTTGAACGATTATCGTATCATGGAAATTGATATTGTGCTATTGAATTTGTGGTATGTTTTTTTTTATCAAGATATTTTTTATTCTTCTGGATGTTGACAGAAAGAAATCTCTGCCTTGACAAAAATATTCTCAGATAAGTTGTAAAAATTGTGTGTACCAAACATCGAACCTTTTCAATTGTTAAATAGGTTATGTGTGTTAAAATCTCATTCAAGTAACTCAAAACGTTTTTATTATAATACTAACTTAACAAAATAATCATATAAAATGTCTAGGTTACTACACTTTTTGCCATTTTGTCATAATTAACATTGTAAATACCAAAAATAATTATACCTTTTCCTAAAATGATAATGTCACCCCATATTATATTTACTTGAATCAACACACATTATCTATCATTAAATAAATATTTATACGAACATTGTCTATTTTCACTCAAAATACTTAACTTAATATTCTCTGTGCTTTTAATTATTACAGTATACCAATAAGAACTAGATATTAATTTAGGTAGATACATGTATTAACATATTGTTGTAGAAATTATGCTAATGTGTTGTAAAATATTTGCTTATTTATTATAATGAATGTTATTAATTTAATCTCCACAGACGAAGGAGTTGTTTTATATCCTATTCATAGCTGTATTAATTCATCTCAATGTCCTAAATGTTATAAATTAAAAATAATCTGTGTCTCAAACTTTGATGTCTATGAAACAATTTCATGTCCTTTATTGATGTTTGTTTAAATAATATTTACTTAAGAAAAATGCATAACACATTCACTGATGGAAAAACTCGTTACTGCAAAATTAATTACGTAGGTATCTGAATTAATGTATAAAACAAGATCTCATTGTCACATAAAATAGTTTTTTTTTTTACACTTGAAGCATTCAGTTTTATCAAAGTATCGTTTATAAAAATAATCTTGTTAGTTTTACTGAATTGGTTATTATGTTATGAACCTTATGTGTCACCTTTCCATGCCAACCTTTCATATTATTTAAGTCATTTAGGTTTGAATGTTTTTGTTGTCAAATCGTTATGATCGCAACTCCAATTTATATTTATTCACTCTCGTTCTGTGGTCGGAAATTACTAAAGCAAATTAATCTCTCGTATTTTTATTATTATCCCAACTTGTAAATAATGTGTATTTTTGTACAAAAATAAAACTGTGATCTTCATATGAATTTGACTTTCTCTTTATCAACATTCCCTCATTATTCATTATTAAAATCAAACAATATAATTTTCATGTGCGTACATACATATACACATGTGACTTTTTCAAATTTGGAACTGATGTATGTGTTAAGAAAATTATAAAAATAACATTCAAATCCAGTTGAGCATAAAGTACCTACCTATAATAGATTTGATCATTCGATACCCCACAAAAGTCTCAACTGCTCCCAACCGTCTAGAACATGTGAGACTATGTCATCCCCAATTGGGGTATGTTGTGGGGCTGAAGGTAGTGGGGAGGGAAAGGAGATTGGGAAGAGGAAGATTGGGAAGTACCTGGTTATTCCGATCTGGTCACCAAACACGGCTAAAGCCATTTCAAGCAACGTTTCGATTTTGAATGGTGGTCTTTCACCAGGGCGATACTTGAGTATCTACCACTTTCAGAGTATGTATGGAGTGGAAATGAAAATAATATTTATAAAACCTGTCTAGAAAATAAGGAGGACTAAATAAAGTTCATCAGGTATGGTTTATATATTTTATTCTATAAATTACAAACATTATTATAAATTAAAACAATACGCTAGTGAAAGTGAAAATAATTTCTGGAGAACCCAATTTAACCTTCTTATGAAAACAGAAAGTTTGAGTTGACTAGATTTTGAATAATATTTTCCTGCCAGGAATTAAAAAATAAACTTACACATTCATTGGCACTTTTAAATAATTATTTTTGTTTCCCATTTTATTGGAAGATTTTTGTTTATATTTTAATTCTAATAGCCCAAATAATTAGTTCTTCAATACAATAACAATAAAAATCACATTTTATACTATTGCACTTGAAATAAATAACCTAACATTACACAGTAAATGTTGTGGTGTTTCTCTAGCAATATTAATAATAAATAATATGTCTCCCACAGAGACAACGAAGCAGATTATGTTATAGTTAAATAAATAACTAACAACTTTATCAGATTGGTAAAAATACTGATGTATTTGTAAATATTGACTGAAACCAACAAGAACATGGCATATTTTCCCAGATACCATATTGTAGGCTGTTTTTGGTAAGTACAGCAGAGAAGGCAAACCACAATACCCATGATGTGGCATACTTTTTAAATCTTTACCATAAAGCAGAAAATCTGTGTGTACGATTCAGCAAAATCTCTCAGGGAGAACTCTGGCATCATGAAACTTACAAAGTTTTTTTGTCTGGAATTTATGGGTAAGTGCAACTTCTTCAGCTCCCAATGTCGTTTATATGATAAGCTATGGAGCTTTAAAATATTAATTTAACTGTCAATATTGTTCAAAGTACATCTGGCACATAATAAACTAAAACCACAATAATAAGATTGTGTTGAGATTGATCTTTATCCCGTATGAAATACGCAGACAGTACATCTTGCTTCTCTTCCATATTGTGTTTCATTTAGAATAATAAACATTGCTCTCAAAGTCCCCATTATTAATGATTTAGGTCATTAATGGCATTATAGCCCCGCTCATTCCACTAGTGTTTATTTCTATGATTTCCGCTTTCACAGTTTCCATTTCCGAGCTGGTGTCCGTGCTGGAACCCGTTCCATCATTTTCGTCTTCATCTTCATCTTCATCTTCATCTTCCTCCTCTTCTTTCTGTTTGCCTTTTTTCTGTTTCTGCATCTTTTCCTCTAACTCCTTATACTTGATGGTCAGGTATCTGAAAGGGAAGTCATATTTCAATAATCGTATTACTATGGAAGCTAATTGTGGCATCCCTGTTCCGGGAATGTTGTGAAGCTGAAAGAAGTAGGGAAGTATGAAGAGAAGAGGAGGGTTGGATTATTCTGAATAATGGTCTCTCACCAGGATGACACTGAGAGTATCTTCCAATTTGGAAAAAGATGCAAATATACTATAGAAATATTTAAACAAATCTTTATGTGGAATATGTTGTTCTTTCTACCTTAGTGGCTGAGCAGTAAGTCTTTTAGTTCCAGAACAAAGGAGTTTACTGCTCAGCCACTAATGTTGTCGACTTGACATTGACTTATCAAATAACTCAAAGTCGAAAGTTTGAAAGTATATAAAATTTATAAGAAACCTATTTTTTGAGGCTTTCACTCTGGGGAATTAGATCCTAATATTTATTGTTAGCAATACATTTTTTTTCTTAAAATTTTATATTGTGTAAAAATTAACTGGTTTTCGACAGAGATTAGTCAAAACTTTATAATAGAAGATTTCATATTATTTATATGTATAGAATCTTGACAAGTTTTTTTAACCACAGGAATAAATTTGTGTCTCAGAATTTTGATAAGGAGGTTAAACTTACTTATCCACCAATGGTCCGCTGTAGTCTTCTGGGAATTTGGGCGTATATGGCAGAATGAATTTGTAGAGTCTTTCGTTCAAAACATACAACTGTGCCGTTGAGTCACACTTGACGTTGAACCACCAATCACAGGTCAGCGCTACCTGGCTGAATATTGTTCCGTTGGGGCAGAGGAATGAAGCCTGGCCCCCATTAAGGTCACAGTAATGCCAAACCTATTGATAACAAATATTTTAGTTATATTTAAATTTATTCTCTTGTGGAGAAATTCTGAAAACCTCGCTAAAAAATAATATCGATGGTTCCAGTGACCGGCTTGGAACTGGTTCCTTAACCGGTACAGGAATATCGACCATCTCTAGTCGATAATAAAGTTATTCTCGATTGAAAATGTCAGTTTACGAGGCAAATTCTCGTCATTTGTGGGACAAAAATACTTTGCATCATAAATGTATAACCAGTTTTTACAATAAAGCCTCGAATTTTGAAAAAAATAGGCGGAAGCAAAGATGTACATTTAATATCACGAAAAAGGTTTACAAAATCGCAAGTATTCATAGTGTTGTACCTACAAGCAAGTAGTGCTGTCATTCAGCGGATTTTTGAGGTTTTCCAGAAATCCATTGTTCAAAATTGACAATTTTCAAATTGTTGTTAAATTTCTTCAAAAATGAACTTTAGCTGGCCAGCAGTGTGTTTATGTTGGATACAGTATATGTATTAGAAGATTTTATTTGAAAACCCGTTATATAATTGAATGATAGGGACACCACTGCTATAGTATATTATGTTGTATGAGAGGCGTTGCAATTCGGTAACTCTTGGGAGGAATTGAGACTCCAACTCTGCTAGGACAAGGTAAAAGAAATGAACAAATAATTTGTATCAAGGGTAAGTTTAGGTGGTTTTCACCTGGCAATTAGTTTCTGGATCTCCAAAGAATCCTTTGTACCGCTGTGTTTTGCAGTCAAACCTTGTGGGGGGGATGACAGACAGGATGGGGTAGTCCTTTCCTGGCTTTCCAGGCGTTTCCTCCAGCTCATTCTCCTCGGCTAAGTAATCTTGATGGCTGCCTAAGCCTTGTATTCTTGGATGTTCTGAAATAATATTAAAATAACTATACAAAAGGAAAGGATTAGACGAATGGCTCAAGATTCTTATGCAAGATTTCTTTGATTCACCAAAATCATTCCAAAACGTGTTTGTATAGATTTAGGTTGTGTATAGAATGGCACCCTCGATTGGGGAAAAGAAACAGAGTTGGGCTGATGACCTAAAAAGAATTACCGGCTTCGAGCTGCCAAGAAACGACAAAACTGGAGACTTGTGAGGAAGGTTTACGTAGCTATGTCCAAAACTGAATGCGGAAGATTAAAAAAAAATTGACTGCACACAGGAGGTCTGAGGAAAATGATTTCCCTCAGGGCCTATGCTATCTTTGGGAATGCTGTGTGAGGGTTTATCAAGAAGATGAAATCAATGTTTTAATATGTGATCTTTTAATTTACCTTTTTCCAAGTCTTGTGGAGGATATTCATATGTTGGCACGGGTTTTCGGATTGGAACTGCTGCAACATTCTTGCCCGGCTTTATTTTTGAACTGTACCGTGGTCTGTCAACATAGTGTAGATCCTTATTTGACTGAGGTTTAGCAGCAATTTTAAATGGCCTCGGGGAACTGATAGCGGGAGCCGGAGAACTACTAACGTAGTTGGGATTATTTTTCAAATTATTCAATATCTGTACAAGAGTTTTAATGGATGAGTCAATATTATCAGTTGTAAGAGTTTGAGGAAGTGAATGAGAATTTTGAAGTGTTTTTAATATTTTTGCTAAATTGTTTTCTTCATATGCGTCTTGTGATTGTTGTTCATAGTTTAGATTGTATGAAACATCAGCATATTCTTCTGGGTATTCTGTATAGGCTACAGGTCTCTTTGTAGGTCTTGCTTTATGTTGAACTTTTGGTTTCTGCGTGCTAACATCATAATCATCATAGTATTGGCTGTCAGTTTTAATAGGTGTGTATGGTTTAGAGGTCGATGTAACATAGACTAGTTTTTGTTCTTGAGTTGTGACGCCTTTATTAACCATCGGCTTGAATCCTGACTCGGTGATGGGATTGACGAAGTTATTAGAAGGCTTTTTAAAACTGTAATTTGTAACCGGCTGGTAAACAACTTGGGTGTTTTGATTTTTTTGATTGTTCTGATTGATTATTCCGCTCTGTTCGGCCGGAGAATAACTGTAAACTTCATTTTGTTCTTTCGGCTCATTTCTATTATAGTATTCTTCATCGGATATTGGTCGCTGATAGTACTGTTGCTGATAGTTGGCTTTCTCTTGTACTGGGGCAAGAACAGACTTGGTAGTATACGGGTTGGCTTTCGGCACAAAGTAATCTTCATTATGGATAGGATCAGGAATTTGCAAGGGAGGAGTTTGCTCGTATGGAACCAGTTTAAATTGTTGCGGCTTAGAGCGTGCGGCTTCAGGCTTGACGTAGTACTGAACTTGAGCTTGTGGCGCTTCTGTAGATTTATAATAATTCACCTGGTTGTACTTCACAGGGATTGGAATCGGTTGGTAGTCGTATTGGTAGTTTTGTTTCGGAAGATGTTGCATTGTCCCCTGCATGGAAGCTTGATGATTTTGAGAGTAGTATTGTTGATTCGGAATATATTTATTATTATTGTTATTGATTTGCTTCTGCGGATAGTAGTCTTGCAATATCTTATGAGGATAGGCTGATGCGATATTGAAATGTGAGAGTCTATTTCCTTGGTAGCGAGGAATATTATTGTAGTGTGCAGTGGCTAGTTTCCCGTTGCTTGGGACCGTAACTCTCTGTTGATCTTTTGGAGAATAGGCTTCGGTTTGAGGACTATTGAAATCATTCGCCAAATAGAATGTCATATAAGGGATCAGCCTTCGATACCTCTCATTGACTGGTAGCTTTGTATTGTTCAGATAATCACTTTGTGTTGTAGAGTACTTTTCATTTGTAACATAACCCTTCTGCGCTTGTTTGTAGGGAATTATCGGCACGAATCCTCCGACTTCTATACTTTTCCTATCGATGGAAATCATTTTCCTCACCGGGGTGTTACCATTGGATGAAATTGTGATCTCTTCGCTGTATGCGAAAACTGAAAGAAAGATCAATTTTTTGTTTGGAAAAATTACAATATATAGAAGGAAATTAAGGAATACATACTCAAAATAGTATTCATTTCATTACTTGTAAGCTGTATAAGCAATACGAAAACAAGTCGAAATCTTAACTCCGACATCCTAAAAAAAGTTTTTAGTTTTTAGTAACTACCTGTTTATATATTTTTTACTATTTCACAATGAAATGCTTATTATTATATTTTACAAAATAATTCGTGAAAAATGACGTCACGCTTTGTATTATTTATACCACATCATTAGCAAGAAACAACTTTAGATATTCGTAATAATTTCAAGATTGGTTTGTTTATATTCATTATTTCATTTGAAGATGTATTTTATCATAGGTATAATGTATTTATTTTACATGACAATTTGCAATAAAATGTACAGATACCAATTTGAACTGGTACTGGGCGTTAACTATAATTAGAAAAAACGCCAACGCCGTTATCGTTGGCGATTGTTAACTGTTAAATATAACCGTTGAAAATAACGCCGACGTTGACTATTTTTTGGTAGACTACCAATATAATACTATATTTTCTAAATTACAATTAAGTACACAAAGCGTCCTTGAGGTGATTTTCCCACGAAAACGGCGCTATAAAAGTTTTCCATTTATTATTAGTATTAGGTCTAGACGCTAAATTATATGAGCTAATAATGCAAATGCGATAGTAAAAATAGTATAAAATTAAAATAATATATTGCGTCGTATTACACCATTAATCGTATTCTTCAACTCGCAAAAACACATCGAATGCACGCGCGACGAGTAAAAACGCGCCAAAACTAAACGAGTAGGAGATTGACACAAAACCAACTATTAAAAATAATGAATAACGAGACTATTGGTTTTAATAATAATAACCCCCTGTTGAAAAATAACAGCTCGATGAAAAGACACTGGGAGATATTTAACATAACTGTTGTTTTACTTGTAATTATTTTCGTCGCTTGATTCTAGGCGCTACGTATCGCCCGTTTTGGATAGGAAAGTCCACAAAGATGTTTAGGTAGAAGAAGTATAACCAAAAGATTATTCCAAACTACGCATAATATTGTGCACGACGCACACATTCTTTACACATTTTTAAAGACTAAAATAATAGGTACATGAAAATGCGATGCGTCGTTATAATATTATCTAGCTGTTGGATATTTTGGTGACATTCGGATAATTATTTAACATAACAGTTACATTTTAGGTGCCGTCGTCATTTTACCTAGCCATTATTTTATTCGTTTGACTCTTGGAGCTACGTATCGCGCGTTTCGGATAAGATATTCCACAAAAACGTCTAGTAAGAAAGTATAAAAAGATACGCATAATTTCGTTTACGATAAATAAAATCTTATACCTTTTTATTTACTTGGCGCTAACGCTAATACAAAGCTAGTATGGAGATTTTATTGCGTCGAATAATATTCGTATGTAGGACATGTAGGTACTAATATTTTTAATAATGATATCTTACTGTTGGCGCAAATTTTCGTCAATAGCGTTAGACGTTGGCGGCATCTAGCTGTTATTTACAACAGCTAGATATATTTTGATACAGTACTAATTTGAACCCGCGGAGTTGGACAGGTTAAGTCAATCCTTAAAATAATGAAAGAAGGCATGAAATAGAATCAATACCAACAAGAAAATGTTTGGATTATCAATCAAATTTTGTTAAACCACAGCAATTATTTGCAATAGTTTAAACGCAGTTGTAGCGGAATGTATGATACGTCCAATTGAAATGACAATGAACTTCTGAGTGATTCCTATAACGCTTTCAACTTACTCGGAGATAAGTGCTTTTCGGCAAAATGCACAATCACGTAAAACCGTGTCTTTTTTCCATTAATAAGTCCATTGTTTTTGGGTATGTGAATGGCGTTTGTTGTATAGTTAAAACTTAAAACAAAGGCGTTCGAAGAAGGCCAGGGGCGTAGGAAAGGAATCTAGGCATACATTTCAAAATATGATAATGTTTGAGAAAATAGAGAATGCATTTTTTTTCTTTTACTGAGAAAACTCAAAAAAAGTATTAAATTGATATCACCTTTAAGGTACTTCAAAATAATTATTTAACTAAGTAGTTAAATATCACAAGGGTGGGCAGAAGGATATACTGCCACACAACTTTGTCTTGGCACATACTCCTTGATTGATATTCATACTCAGAGTAACAATATAAAGAGACCATACTAATTTGTGACAAATCGTTGACAAACTCGCAAAATATAGCTCTCTCTTTATGCTCGGTTCTATACGCATATGAGAAAAAGAGACAAACAATTGTTGAAACCAATACATGATTTGGGGCGGGCTAATACCATGTCCGCGGTTAATTGATCTGGACGAACTTCATTCACGTTTGGAGTGTCAAGTGAACGGACTGTCAAAAGTGCGTAAATAGTTAAAAACTTGAGTTATTTTTTGTCCGATATCTAGCAAAACATCATGGCCATATGTGCTATACTTGGTTGCTTCAATCGAAGTACAAAAGGACCAAAAACAAACAGTTTTCACACGTATGTACCATAAAAATCGTCTTTTTTAGTTAGATCTCAAATATTTAACATTCTAACCTACAAAACAACTAGTAACTTACACCAATATGTAATTAATCTTTGGACTATTCGTTCCAATATAATAAACTTCCGTTTGAAATGAGTTTTAGTGGATTCGTAATATTTTTAACTTGGAGATATTTACTAGCTGTCACATAAGAAACCATTACATGGGGGAATCCCCATATTGTACGGCTTCTGAAAATATCCCGGTCTCTTTCTTTCTCATGATACTAACGCTAAATTGTTGGCAAACAGATAAAAAGACAGAATAGTGTTTATCTCTTAGTTATATTTTTAATTTCGGTTACGTCCCCAGATTCAGGGCTATGCCAAAATTGGAATATTATTATTTATTTAATTATTTTTAGATTTCCAAAGGATGAAAAAAAGACGAGAAAAATCTAATTTCTTTTTTCTTTGATTTAACAAATATGTTAATATGAATTCATACGTTTCATCTGGATTTTTATACCCTTAGCTTCTAGTTAATTGTTTTTTTATATCTATTGATGTGCACATGCACTATTGTACCCATTTCTGAACCTGTTCTCTGATGATTTATGATAACGATCATGCATTTAGATAGTTTTAATTTTGTATACATATTATATATTATTTTCTCCTTGTTAGTTAGAATTATTAGCTTAATTAATTAAGTATGAAGCGCACTTGACGTGAAATATCACAAAGTTCACTGTTATTATTATCTGCATTCGAAATTTCCTTACAAAATAACGCGGGACGGAAAACATCCCTACAATACTTAAAAGCGGTTTCATGTTTTGTGAAATTTTTTGTGCCTCTTTCTCTCTCATGGTGTACGACGTGAAAACGCAGAGAAAGTGATTTATCGCAAATTTATATAGGTAAAAAAAAATGATCTCTCTCCATATATTCTTACTCCAAGGTTAAGAAAATGATTTAACATCTGTTATCACCGTACATTTTTTTTATTTTACTTTTGTTTGTAAACTATTTTGTTGATGGAACTGAAGTTCATTTTATAAGATGTATTATAAAATGTTCTGTACTAATAATTTAATTCGTTTATATTTTTATCTATAAATAAGATTTTAATAATCTTATTGATTAATGTATCTTTGAATAAACAAAAAAATATACAACATTCATTCTTTTTAATGATTTACAACTACCTACTCACAACAAAATACCTAATTTACTTAATTTGTGACAACCCTGTTAGTGATTTTACTCTGAGTTTAGGCCACACCCTTTGGTCATTGCTTGGTCAAAAAGTGCGGACAAAATTTCGCAAAGTTAGGTCTCTACGTTACTCTAAGTATTCATACCATATTAATAAGCTCTCTTGCGGAACAATATCGTCACTGAGCGGATCCGGACGTTGGTGTGAATCTACCATTAGTAGATGGATAATTTATTATGCATGTAATGGCACATATTCTTGACGAATTCAAAAGAGATTAAAAAATTAACAACAGAAAAATTGACTGTTCATATTAAGGCAACAGAGGCCGCTTTAACAATTGGACGTAGTTATGTAGAACGCATCCAACCCTAAAAAGAGGAAACCGACAAAAAGGCGTTTGAAAATATGACGATACAACAGCATTAATATACGTAATCGGCATTTGTAAAGTGAATATCAGTGTTTTTTTCTTTCTGAGCATTATTATAAATAGGTAATTTTTTAATCTATTAATTTATATATTTAAAAATATGTATTTCCTATGTTATCTTACATTTTAATGTTTGTAAACGTCAATTTAAGTCAAATATCTGCAATGTGCGTTAGTAAAAAAAAAATGAATTACCAAAAATCTATTGCATTTAGAGCTTAGATGTTTTCAGCAGATAGAAATTTATCTATGGGAAAACATGTTAAACTCGATTTTGGCAAATTGTGGGTTGGACTCTTTCCGCATAACTACGTCCAATTAATGTAACTCGCGCAAAGTACATCTCAGACTGCCAACATTACTAATGCAGCTATTCAATAATTCAATAGTTCGCCAAGTATATTCCACGTGCGGCTTTTTTTCAGTGTCAATGGTAAAAATGCCTTATTATATATAATAATATAATATAATCAAAATGTTATTGATAAGTTTATTTTTAATATAAATGTAAACTTAAACACGATTTCACGATTGTAAAAAAACATATTCATTTAAAATAATAAACATTAAATTCTGAAGGCTTTTTTGTGGCTCAATGGAAAAACTAGGTAAAAGCAAGTATTGCAACATAATTTCTGTTTTCCCTAATTCCTAGGTGGCCTGCAAGCATTGTTCATACATTTATGTAACATTCCATTAGAACAAACAGACCGTTGACAAGTTGGCATTGTCTTCAGCTGAAGGAAGTCACCGGCTCTAATTATGGAAGGTATTTTCAAAAACAAAATGACTCGTTACATACTTCTGATTTTATGACAGTCGTTTCGTCCACAGAACTAAGTTCCTATCCGTCATTAAATATATAAAATACGGGATCGGGTATAATTGGAGTGAGCCTTGAAGTAACAATATATGGAGGGAGAGCTAATTATTTTTACCCAACCTACACAAACTTCCGAAAAATCACTTTCTCCGGGTTTTTACGTCGTACGCCATGAGAGAGAAAGAGACAACAAATCTCATAGACCGCTTTTATATACTGTAAGGATGATCTTAAGGTCCTGGTTCACCGCGGGACTCCGCCCACATTTTTTATTATGCCTCTAAACTTGACATAACTAAACGGTTTTTTAGGTTATATGCAACAAAAATATAGCATATAACTTATATGCTATATTTTTGTTGATAAAAATACTGTGAAAAAGTGGCATACGAATAAACAAAAACATTATGTCGATATGTGAAATGAATGGATGTATAAATACCGTAGCCTTAGTCTTAGCCACGCCCAGGTGCGCCGAGTCAGGTTAAAATCATCAAAAACAAATCAAAAACTGACTTCACTGCCTTGGATAGATACTACTCTACCAACTCTATGGAGTGAACTAATACTCGTACATGGCTGTAAAATCGTGCAGGGTACCACACGCTTCCCGTTCAGGAATTCTGTAAAAATGCAGTCATATTGAAGCATGAAAGTGTTGTTAATTCCTAATCTACATCCGGCAATGGCAACTACTCTTATTAACTAGCAAACAGGTAGAGTAAATTATAAATATAAATTATAAATAACATATAAATTAGTACGTAAACTTGAAATCAGATTTCTACTCGTTCAAGGGCGAAGAATGCAAGTACGCCATATTCTGGAACATTATAACTCTATTATCAGTGTTTTGATGGTACAATTTTACCAATCGAAACATACGTTACATATTAATTCCGATTTTTGATAGCTGCGGAACAGGAAACAGGTCTCCATTATTTAATGATCTATTTTATATATCGGAACACCCTCAATATATTAGAAATTTGTCAGTTTACGTGAAGTAGTAAAATATCTACGAGAATAGCGGTGACCTCTGACGTCATGAAATTCATAGTTTTTTTAATTTGTTTTTCAATTGTTCAATAAGTTGTAAAAGCTGGGTAATATCAAGAATGTTGAAATTATTTTTTTGATTTATGGATTTTACGATTTTTAAAAATTTTACGGCACTGAGCAGCGTTCCGGTTGGATCTGGATGAAAACGGAGACGATCAATTTTTATGGAAAGGTTATATCGTCACTGGAAAAGCAAAAAGGCTTAAGCGACACTTTGGTCAAAAATGAGTTAAACATTCAGTTTTGATCTCTGACTTTAGTTTGATTCTGAAGACCTTTGCGGCGCTTCAGCCATTTAAAATATATTTATTATCTGGGAGAAGGCTTGACTCAAGCGACACAAGTTTGGGACTTATTTAGCTTTTTGTCGCTTCAGGTAACTCAGTGACAACATTTAACTTTTTTTTCAAAATCCAACCAGGTACTGAAGACCTTCGAATTTTATTGTAAAACAAAACAAACTTAACAAAGTAAGCTTCTAAAAATGGCGCTTCAGCCCTTTGCATATCCGGCGAGGGTATCATGTAATTTTGTTATTTGTTAGAGTCGTACCAACTTCTTCAAATAGTGGCATTATGAATATAACTACCCAAGTCATTAATAATAATGTTGCTGCGGTAATGTAGAGTACCTACATTAGTGAATTGCTCGAAAATTACACGACAGCACAGATCTGTTACTTCTTTATAACTCTGTGTTTTTTTAATCATGTTCTAGCACCCGAAGGATTCAGTACTTATGAATCGAACAAGATCGAGCAAGCCTCGAAGTTTTTTTAAATTTCAAAGGAAATGTAGAACCGTAGTGTGCTTTATAAAAAAAGGTTTACTGCAAATAAAAATACTACAGTAGCCCGACTTTCACTGTCTTTTCTCATAATATTTAAAATGGAGTTAAAGGCTACAATGCCACAAAATTAACACTTTCGCTCGGTGATCTCTCCATCTTCGGGTCCTTATATTATGGCATTTTAATAGAGTAAACACGGATCAAAAACTACCAGGGAAATCATTTCAACAGTTGGTGTAATTCAAATATAAGTTTTCCACTATTTTCTGCGAACGAGTTCCATCGCCGGAGTGTGTGAACACGAGCAGATTGATACGAGGGGTGAAAAAACAAGCCCAGAAGAAAGCTGTAGTTTTATGTTTTGGTCAGTTAACTGTTTCTTCGATCTTATATTATTTGGAAACTTTGTGATTTTAATAATATGTATTATCATTGATTAAATATATTATTGGGAAGAAATAGATGTGAATTTTAATACAGGATATTAAAAACATCATAAGAATGCCCAAAATAAACAGACGTTGGAAAAATGATTGATTTTCCATGCCAGCATATATTATCTTGAAAATATAATCTCTTTTAAATTTAACATGTAAATATGATTTTTTAAAAAGAAAGACAAACATTCCCGGGTTCCGAATAACCTGACACCTACTGCCGTCATAATAAGCGGAAGATGTTACTTGTGCAATGACGGAGGACTTGGCTAGCAGAATAATTGAACTCATGGCGCCCGGGTGGGAATCTGTCCCGTTTGTCTACTCAGCTACTAACCGGTCAATAAAAACAAATTAATAATTTTTTTATATACTTGGTATTTTTGCGTATGTACTAAGTTACAAAGAGGTTTTTTAAAGACAAGATATAGATATTTAGTAACACTGATAGTTACCTACATCGATAAAATTGTTATAATGAGAAGAAAAGAGTTATTTTTTTTCGGGATATTAATACACACATTTGTGATTTAAACCTTTTTTGCACGATCTTTACATAACACGGTCCAAATTTCTTTATACACAGACTATTTTGCTTTAAAAGGCTAACTACTACTAATTTTCTAATGATTTTTCCATAAAAAAATATCTGCTTCACTGTCAATTTCCATTTGCTAGAAGGTTTTTAAATCCAATAATCTATACAATCATTCTATAATAGACGAACATAAATTCGAACGAAAATTTTAGGTCTAAAGTGACACAACGTTTATTACCTGACAGTGATATCACAAGTTGAGTTGAGTTTAAAAAAAACTTATTTACATTTTGAAAAAATCGTATGGCAGTGGAGGCACATTCAGTCATTTGTAATATGCAAATAATAAGAATGAGAATAAACGGTTTCATGTGGAACTTAACAATCGTATGAAAACTGATTGAGTTGCACTTGGAAAAGGGTTGACCGTCCATGAAAATCTCAATTAATTTACAATACCCTTTTGTGAAAACCATTGTGTATTATTTGCAACTGCAACAATCATACAACGATTCATCAACTATTTGCCCTTCGTTCCCAAGACTCGCGAGTTGGTCCATTGAAAACACGATCAATACCGCATTCTTACATTAATAAAATTTAAATCCCAGTAAACCGTAACAAACAGTTTTCTTTGCTTGATAATACCACGAAAACTAAGTTAATTACTCACAGCGAGATCTGAGGTGTAATTTATCGGCAGAAAGCCTTGGCAGCACGCCCGGGTCACGGTCTGACTGTTGCCAGGTGAATGTTGATTGTGAATGTCTCTCTTCTCCCAGCTACGTGAATCGTATCGGAGAATTAGAAAATTTATACCAAGGTAGCGGGTGTTACGTGGGATTCTGTGTTATATAATAAAATAATACATGACTAGTCCCAGTGGCGAACACACCCAATCGTTATCGATCAAGTTATGAGATGTATTTGAATTTTTCATTTTCAATCAATCAGTATCGAAAAAACAAAGAGTCAAACCTACACGCCGAAACAAATTCCCAACAAGATTCACCATGGAAGAATAGAGAATTATTATCTTATTGATTAAAGATGTTGGTGATTCGTGATATCATCGCAGAAAATATGTTTTATTTATTTTACAATAAAATTCATAAGTCTTCAGTGCCTGATTGGATTTTGAAAAAAAAGTTGATTCAGGTAAATCAATGCTCTCACTGAGTTACCTAAAGCAAAAACAAAAAATGTCCCAAGCTTGCGTCGCTTGAGTCAAGCCTTCTTCCAAATGGTAAATATATTTTACATGAATAAAAGGTGACAAAAGTATTCAGAATCAAACGAGAGTCAGAGCTCTCGATGCAGAAAAAAATCTTGATCAAAACTGCATATGTTTAACTCATTTTAGACTAAAGTGTTGCTTACGCCCTTTTGTCTTTCCAAATATTTTGTAAGACTGGAACCTCGAAGTAACAAAACAACCCGTATTGTCAATGTTAGAGTCAAAGAACATCTTAAATTAATGTTTAAATAATCACGGTTTTCCAGAATTCGAAAATCGTTTTATTGGAAAAGATTATGCCTTCAATAAAAGCACCGGTGCTCATATTCGTCACAAAAATGGTCATGGAAACAGATTAAATCATTCAGAAGCACTAGAAATAAAAAAAGTTAATAATCAGTTAAATTTCTCCAATAGTTCAATATTAGGTACATTTCCTGTAAACTCATAAAATTTCTCATTATTCCTTTATCACCTTTTCAGTTGACATTGTGCCTCTTTCATTTCATATGGTCTGTCTCTTTCTCTCTATTCATTTGTTTTTATTTAAATGTCATTCTACTGATTTTTAGGTTTTTAAATTTTATTTAAACAATAATAATTATTATTTTAAAATTTAAAAAATAATTTTTTAGTTAAAAGTTCTGCGATGTAATTATTTTTTACGCGTGACAACTGTTTCGCCTTCTGAGGGCATTATCAAACTGTTTGATAATGCCCTCAGAAGGCGAAACAGCTGTCACGCGTAAAAATAATTACATCGCAGAACTTTTAACTAAAAATTGTTTTTTAAATTTTAAAATAATAATTATTATTGTTTAAATAAAATTTAAAAACCTAAAAATTAAAATGGAGTTCTACGAAATAAATTTTAAAACCATAAAAAAATAGTTAATCTACTGTTTTCTCTCGGTTCTCTTATTTTATTTAATATTGTGTTCTCCCTCTTTATATATATTTAACCGCGCACTTTGTATTTTTCGTTTAGTTTTATCTTGTACCCTGATGATGCTTAGGCTAAGCGAAACCGGTAGGTCATAAAAAATAAAATAAAATCTGTGGTCTTATGCAAAGTTATTATTTAATTTTCATGTAAATATATTATTTTCGTACAAATGGAACCAAACACATTGTAATACGTGCAATGTATTTGGTTTATGAGGAGGGTAATTAATTGAAATCTTTTCAAGAAGCTGTTTCAAACCTTACACTTGTGAACGAGTGTTCTATTACGACTTTTTGATGGATCATACATTCTCATTACAGGCGCTGCAGAGGCAGAGTAAAGAAATTAGTTTTAATTCGGATATGCTTTCTGAACAGTGATTATATTTAACAAACTGTAATCTGAGTAATGTATTGTAATTTGCCATTGTTATCACAATCATTAGTAAGTTGAATGAAATGGACTGAATTATCATTTTAATAATATTGAGTTCCGTGTCCAAATTAGTACAGAACACGAATATAGTTTTAGAAGAGGAGATTAGTAATACAAATTATGTAATAGATTAAGTAATGGACTGTCTACCCAACCACACAATAATAGTTACTGGAAATGCCTGACAAACTGTCAATTTAATAATATTGAGTTCCGTGTCCAAATTAGTACAGAACACGAATATAGTTTTAGAAGAGGAGATTAGTAATACAAATTATGAAATAGATTAAGTAATAGGCTGTCTACCCAACGACACAATAACAGTTACTGGAAATGCCTGACAAACTGTTAATTTAATAATATGGAATTCCGTGTCCAAATTAGTACAGAACACGAATATAGTTTTAGAAGAGGAGATTAGTAATACAAATTATGTAATAGATTAAGTAATGGGCTGTCTACCCAACCACACAATAATAGTTACTGGAAATGCCTGACAAACTGTCAATTTAATAATATTGAATTCCGTGTCCAAATTAGTACAGAACACGAATATAGTTTTAGAAGAAGATTTTAGTAATAAAAATGATTAGTTAATAGATTAAGTAATTGGCTGTCTACCTAACGACACAATAACAGTTACTGGAAATGCCTTACAAACTGCTAATATTGAAGAACACGCTTGCTTAAATAGCTTTAGCTGTGTTTAGTGACCAGATCTAAAAAGCAAGGTGCTTCCTCTCCCCACTCCCTTTTGCCTAACAGCATACTTCAATTGCGACGCCATAGTTTCACTGGCTTAGGGCATTTAGGACTTGTAGTGTGGTATTCACAAAAAAACGTGTTAAAAATTTATGAAGCGCACAATTTTTGTTTTTGTATTCGATCATTATATTCGAAATTATTCAAAAAATGTTTATTTTAATATTTTACACCTTTTTTACTTACATGAATCAGTTAAAAGGACACGAAATACTTCGGTCCTTATAGTAAATTGCATGTACATTGTACACTAGGGTGGAGGAAAATTAAAAAAAGTTTTTTAATGTTTTTTTGTATTTTCATTTTTTTTTTACTTTTCAAACTGTTTTTTTTTAAATTTTCATGGTAAAAAATATAATTTAAATGTTATTCTATTGTTTTTTCATTGTTTTGTTATTTTATTTTATATTTCGTTCTCCCTCTGTATGTATATGCAAACGCACAGTTTGTATTTTTTGTTTAGTTTAATTTTGTACCCTGGTTAAGCGAAACCGGTCGGTCATAAAAATTAAAATAATATCTTGGACTCATATAAAGTTATTTTTTCATTTATTTTAAACAAAATATATAAGTTGTCAGATCGTTATTCTTAACCACTTCTTTATACGAACATTTTGCCAAGTTTTTCAAATTTGTATGCTTCCACCTGCAGATGTTGAGGTAGAACATCATGTTTTTCAGGAAAGCTATATATACGATACAACTATTCGGGTAATAGTGGTTTTTCAAATAAATAAAAAATCGCCTTTTTCACTCCGCTCTATTGTACACCACACAAATATAATTAGGTCCATAGACACGAGTCATGTCGATGTTTCGCTTTCCCACAAAGGCGTCATTATTCGAAAATAACAATGAAAATGTAAATATAAGCTACGCAGTGGTCACAGGCGAACGGGAAACCTGTAGCCTGTAGCCTGTAATAAGGCTTTAGTAACTCTTGTCCGTTTCAAACTTAACAACTTCATTTAACGCGCTAAATATGCTGACAGCTTGATGCTATCGTCATTGACGATCTGGGAAAAAGTAAAAGGAACCATACTGTGAAAACAATCAACAAATACATCATATTTTAGTTCACCGTAACCTCTCACGTTTTACATGCCTATGTTTGAATCTTTCGAATATTATTATAAATTGATATAAACGGTATAAACACGCCTCTTTCCTGAAAGATTTGCTTTTTTTAAAAGAAAGACACATATTTCAGGTTTATTTGTAATGAACTCACGGTGTTTGCATTTTTTCTAGTTCTATCAAATGTTGGTTGAGCAATGCTGGAGGACTTATGTTAGCTAGCAGAGGATTGAAACCGCAACGCCTGGGAACCGACGCGCGTCGGTTTAGACCATGAAGGCTTTGAATTAGCATGTCGTATGAAAATCAATAACAATGGTTCGAACTAGGTACATTTTGTTTAAATGAAAATGTTTTGAAAATGTATTTACAAGTATATAAAACAAGTTTTTCAAAACGTTTCAAAAGAATAATTTTCAAAAATATTTTAGTCTTCGATAGCTTTTGTAAAGTCTCCGAATTAAAGATTATTTTTCATAGGGCACCTCCACTGAAGAGATGAATCTATAAAAGTGTGAAAACAGCGCTATGGAAGTAATCCATTTATTATTATTATTCACATATTAACTTCACAAAATATCTATATTTTTTTTTTTAACAGATAAATAATTATACTATTGACTGTGTGGGGCTTAGGAACTAGAAGTCAATAGGTCTTGTGTGAATTGGTGACATCAGTTTTCCTTCAAATCAGTATAGAGGTACATCACAGCTCTAGGGATTATCTGTTCTGCGGGCACATCTAAACAACATTGTAAACTATTGACTAATCAGAGAAGTTGAGAAATATAGTAAAAATGATCACATACATATGTAGACCCTTGAGTACTAGAAATGTAGAAGATACCGTTATTCTTACATTCTATTGAAGTGCATCCAAGAATATTAAGTATTACTTATTGAGGCATTTCACTTTCACGGAAGCTATCAATGAATCCCTGGAGATTGGCAAAATGCCTGCAATGTTGACTGTTGCCGTACGAGATTAATAGACAGCAAAAAAACGTGTTCAAATCAGGAAAACAGTTCTATCTAGTTCTAACAGAAATATCCGAAACATTCACACTGGAGAAGAATCTCGAGTCAAAGCAGTCGTCGCATATCAATGAGAAGATTCCACTTTCAATGAAAATTCTTTCTCATACTTTATTTTGTTTCCCAATCTTGGATCAGGTTTACTTAGGTTACTCAAAAAAGATTTAGCTATTTTATCCATAATTTATTACTATCAAAATCATATTATTTTATATTATCAAAATCATATTATTTTATATTTTCCAATCAATCTTTTAGGCTTCCAGCTTTATTAGAATGGTATTTTTTTACAAAATTTTGAACGCTCGGAACATAATCTCGAATCTATTGCTAAAAGAAATGTGTTTCAAATAAAGTCAATTAAACACAAATAAATAAAATACCAAACAGGTGCCAATAATCTATGTTTTACCTGTAACTTGTAAAATAATATTAATTTGTTTTTGTTTGTTATTCATTAACTTTTATTCATTTACCAATGTTTGAATATGTTATATATAATAATTTGTTGTTAAATACGCTTATAAAAAACCACTCAGGTATCTATGTTTTGGGCATCACGCCTATTTTAAGTACATTAATAAAAAATAAAAATTATAAAATATTTTTTTCCTTTTTTTTCTGAATCTTTGTGCACTCTTCCAAGATTTTTGTTGTAGAGGTTAACTTAAATAAAAACGAATATTTTCCCTTCTATTGCTCTGTTTATAGTACATGTCCATATCGTGCAAGCTACACGGCAGAATATTGATTAAAAGGGAACGATTTATAAAAATGGTTAGGGTGTTTTTATACTTTCCCTATTCTTCTTCATAAACTTTCTCATGT
This sequence comes from Drusus annulatus, assembly GCA_022651775.1. Classification (NCBI taxonomy): domain Eukaryota; kingdom Metazoa; phylum Arthropoda; class Insecta; order Trichoptera; family Limnephilidae; genus Drusus; species Drusus annulatus. Next base: position 157,760 of record JAGWCC010000305.1, on the reverse strand, counting down.
CCAGGTTTGGATACAGGCCTCCCTCAAATATCTTGTTTTGTCTATTATTGGGCTCTCCCCATCTGAAGCCTGCAGATCCATCAAAGGCATAATCCCACCTCGTCTGAGGACGAATTCTGTAGCCTTTTCAATCAATGACGCCGTTATGTGACACTGATATTCGAACGGCCATCCGTTAGCTGCGCAACGTGCTCAGGAAATTCTGAACAGGTGGGAGCCATTGAATGGTGGGCAAAACGTTTTAAAATATAATTAGGAAGTTTTATGTGGAATAATATACTCTTTTACTAGCGTAAACTATGTCATGTTATGTATATTACTTAAGTTTTACACGTTATAGGTACCTGCACACATGTCAAATAACATGAAATTAGAGTGATCAGAAGCAAGTTGGAGTACGCTAGTACTGTCTGGGCTCCACATCAGACCAAATATGTTGGAAGAGATTCAGAATAAAATCCTCAGGTATGTGTACATGCGTTCGCACGGAACATACCCTATGTTCATGCATCTCATGGAACTTCTCGAGGAGACAAATTATCAAAGCTTAGAGACTAGGCGCAATGCTGGTCTCATGACAATAGGCTTTAAGATTATAAACCACTTGATCGACTGTCCATACCTCTTGGCATGCTACTGCTTATTCGTGCCTGAAAAAGACTGCCGCACTACAATACTGCCGGACAGATGTTTTGGCACAGCATAGCATGATAAGAGGTATAATTCTTTTAAATAAATCATGTATATATTTTGATATATTTACCGAAAATTTACCTATGTTCCAAAACCTTATTAATTTAAAAATGTTATATTTTTCAAATGTTTAGTTTGTAAAAAAAATATTTTGTCGTTTTCCATTGTACTGTAATTGGATTTGATATATGTTGTACAATAATAATTCAGTATATAAATATATATAAATTTTCAAGCACATGAATGTAAGAAAAATAGATAATCATATCAATTAAATTCGTAAATGAAATTTTATCCTAAGTATACAAAGTAATGATACATTGGCATTGAAAAGTGAGTCATTTAGGAACCTACTTAGTTTGCGAATATTACCCGTACGTAAAAAACAACATTGACAAACATACAAAAAGATAAAACACCTAATGTAGGTAAATTACATGATAAATACAAACGACCTTGCAAGTTACGAGTGGGTGTATGTTTTCCATTGTCACGGTAGATTGGCACCAGAGGCAAAATGTTTTAAATTTCGGAATGAATTGTTCAGTGTTCAACCTTAAACCAAATACGAGAAACATTCATTAGTGGTTTCGATAGCCACCTCGACCTGCCAATAGCTGCATTCATATTAAATATCATGAGTGTTCGTATATCGATCTTTTAACAACATATATTCGGTTGCACGTTGCATTACTGTTTTATTTTTGATAATTTGGAGAAACTCGTAGGTAATTATATTGAATATCTAATTATTATTGACTCTTGGATTTGGCAAACCGAGCAAAATATTTAACCAACCTTACGGTTTCTGATTTTATTTAGTTGAATAATGCAATAGTTTTTTAATAAGCTGGTGTGGGCTAAGTAATGTCTTGCATTCGCAATATTTCCGTAATACTTGCATTCTTCGTATTATTTCATAAAGACATATCAAATTAATACTGTACGGAGGCCTTTCAAAACAATTGGCGTGTTATGTTAGTTTGCGTGGAGACCGCAAAAGATTCGAGGTCTACAAACAGGGCCGCTGAGAGGGGATCCACAGTATACTCCAAAGTGTGGTCCTGGTATCATCCAAATCCATAAGTGAGACAGACTTTCAAATCTAGGAAGGAGATAGCAAATAAACATAGTGCAGGCCAATGCCTTCGTGTGAAAGGAGCACCAATATTATGAAATTAGTGATTATTGCGAATTTGATTCATATGAGAAAAACAATTTTGCTAAACCATCTAGCCTAAATAATATTGGTAATTACAATTGCACTTATATAAGCGATGCATTTTACTATTTTACTAACCCCCATTCTTGAATCACAGATGATTTTACCACACGTACTACCCAGGGATCTCATTTTGATTATTGTCATTAAAATATATATTTTTTAACTTATAACAATCAGGTTTTCTGGGGCATACTTGCAGATAAAAAAATAATGAAAACTAGCACGAATTCGTTTAATCGTTTTGGACTGCAGCCTTCAGGGTGAATATTCCCATGATGTCAGCCAACCTCCAATAATAAAGGGCACCAGAAGAAGAATAATGATACCGTATGGATCATTTATCAAGACCGTCGAATAAATTCCGACATACAATACAATAAAAATATATTGTATACGTTTAAAATAAAATTAAATATTTTTTAAAAATACAACCAGTGCTGAGAGGCGAATCCGAGAGGTCGTCCCTTGGAGTTGCCGCCCGTGTGCTAAGTACACGAGGCGCACAACCACGCGGCGCCCCTGACTGCGAGAATTATTCAATGCTTGCACCACTGTCAAAAAAAACATTTTTCCCTTTTCTTCAAATACACACATGAAGCAAAACGTGGGAGCTTAGGACGCCTAGATAACGCACCTACCCGATTGCCACACGGCGACTATTATCTTCATTGTGTGGTGCTTTTTCAGGTGAGATTCGAGAAAAAAAAAACTGCATGGAATGTGTTTGTAGAGACTTGCTTGAAAAAGTATGAATTGGATATTCATGGCCGTTCTCACAACTGTGTGTTGTTTTTGAACGGTTTAATAATGAATAATGTGCCAACTAATATTTCATAATAAACATTTTGTATCTGTCATATAAACGAACGTGTGTCGGACTCAGTATCGTGTTCACCTGATGTGTTTCATGCTGACTTTAGAAGTTTCACGAGACAACACTTTTCAGTGTGATAGGATAAATTTATTGTTGTTGTAGATAATCAAACAAACGGATAATTTAAGTTAGAATGCTGTGTTTTTTTACCAATATTCCAATGTAAGGTGCTTCAGTGAACTATCCTAACGTAATTTATCCTATCGGCACCGGTACAGAGTTTGGAATACACGCCAAACGCGTACCCAATATTCGTAAACGGTTGACATTCAGCGCTTGAAAACGACTCGTTTGTAGAACTTGTTATGCTGAACAGCTCAGCTTTAGAACGAATGTGGTTTCTGTGTCTCCTTCACTCTAAAACACCGGTTTCTTCAGGACCCAGGTTCACTCGTCCCTTTGCTTAAAAGTACCCCTAACACAACACTCCCAAATATGACACCCCGTGTGAAGTGTCTTTTGTTATAATTATCGAGAATTTACAAAGAAAAATTTCTTAATAGCCTCACCATACAGCATTCCCAAAAGAAGAGGAGATAAAAACTATATAATAGTATGGTAAGTTTTTTTAACTTTGGAAGTAAAACTTTGCATAACATTAATACACCACAATGAAGTTTGCCTACAAGACATGGTTGCCAAGGTGTTATTAAAAGTCACAGTGTCTTAACTGTAACGGAAGTGCTCACGACTGTACTAGCGGTGTTCTTGTTCTAGAAATGAATATCCCTTCCAAGGCGAGGCGAGGAGGCTGTTAGGATTATTTATTGATCCTGTTCCTTCGCCTATTCTCTCGCGGTAATAATAACTACACCGTGAGAACTAGAGATCCGCATTCATACAGTTATTATCATTTTAAAATGAGTAGGTACCCTTATAAAATAAAATGCAATAAAGATCTAGTTCCTATCGTCGGCGAAAGATGTTGGCCAAACTGTCTATAGTTATGTTTATACTAGTGAAAAATCACGGGATGCAACTTGACTCACCAAGAAAAAATATTAATTGCTTCAATCCACACAATTTCAAATAAAAGTTAACATCAGATCCAAATTTTAAAAAAGTCCACTCTCGTTCGTACGTACGTACTCAAAAAAGAAAAACCATTTATAGTTGACGATGATTTCCGAAAACAAATGCATTCAATAGTTTTGTCACCAGAATATTTTTCTCGAAGAAAACCAATAGCGATACTAAAAGAAGTCTCATCACACGTAAAAGCACAAACTTGTTTCTGGAGACCAATTGGATACATTTTTTACGTGAATACCGCACAAGAGTCTCAACTGCTCCCAACCGTCTAGAGCCAGTGAGACTATGGCATTCCCAATAGGGGTATGTTGTGAGGCAGAAGATAGAGGGGAGGGGAATGAGATGAGGAAGGAAAAGGTTGTGAAGTACCTGGCTATTCAGATCTGGTCACCAAACACGGCTAAAGCCATTTCAAGCAACGTTTCAATTCTGAATGGTGGTCTTTCATCAGGGCGATACTTAGAGTATCTACCACTCTGGAACGTGCCGCAAATATACTATGTTTTATTTTATATCAATTAAATGTCTTATGACACAAATTAATAAAATAAAATTTATTTGCGCACGCCGGGTTCGAACCCGCGACCTCTTGATCCGTAGTCGAGCGTCTTACCACTCGACCATGGAGGCCGTCAATCAATAAGTAAAACCTAAATGAAACGAGAACAATTATAGCACTTTTCTTTTTGTGTTCCATTAGATGCCTTGCTTATTCATGTAACCCAATGAAGATATTTATTTGTCAATATTATTTGTATATTTAAAAAAAAGAATATTTAAGTAATCAATAAAAACATTATCTAGGCATCTTCTTACGATGTTGAAGGAAAATGAATTACTTTGAATAAAACGAAACGAAATACGTACATTAACATGAAAAAATTGAAGAGTTAGAAAACTTAATTAATATTATTAAAATGGTTGATTTTAAAACAAAAGATTTGAAAATTTAATTTGTATTTGAATGGAAGTAGGTATCTTTATAAAACGTCACGATTTTCTGTTCTCTTATTTCATAGTGAATGGAAATCATCTAAGAGAAATTATCGAACATTCTTTTAGTTGTTCATGAAATGGTAATGAGGCTAATTCGTGGGTTATAGAAGTCTATGTACCATGTAGATGAACCATCGAGAAGAAGCAAAATGTGAGTATTATGTACGCAATGGAGTATTGCATACTATGCAATGTTGTTTATTTCTATTGCGAAAACAAAGGATCCACCGAGAAATTTATGTACAGCTGTTGGTCTTCCGGTTGAATACCGAAGCCGAGGGGATCAATGACAGTAATTTCTGGAGCATCTTCCATTGAAATAATGGTAGATCAAACATAATCTCTGTTCATTAAGGTTGGGACTCAGCCGTGGGTGGTTATCAAACTAAACAGTGTCACACTTGCATTGTGTACGGGGTCAAAAGCGGTAAAAGATTTAAACCGATTTTAAAAAAACTTCTATCCCCAATTTACACAAAACTTTTAGACGCCTCGACCCCCAGAGAGGTCAATTAAATTGTTTTTATGCTTAAAGAAGAATTTCGAATTTTGAAAATGTTTGATCAATTTCATGCGAAGTAAGGAAAAATTGTGCTCACTTCCGACGCACGGACATTCTCACAAGACACTTTTATCGGTTTATCCCTTCAGTGGTCAAAAGTTCAGGTTCTTGAGGCACCATAATATAATAAATGAATGAAATGCAACAGCCGTATGGACAACATGTTGTTCCTTGTATTGATACAATTCGTCCAAGATTTCTGGTAAATCGGTCAGTTAAGCCGTGCAGCGTGTAACAGTTGATATTCCTTCAAAAGCCCATTTCACTTGGATTGAACTCCGTGTGTAAATTCGATAAAGATAAGCGACAGCCGACAGCCGACAACGAACAGCCATATAAAGGGAGCGTTCCTCACCGAGCAGTGGCTTTTAACATTTCTCCGGAAATCCATAATAATAATTGGATAAAGTGCCTTATTATGTCAGTACTTGGACATAAGTTATCCAACAAAGGAATTGAATGTAGACCAATGTTGAAATGCGGATAAGAAGTAGAGAGTAGTCATAATATTAATCGTATTGTTTTTAATACAATGTTAATTACCACTAGGCAATTTTTGTCAATCTCAGTATAGATTTTGTTTTATATAAACTCCGCGCTGGAAGCCCTGAAGGAAACAATTTCTCCCAGGGCCAAAGTCATCTTTGGGGATGCTGTGTAAGGTATTTTTGGGGAAAGGATAGATATTGATTTGAGTATAGGTTAGTTTACGAGTGTGTTATGAAGATCTGAGACTAGTCTTGATGTGTGTAAGAGAGGTATAAAACTAGCTGAGCATAGATAAATTGAACTGAATGCAATTTAGTAAAGTCAATTCGGTACCAAATTATGAATAAGGAGATCTGAGAAGAATGCAAGGCCGATGTGAGCAAAATGAACAAGATAAAGAGAAAGGTACACTGAGATGGTGTGGATATTTAGAGCGGATGGATGTAGAAAGGAGTCTCAAAAGAAAGTAATCACTCGCAAGTGGATGGAACAAAAAGATGATGACGCTCAGGAAGACTCGGCACGTTGGAAACTGAATATGATTGAAACAAAGGGTATGTGCCAAAACAGAGTTACTCATACAAACAGCTCTAAAACATGCGAATCTACAATCTGCAAAGAAGATTTAATTTTCTTTTTTTTAAATTCATCATTCTTCAAGTGAGTAAAAGTTCTTTGGCTTAATTGCGTTCACTCGGGATGTTTGGTAGGTGCCTACGTCGTGAAAACTTGCATTTTAATTACTGTGGAAAGTACAAACAAGAAACCGACTTATATTCACTCTCAACTGCAAACTTAAGTACGTAAATTCCCTTGCTGCATCTATTATAATGCAGTGGATACGTGAAAATACACCTTTATTCCCGACCAACAAACAACCAGCTGGCGCTGGCGCTGGCTGGCTGGTCGCGTCGTGTGGGGGGAGAGAAGAAGGCGGAAGGTGGAAGGTGGAAGGAGTGTGGGGCATGGAGCGTATGAAACTGGACTGACTTCGTCACGATTCGCATTTTTAAAGTTTTCCGGTTTCACGGAGTTGCCACACAATGCCGTTGCATTTGCATCAGCGGGATTCGAGGCTAGAAGAAAGGTTCCGAGAAATGTTATTATCATCGCGGTTAGCTTTAGCGGTGTAATTTTAAAGTTGGTGTTGAAATAACTGTTTGTTGTAGCTAGTGGTGTCACCAATTTTCCCTAACAACGGGTCTCCAACCAAAAAACCTCCCAATGTACCTATACTGTAGGTGTAAATAACATGTTTTAAATCATGCACACATCGATGTATAGTAGATATTACGCAATATCATAATTCCGTTTTTCAAAACGCAATAAATTAAAATTATACATATTAGCTGATGTAGGCGTAATGAATGGGAACAAGAAAGGGACGCTTAGATGGTTTGGGCATGTACAGCGAATGAACTAAGAAAGGAGTGTGAAAATAATGTATGATGCGAAAGTGAATGCAAGAAGAAGTTGGGGACGCCCGAGGAAGACATGGCACAATCAAGTGAATCAAATAATTAAGTCGGGTCATATGAAGAGTCAGAATAACAGAAGAGTATATATAAGACGGTGTATGAATGTGAATGAAGCAAGGAGTATGTGCCGAGACAGAGTTGTAAGGCGGTCCGTCTTCTCTGCCTACCCCTGTGGGGAAACGGCGTGATGGTTAGTTGGTTGTTTTATTTTATATATTTATTATTAAATAAAAAAAACATTACCAATAAAAACAATATCTGTTTTGAGTAGATATAATGTCGTTCATTGCTGGCATGCGAAAGTTTAGCCGCAAAACCATTCAAAGCATAATCCAGATGTTTTTTTTAAATTTTATTTTAATTAAACCATAATTATTAAACCTTTAGTTTGACAATGCCTTCAGAAGGCGAAACAGCTGTCACGCGTAAGAATAATTATCTAGCAGAACTTTTGACTAAAAATCGTTTTTAAAATTTTAAATATTAATAATAATTTTTTAAATAAAATTAAAAAATCTAAAAAATTAAAATGGAGTTCTACAAAATAAAAAATAAGACAATGAATATAATCCAGATGTTTTTATTTTATTTATTTTTTATTGATGGGTTTCCGGAAAACCTTGAAAAACCGTTGGATAGCATTGCGTATAGCTTGGGCTTGCCTTAGTCAATATACTCGTACTTCTCGTCTTGTCTACTGGTGAATTACCACATTAATTGGTACCTAAATGTTGGAATATGTGAATACTAGTTTTTAAATTCTTACATGTAATTGTAACACCTACAAGTAAGCGATGCTGCAGGGCAAATCTATGAATCATGGATCAATTAAGCCGAAACGTGATCCAGTACAGATTGATGAAAGATAAATCGTTATAACGAAATAATAAGCGATGAACAGCCGTTACAAGTGATACAAAAAAGGTTTATGGAAGAGTTATCTGATCGAAGAATTGACTTTATTTATTGAGTGTTATTGCATCTGTTTCACCATTCATGCAATAAAACAGCACAAATCAAGTCAAATCTCAACATGTCAATGATATCAAAGCCTACTTTGTAAATAAACGACCATCGCCTTGATCGTGTCGTGATGATAATAATTCCGTATTGGGTCGTGATCGGGACAAGTATTTACATTGTCCCAATCTTTGCCCCCGATAAGGATTTGTTCTTTCCACACTCTTAATGGCGCATTATGTATTTCGTAGGCAGATTTTGCGGATTTGACTGGTTTTACTGCGCACCTCTCAATTTCGAATCGGGTACCTGAATACCTAGTGATTATTTGAATGGGTACCTGCTTATCAATCTCAGAAAACGATGAAAATTCTCTTTAATTTATTTTTGTAAATGGAAGAACCGATTATCATGTTTGGATGTGTAATGCTTTACAGTGCAATTGAGTGCCTTTAAAAACTATTAAAAATCAGACGAAAGAGTGAAATAAAATGTTTGAGATTGTTCATAAAAAAATATATGTTTGATTCATATGAGTTTTTCCACACATGTACAGGAGTTACACACTTGGGGTGTCCGTTGAAGAGATTCATTTATTTATGCAAGCATTTGCGGAACCGCTACGTATAATGGTAGATTCTCACCAACGTCCGGATCCGCTCAATGACGATATTGTTCCGCATGAGAGCTTATTGATATGGTATGAATATCAATCAAGGAGTATGTGCCAAGACAAAGTTGTGTGGCAGTATATCCTTCTGCACACCCTTGTGATATTTAACTACTTAGTTAGTTAAATAATTATTTTGATGTGTAAAAATACTTACATCGCAGATTTTTTTAAATATATGTATATATATCGTATATATTTGTATTTATAAATATATTGTATATTGTTTTTTTAAGACATTAACTTCACATGGAAGGCCCTGAGGGCAATTATTTCCTATTGGCCTGTGTCATCTTTGTGGATACTGTGTGGAGGGTTTTTTTAAGGAAATGAAAGAGTGAACTTTGGTCTTGAAAATGGAGGGAGGAAACACAGAGGCCGGCAAATCATTATATATTCAAGCTGTTGAACACAAGATTGAGTCGTACAAGAGACTCGTTCTAATGTCGAATGCAAACCGTGTACAAATGTTGGGCGCGCGTTTGGCGAGGGGCCGAACGGATCAATGACGCAAGTTCCTCGAAGCATCTTCCATTGAACTACCGGTAGAACAAGAACAGCATTACCACCTGACGTCTGTGCTCTAAAGATTGCAAACCGTTTGTGAAGATGGCAAAATCTATCAAACGGACCGTCCGTTTTTATACAGAGTCTAGGGTTTGAATATTATGCAGGAGAGGAAACAAAGTTAAACTATTCTTACGTTGTTTGTAATAATTAAAGATTCTCTTATATTTATAATTTCGCTCATGTTCGCCCCGTATATTTGGATATTCCCAAGAACTACAGTAAGTAGTTGGTACTCACAAAGCTAATAAGTAATATAGTATTATTATATTAAAAATGAAGAAAAAAACCGCCAAAGGTTAATTCTGACAAACTTGTATTAATTTTATAGAGTAACCTTATAAATGTCATGATAGTTATTTGTGTCGAGTGTTTCTCACGCCCTGGGGAAGGTTGACCGTAAGGTTTAATATTAGATAAACATCGTTATCAGTTAACACAACTGAAATAAACGCAACTGGGTTAACAAATAAATATTATATTGGGAATATTTTCTGGTTGAATGTTGTTTAAATAAGGTGGGACTATGTAGGTGGGTAATAATATTTCTTTATAAAATATGTATTATTTGTGTAGGTGCACATCTAGTTTATATGTCAATTTAAATTGATAAAAAAGAAGTTGGTTTCAAAATGGTTTCAAAATGATATGATCAGTCTTAATTTAAAAAAAAATCTTTTTGGGTAACAGTTTTCATAGATTTTTTTTAATCATATATACCATCTTTATTGACTATTTCTGCTTTAATAAATTTCTTATACAGCAAAATAAAATTAATTAGACATTTTTTTGTGTTTCAACCGTCAAATTTATATATTTCAATACAAACGAAAACGATTTTTTCTGCTATTTGGCTTCTACGTAGCAAATAATATTTAATGCATATTACATTAGTCGAGCCATTTAATTATTTATTTCTCAATTTAAAAAAAAAAACGATATTCCATTCAATCAAAGGTGTAAAAATTTCTCGGAAAATTAACGCCTTTGGGAATTGAAGAAATTAAAATGTTTTCACTATGGCTTTCAAGACCTCGAGGAGAAAACCACATAAATTATTTTAATTTCTCTGAAAATAGTTCATAATATTGTTGAAACTATTTAACTCTGGACCTGTTATTCAATTTTGTTTTTCCCTTTCTTTTAAAATATTTTTGAACCTGTTATTCAATATTATTTTTTTATTTTATTTCACAATATTTTTTGCACTGTACATGAGTTTATTGTTTAAAAAAAATGTTTATATTCGTGTAAAAGCCTTTAACGGGCGTAAATAAATAAATTAGAGAATAATATTAAAAAGCTGAGGTGTTCACACACAACTAGATTTTTAAAGATTAGCTTAATTAACTTTACATAATTTACCTTGTGTTGAGTGTAAACTTTAAAAAATTGGAACTAATGTTAATTGAAATATCAAACTTAAAAAAATACATCAAATACTCGAATCGGGCCATGTGAAGAGTCAGAATAACAAAAGAGTATGTATGAGACGATGTATGAATGAGAACGAAGCAAGGAGTGTGTTCCAAGACAGAGTTGTATGGCGGTCCGTCCTCTCTGCCTACCCCTGCGGGGAAACGGCGTGATGGTTAGATAGTTAGTTTAAAAAATACATATTTTCTCATACCCTCACACTCATATGCTTACCTACCTATAATTTATTTTAGTAGACATTATTCCACATTAGAAGTGGGTGGATTAAAGCAACTAATATTTTTTCTTGGTAAGTTAAGCTATATCCCCTGTGTTTTCACGGGTAACAACTAGTTCAGATAGTAATTGAACATAGTGAGAACTTGCAGCAGATGTAAAATTACTAGATTTATCTTTCTATTTGAATGATTTATTTATGTAATGCCTTTAACAAATCACCTACTTTAATAGGACTTTCCCTCAAGAGAAGGCATTTTATTAACTTACTCATGAAACTCGGCTGTAGATCCTACACAATAATTATTGTTCTCACTTTTTGCGACCATATCGCATACATCAACACTTCATGAAGAGGTAAGTCCGAGTAAGTCTCGGTGCCCAGAATCCGGGAAATGAATGTAACAACCTTTCAATAAAGCTCGTTAGAGCCTTGCTTTCAAACACGTACAGTAATAATAATAAAATACGTAAATACGAGTAATTGGATTGCATTGTATTGCGGACTGAACGTGCTATCGTGTATTTATTACCTCGTGCAATTCTAGTGGGTTTCACCTAACAATTCAATCAAAAAACGATGCAGTATTACTTTATGCGTTTTATTTTTGATTCTGATTAAATTAAAGTCTTTGATCGTGAATAGCGGACCATTGGACGTAACCGGCGCGCGTCCTTTTGTATATATATATATATATATATATATATATATATATATATATATATATATATATATATATATATATATATATATATATATATAATACTCAAAAGCAGTGCAAACATCAATATGAAAAAAATAGTAGGGAGTAGGGGGTACATACAGAGTCAAATGGTATCATCAAATAAATGAGCTTTTCCATACGATATTTTTAAATAATGTGTGCTTATATTGCGATATTGATGTACTAAATATTTCAACAACATCGAAGAATTCGTTTCCCAGATGTTGAATTCGTCGCATAGGAGCATAATATTGTGAAGTTGAAGTAGAATGGTCACAATAATACGGTAGGTATTGTCTTGTAACTGTCCTGCCAGGTATATGAAATACAATTAAATAAACAATTTAGGGGTATAAAACATTGAATTTACAATTTTAAACAAGCACGCTAAATCGCAAGTAATTCTACGTTCAGACAATTTTAGTAAACTTAAAGAATACAGTAAGTGATTGTGATCTAGGCATTCTATAGGATTACCGATTCTAAAATTAACATATCTTAAGAATTTATGTTGGATTCTTTCAATCTTGTTTGAATGAACATCATAATTTGGAGACCAAACTGTGGAATTGTACTCGATATGACTCCTTACAAATGATTGTCTAATACCTCTTCGGAATCATTTTTTTATCGCTTTTTGACAAGCCATGTATTTTATTTCCATAATTATGTACATAGTAAGCTATTTTGATTTTAAGTGTCTGTAAAAATAAAATTACTTTGGGAAACGCTTTAAATAAAAATAAGCCATTACTGACTAAGGAATGACTTCATTTAAATCTAACAAACGGTGCTTTATTTGTCACCTATATAGCAGGTGATACGGGCTCCGAGAAGAGTCAAGGTCAGAAAGAATTCCTTGTTATATCCGCATCCACGCATCGTCTCATGTACTATTCAGCTTTCTAGAGACATAACATGTTAGATAACAAAGCTGAGTATCAATAGTAAAACTTCACATACCGAAAGCTGTTACATTTTCGTTTACAATATTTATTTTTAATAGTAAGCACCGGTTACACTAATGGTGGCGTTTATGAAAGTTTTAGATTGTATTCGAAAGGTATCAGTACCAACGTAAAGCATAACTATCGATAACTTTTACCTCATACCGTACATCATCATGTTTACGATTACTAAATCCGTTAGATACTTACGCACAAGAACTCGTACACGTATACGGCACGCGTGTCAATCTATAGTAATGATTTAAAGTTGAGCTGATACAGCCTCACCTGAAATTACCTGTTGGGAGTTTGCATATTGGATTCTAATATCATCATAAATTACACTTCTGCAATCAGTGTAATCACGTAATGAATAAATCAACTCCAGCCTCTGATATTTGTTTTATACTAATTTCATTTACGGCCAAAAGACGACCTAACGAACTATAAATATGTTATTAATACCGACTGCATAAATAATGTTAATAATCTGTAAATATTCCATAAATATATTAATAAACCTGGTTTTGCTCTACCCAGAGATGGCAAACAAATTATTGTAATCATTTATTGTATTTCATACACAATTGAAATTGAATTGAAAAAAGGGTCACCCACCCACCCCATAAACAACGATTTTTAAGTAATGAATTACCACCAATGAATGATCATGAAAACGTTTGATATTATTTTAAAAACAATGCATTATTAGTTATTATTATAATAGTACCTTAAGGATAGCAAAATCTTGACCAATAAAGTTAAGAATAAATGTTTCAAAAGATAACCAAAAAAAAAAATTCAACCCTAAAACTTAATGAAATTCTCCGACGCCACCTAGCTTAGATTTATTTTAACCACATAATGGCGGTGAAAGCCTCTAATAGATAACTTTTTGATTTTATTTTTATAGTGAATACCGCACAAAAGTCCCAACTGCTCACAACCATCCTTGTCCAGTGGGATTATGGGTTCTCCAATTAGGGTAAGTTGTGAGGCTAAAGGTAGTGAAGAGGGGAAAAATATGGAGAAGGGAAGGTCGGGAAGTACTTGGCCATTTAGATCTGGTCACCAAACACGACTAAAGCCATTTCAAGCAACGTTTCGATTCTGAATGGTGGTCTTTCACCAGGGCGATACTTAGAGTATCTACCACTCTGGAACATGCCGAAAATATACTATGAGTTATGTTGTATTAATTAAATGTGAAATAATACATATTAATTAAATAAAATTTATTTATAACCGAGATACGAACCCGCGACCTCTGGAATCGTAGTCGAGCGTCTCAACCACTCGACAACGGAGGCCGTCAAATTATTAATACATTAATTAAAAGTCTAAATAATTATTTTTTCAAAATTATGCGGATTGTAAGGACACAGTGGGTTTGAATGCTGCGGTAATTACCCTTTCTCTCGTGTGATTTTTACTAAGTACCTGCTCATAATCATTTTGTGTCAATCTGTAATTGGAACGATCGATTAAACAAAACAAAATACGTATCCTTATAACTTAAACACTTCTTGATTGGCCAATACTCACACTTTTAGTGGGCAATATACACAATGATGATATCATAACATTTGCACATACCTGATAACTAACAACCATTATTTCAATATAATCCATTAACAACGCAGCAAATTGGATCATTACACGAGTATCCTTAGCCCAATACAAACACCAGTTCGGCAATAATAATCTAGCTCATCAAATTCACTATCGCGTTGCATAATCTCGCGGAATGTGCAGAGCAGTTGCACTGCGGATTAATTGACGCAACGTAACGACGCGACGCGAGAAGCCGCGGAGCTTCGTGCCGACCTCGAGTGGAATATATGCGATTCGCGTACTGGAACGGAAAGACTTATTTACTTTCCTGAGGGAGTGAGGTACTTAGCTACACGTTACATGCTACACTTTATCGTCTTTGTCTTCCAGACAAGATCGTTTTACGGAAACTGCAGCTGAAAAGACAGGCAATCGATGACTTTGTGAAGGGCGGACATATTGAATTACGAAATATTCGCTGTCTATTCTATAAAATTATGTTAAATCGTTTCGATAATCGTGAATCACAGATTAATCGTCAATCAAGGGTCAGCACCCAAGAATGACGCTAAACGTTACTTTGTAGCATTCTAATACAACTAATACTGCGAATGTTTTTTTTTAAACAAAGAAAGCATTCCCGGGTTATTAATAAAAACTTAGCAATATTTTAAAAACTCCTCAGTAGGAGTTAGGTAGTCCACTTAGGTAGTTCATCATAACATGCGGAAAATGTTGCTTGTCCAATGATGGAGGACTTAGCTAGCAGAGAAATTGAACCCACGCGTAGCCCGGGTAGAAATCTGGCGCGTTAGTCCACTCAGCTACTAACCGATTTATCTGCAAACTTCCTATGGGTGGTTAGAAAATGTCTCAGGTTTCCAGTGAATTCAATCTTTTCACTACAATCCTCTAAATTCTTTGAAAAAAATATGAAAATTTCAGAAAAAGGTGCAGTTTGAAAACCAGAAAAGGCATTTTTGAACGTCTCACCTAAAATTCCAGTATTCATTTCATAAATACTTTATAATATTACTGCTTAAGAATTGGAAACCTTAGATATTTTTCCGACTACCCGTATAGAATTAACAGATAAATAATTTGTAGTTTTACTTCTACTAGAAGCTGACCCATAAGTGTAAAAAAAACAAAAGAGAACATTGTTGAAAAATGTCCAATCTACTAGTTTCCAGAGGAATATCGTTGATGCATAACGCAATGCTGAATACTATTGAATATCTAAAACATGTACGTAAGTAAAGTAAACTGATTGGCGGAATAGTACTTGTTAAATTCTCCGCCCCCAGCACCACTTTTTCTGCAACGATACGGATAAATATTTCGTTTTTTTTTCTTTTTAAAAATAAAGACCAACATTCCCGGGTTACAAATAACCTGACGATAACTTTGAAAAACTCCTACTGCCATCATAAGAAGCGGAAGATGTTGCTTTTGTAATGATGGAGGACTTAACCAGCAGAGGAATTGAACGCACGACGCCCTGGTGGAAATCCGACGCGCTTGTCCACTCAGCTACCGACCGTTATTCTAGTATAACTCAGATATACATAATTGTCTTTTAGATACGGCAGCTGAGGAGACAGATAACCAATGCATTTGTGAAGGGCGATGGATTGAATTCGAATTACGAAATATTCTAGTTACTATAAAATTCCATTCAAGAGATAATCGCGAATCTTGTTCCAATCTGTAGCCAAAAGAATCGTGCTCGAAAGGAAGCCAAAGAGATTGATGTCTTTAATTTTTTGTTCCTGATTCCTCGTTCACTCACCAAGGTTTTTGTTATATGGCTTCGCTTTATAAAACGTGACTGTCTTGCCTTCTATTGCTCTATTTATAAATAAATACGAGGCCTGTTCAAAAGGAAAGGTGAATTTTGAATTTTCGCGGGCTGTGTTCATTCGATTATCGTTTTTTGTTGTTGTTATGTTGGTACACATATGTTTATCATATGTTAGCATTATCAGCCATTTTGGATTAGAGGTTTGTTTTTGACAACTGGAAAGGTTAGTCACGTTTTTGTGAGTTCTTCGATTTTTTACTTTTGAAAAAAATGGATCAAAGAATAAAATCCATGACTAACGTAACGCACTTAAAATGTTGACTGTGGCATTTGACGAATCTACTTTGTCTCAAAAAAGTGTTTATAAGTGGTACAAGCGCTTTACAGAAGGCCGAGAAGATGTTAATGACGATGAGCGTCCTGGAGTTGTGGAAAAACAAATCAAGGATTTTATTAAATTAAAATTTTATTAAGTACATCAAATATGCTTGTTTATATTTTTAATGTAAGTACATTAAAAATGCCTGAATATTTTTTTTCTACTTTACGAAATCAGTCAAGATTTAATATTGTCAGAATGTTTGAATATTTGTGTATATAACAGGTTTATTTATGCAATAGAGAATATCCTAGCAAAGCAGAAACTATCACGTTATCTACTCATAAAGTTTTTAAAATACTTGGGTAGGTACTTCACAAAATAAACAGTTGAATGAGATGTGTGTTTGAGAACATTGAGAACTTATTTTATGACGAGAAGTCTGAATTTGAGAAGTTAAGTGTATTTTTTCTTAAAGTTACGAAATGTTCTCTCTCACTACATTACACAGGTAGCAAGTAAGTAGGTAGGTAGGTACCATCGCTGAAATGCAACTTGATAGCCTTAATTGGTTTTCATTAAACCAGAATAAGTGCCTAAATGGCGAAAATGGGAGGCACTTTGTTTCGCCTCTCCAGTCTTGCCACCTCGTGTTGAAAGCGGAGCTCGCAAATTGTTTGTCTCTCAGCGGCTTGTACAGGTTGGCCGCTGGGTTTATATTTACTTTTACTGTAGATTAAAGCATGCAATCAAACATTGTTAATACCACCAAGTGTAGTTACCAACAAGAATATTACATTCAGAGTTATGTAAACGCGGCATTATAATATTTATTGTCTTGGATTGGAGTTTCACTATCTTTTTAGCGTCTTTATCATTAAAGCCTTGAAGTAACAATATTTATAGAGAGAGAGCTAATTTACCCAACCTATACAAATTTGGGATAAATTACTTTCTCCGGGTTTTTACGTCCTACAACATGAGTAAGAAAAAGACGGCAAATTTTCCCAAATTATCACACCGCTTTAAAGTACTGTGAGGATGTTCTTCGTGTCCCGCGTCTCCGTTGACTCCGCCCACACGTTTTCATATGCGACATAAATGGACGTAAGTCAACGGTTTTTTAGGTAATATGATATATTTTTGTTTAAAACAATACTGTGAAAAAGTGGCCATACGAATAAACAAAAACATTATGTCGACATGTGCTACGAATGGATGTATAAATACCCTAGCCCTAGTCCTAGTCACGCCCAGGTCTAGCCGAGTCCGGCAAAACTCATCAAAATTGACTACAGCAGCGCTCTCTCTTGTATATTATTGCTCTGAGATTAAAGCTTTATATAAATATGTGAAAAGATATAGAAAATAACACATCATCTTCTCCGTGTGTCTTCTTAATTTGAAGGTAGGTTGTCACTAGGGCAATTTTAGCTTAGTAAAACCAAAATTAATTATCTACAAAATAAAATTTAAAACAATTACAAAAAAATATTACAACGTTATTTTGTTTAAAGAGTTTTCTTATTCTTATTTTAATACGTAGCAAAAAGATTATATTAGAATCACATTGGGTAAATTCATCTAGATGTTGAATGCATTACATCTCACGCATGATTACAAATTTTAAAACTGTTGATAATATTACGATTCTCCATAAAAAAAATTCAGTTTCAGTTAACGCTATTAACATCAATCTCATTGTGAACGCGTATGCATATAATTTGTAGGGAATTCGTACAAATTCCCAGACAGAACACACGCCTCTGATGATAATCTATTTCCTAGTTATGCAATATGAGCCGATTTATAAAATATTCATAATAATTATCTAAATTTACTTGACGCTTTTCTGTTGAACATAATACCTTTCCTCGTTCTTAAGCCGACGTCGTTCATTGACCAATTTAGGCTTTATTGTCGGTAAATATCTTTAATCGACATTATTTCATAACACGTGATAATGTGCCCGTATATTATTAGGACTTGTTTGCAAACAGACTCGTTGCTTGATTTACGCAATGAAGTTCTTGAGAACCTTCGTTGAATAACACTTCCATTCATGATGGATGGATTGGATTTAAAAAACACGATTATCATTTAAGTTTTCCTGATATTTGATACATCTGTTGACCACCCCACATCGACCATGCTTACCTACTACGCATTAGTAGAATACTTAGGTATGTTTCTTAGAGTAACAATATTCGGAGACCGTCCTAATTATGAGTCAAATCGTTCAAACAATGCAAAATATTGTTGGATGATACTTTTATGCTTGTTTCTATAGACATATGAGAAAAAGAGACAAACAATTGTTATTAAGAACATATGACTTGGGGCGTTACGTCACAGTTCAACCATTTTTCCATTTTCAATATATTTAAAAACTTCAACAATAGTTTACTTGTCAGTCAAATTGACAGACAAAAAGCTTAAAATGAATGAAAACTTAAGTGAATTTAGTGCAATATTAAAAAAAACGATCTTGCCATATGTGCAGTTTTTGGTTGTTTCAACTGAAGTAACAAAGGACCAAAAATATCAGTTTCCACAGGTATTTATCCAAGAATTCGTATTTTTTAGTTTGACCTCAAATATTTTACATGCTAACCTACAAAACAACTTGTTACCTACACCAATATTTAGTCAATCTTTGCATTATTTGTTTCGAAATAATAAACTCCCGTTTAAAATGAGTTTGAATGCATTCCTTATTTGTTTTACTTCGATAGATATACGGGATTCTGACGTAAATTTGTATGAATGGGGATTCCCTGATTAGTCCAACATCTGAACGTATCCATGTCTCTTTCTTTCTCATGTAGCAACTCAAAATTGTTCGCGAACAGATGAAGACGGAATAATGTTTATCTTTACGGTTTTCTTCGCATCCGATTGGCTGGAAGCATTTACGTCATACCTCTTTTGGTCAATGCTTGGTCAAAAAGTAGCGTCAAAATTTCGCTAAGTTAGCTCTCTATTTATTGTTACTCTAAGGTATGTTTATATAAGCCAACTTAGAAGTTCTTCATTTGAGATTTAAACGCTTTTTTTCTTATTAAACGAATGACGTCATTATGTCACAGTTCATTGTTTCAGATTTTCCATTTAAAAATAATTTTAAAAAGCTGGTCAACAATAATTTATTATTTTCTAGAATATTTCTGGACTAAAACCATGTTAGATATACAGCGTGCTATTTTGGGTGATATTTTGATGATAATAATTGAATGAGAATTTATTTTATGAACTCTGATCACTGATTAAGACTGAACAAAGCTTTTGAAACCTCCCTGATTAATGTTGATTAGATACAATTGAATTGATGACCTCCATGAAATTCGCTTAGTTAATTTATAACCTCTCATTTTTATGATAAATATGCATAGTTGTGCTTTCTCAAATTCGTAGTTAAAATAGATACTTGTGAAAATGTCACATTATTTGTGATTCAGCCGACTGTATATTGCATCATCCCATTCGACATGGTCATAATTCAACGTTAGCGCCATTTAACCGAACGACGATTTTCGGTTTGTTTGAGCTTGTGAACTAATTGTTATCAACTGAAAATCACAACGGTCATGTGTTGCTTGTCAGCTGACCATGATTTGGTCAAAATCTGGAACGGACTTGGAATCGACGTTTAGCGGGGAACAGTAAAATCTCAAACAATCAAATGGTGTTTATCGTTGAATTGAGACAATTTCAAATGTGACTAAAGTTGAAAACACACCAACCATAGTCCTATTGAAAAATTAAAAACGATATCGTCGCTGGAAAGGCAAAAGGTCTTAAGCGACACTTTGCTCAAAAATGAGTTAAATATGCAGCATTAATCAGTTCTTTTTTCTGCATTGAACGCGCTGACACTCGTTTGTTTCTGAAAACTTTTGTGGTCCTTCAGCCATCTAAAATATATTCTACGTTTGGGAAAAGTCTTGACTCAAACGACACAAGTTTGGGACTTTTTTAGATTTTTGTCACTTCAGGCAACTCAGTGAGAGCATTGATTTACCTCAGTCAACTTTTTTTTTCAAAATCCAACCAGGCACTGAAGACTTATGAATTTGATTGTAAAACAAACAAAAAAACTTTGAAGTGCTCGGATAAAACTTCCACTATAAACTTCCCAAAATGGCGATTCAGCCAGTTTACGTATGAGAGTAAAAATGATCGATAATAATAATAATAATATTTGGATAATTTGTATAGCGCCGTTTTTTGTGAAAAATCACCTCAAGGGCGCTGTACAAATCTTAATTTCTACTCAATATTAATTCTTAGTTTATATAAATATACAGCATCATACTTACCTGGCAGGTCACTTCTGGCAGGACACAATCACCATATCATAATAACTTTAAATTTAGATTAACTTAAATTTTAATTTTTTTATTTTTGTTTCTTTTTTTTCATTTTTAGGGCATGAGGGCAAATTTAAAATTAAGTATATCGGAGGTATTTTTAATTTTTCGTAGTGAAGAACAGATAATGGTGATAATCTTCTAATGAATTTAAGGAATGAGAGTCTGAAAAGTTTTCTTGGTTCTATTGGGCTTGTTACATCTTGTTTATGGATATGATTTTCTGAAAAAATGAGTTTTGATTTTGGCTCTGAACTCTGTTGAGTCTTTTATTACTCTCAGATCATGTGGTAGTCCATTCCAGGCTTTAGGACCTGACACTCCGAAGGCGCGCTCTCCGAACTTAGTGTCTGGTGTGCGCTTTGGTTCTTTCAACCTTCCGATAGCCGATGACATTGCCGATCTAAGAGTTGACTGTCGCGAATTGGAATCTTCAGGAATACACAATTCCGATAAATAAGCCGGAGCCATTCCGTTAATTGATTTGAAAACCATCCAGCAAAGCTTAGACTGGATTCTTTCGGGACATTTAAGCCAGTGAAGATTTTTGAGGTGCTCTGAGATATGGGAATATTTTGATACGCCGGTGATAAGTCTTGCCGCGGCGTTGAAGACTAGTTGTAGTTTGTTAATTTGATATTTAGGAAGACTAGCGTATATTCCGTTGCAATAATCTAAACGTGAAACGATGTACGAGTTTACAAGTAGTTTGGTTGCCTCTGTTGGCAGGTTTCTTCGCACTGATTTTATTTGTCTTACTACTGGTACTGGTTTTGATAGCACTCAAAACGGTTGCAATGAATTATACATTTGGCGTGTAGCACAATACGATTGATCCGTTCAAATGTTCATAATATTACAACGGAGCCATTCGCAATATAACATTCTATATTTTATTACATTGTGCCGGTTCACTTTTTTCATTAATCTCATTGCGAAAAACTGCATCCTGCTTCAAAAAGCATGTCAGGTATCTCAGCAATCATGATGATATTTATCTTGTAAAAGATCTCACGTATATTTTAGTTCATAGAAATCAATTTATTATTGTTATATTGATGTAAATCCTATAATATGTAGCGAGACAATCAATTTATCATGGATATCTCATTGGTTGTATTATTAGACTCAATGATAAATCTACTTCTCTCACTTTTTAGAATGTTGTGCTTACTTGAAACTATCCGGAAATGGACCAACGATAAATATCAGCTTTAGATATTATATTATGAAAATATATTTTTTAAGTATCTACCTACAGCAGTCCATTTACTATAAAATGTGAGATTTTTATATGATTGGTTTCTTGCCTCAATACAGGGCATTTATAATTAGTAATGATTTTTATTTTTTTCAAGATTTTATTTTTTGAAAAAAGATTTTCTGGATTTTTCAGTTTTGGTGGTGCACCGAAAAATTCTAAAAATATTATCAATTGAAATTTTTCGAAAAAAATTGTTTGTTTTCGGTTACAACAACATCAATGATGAACGTTTTTTTTCATCTTGCCACTCTAGCACACCAAAAAGTCATTCACTATAAAATGCGAGATTTTTATATGATTGGTTTCTTGCCTCAATACAGGGCATTTTTAATTAGTAAGGAGTTTATATTATAGGTTATTATTCAAAAAGCACTTGCTAAAAATCGACGAGTGCCAATGAAAAATATTTTGCAAATTTTTTTATTTTAAAAATTAAGATTTACAACTGTATCCTCCTTGTCAAATTATAGTGAGCCTTCAAAATTCTTTAAAAAATCGATGGATAAAATTTGCCGCATTCAGCAAAATTGAGATGGCTGCGATGCTCGGCCTATGAGTAGAACGATGTAAATCGAGAGATTATTCAAACATTATATCATGTCTCATCTACATTAATTTTGCCGATTAAGTATCGAAATTATTTGTTCCGTCTTTTGCCATCCACCCATTTTCTGTGTTGTTTTTGAGATCCTCTTCCCCTGATTTGATAATAGAATCAAACTCATTAATTAATCAAATTAGTTGATATGTGTCATAACACATTTAATTTATATAAACATAGTAAAAAGTATATTTGCGGCACGTTCCTGCGTGGTAGATACTCTAAGTATCGCCCTGGTGAAAGACCACCATTCAGAATCGAAACGTTGCTTGAAATGGCTTGAGCCGTGTTTGGTGACCAGATCTGAATAGCCAGATACTTCCCAACCCTCCTCTTCCCAATCTCCTTCCCTCCTACTACCTTCAGCCTCACAACATACCCTATTTGAGGATACCATAGTCTCACTGGCTCTAGACGGTGGGGAGCAGTTTAGACTCTTGTGCGGTATTCATATTAAAAAAAAAAAAATAAAAACAATACTGATCTTTGTTCCGACACTAACTGCAGCTTCAAAAACATTGGATTACTTTGTGTAGATATTTATCTATCGAGCTAGTCAACAAAGTTTAACTGCGTGATTGGCGTCAATTACGTTATTTGAAAGCAGAATTGTATCGGGATACGGTAAACGTAAAATTAACCTAGTCTGTTCAGATTTAACAGTGGTTTAATAAAAACATTTTTGTTACATTTGAAGGTCGCTATTTTATGGTAGTTCATAAAATAACAAGAGTTTGTTAAAGATAACCATTTGTCTTGAATAAAAGCATAATACGATTTGACTGTTATGTGTTGAATCGTGAAAAGCAGATCTAGTACCTACATGAAAACCATATTTTCATTCGAGGAATGTCGATGTCTTTGGCAGTGAATTAAAATCCTGTGTATATTGCACATACGCAACTAGTACTCATTGCCATTAGTCAAAATATGCAAAGTTGGGTTAAATTACTTTAAGGTCTTTAGACACAACTTTTGTAGTTGTTTGAATTTCGCTAAACTGTTGTAGTGCCCAGTTATTTAAAGCTTTAATAGTTTTACTATTCATACTTTCAATTTGTAATACACAAATCAAAATCTCGATTCGTGTTTGTGTATCCATATACGTAGTGAAGATGCCAAACTTCAAATTTTGATATTTTTTGACACTTACGAAATGTAATAAAGGTATGTGAGTGCAAAATGTAATCTACATGCCTGCAGATGTAACGTACTTGTGTAATGTTCATATTTAATGCGAAAAGCTAAATATTTTACAAGTTACCATTATTTGCTTTCAATCTTTATTTACCCTTTTAAATATTTTACATAATTCTCGTGAAATTGAACTATTCAAAATGATTCGATTTACTACTCTGCACAGCATTCATAAACATGCCATCTTATGACTACATAATATCTTATGATTATATTATAATGACGGACCAACCTTAGGGCGGATTTTTAGTAACTAAACGAAAACACGATTAAGCGATATCAAACGTTCAAATAATATCCCATTATGATCAGTCTCTCTAATTAGCCATCTAAATTATTTTCCTAAAGGCCACCTGTATAAATAGAGTTGAATAATGTCTGCATAACCGAATCGTAAAGGTCCAACCTGAAACGACGTAATGGCTAATGATTCCATTTTGAGGGCAGTGCTAACAGTCACGAGTAAATAATGCCTTAGTTGATACACGGGCGAACACAGAAAATCGCCATCAAGATTAAATTTGTTTTTTTTAGAGCTCAAGATTATAAAAATTTAATGTACTTCTAAGATCCAAACGCATCACCATTCATAAAAGTTCCAGTAGTCACTAAACCTTCTTCTTTAACTTTTTTTTCTTCAATGCCTGCTATTCCAAAGCTACCTCTCTAATGTGTTTCTTCGGAACCTGCTTTTCAATGGCCGGTGCTGTTTATGGTATCTTCAGTAATCTTCTGTACAACCACATATCATTTTTTTCATCGTTAATTGGACTGTTCACAGTAAGATAGACACTGCACGATGTACGCCACAGAATTATTTGCCACCTGAAGGTGGTGAAAGAAAGTTCGGCGCTCGATTACACCACTAGGAGGACACCTTGATAAACACCTGTCTGCTATTAATTTCTTCTCTTACTCTTATCTCATTTCCAGTATTCCAGTTGTTGCCCAGGTATATTTTCTACCCACTAATAGGTTAACACGACTCTTGACTCTTTTATCGACAAACCAAAAAATGAAAACACTTATTGTAAGACCAATTCAACGAATTGAGCAGCTCTCGAAGGCCCGTAATGTCACCAAATTTATTTTAGCATAACCGAAAAAGAAAAAGTGGAAGAGAATTACACACACCTAGTTTGAAAGTTCTGCTGATTGACAAAGAAAACCCATTGAAGTTTCAAACCTCAATTTTATACTTATTAGGTTTCTTTAGATCTAAAAATATCGATCATTTTGGTGGTCTGTTTCGATGGTTGCTTGTGCTTCTAATTCCGAGATTGTTTCGATTTAGGACTTGATTAATGGAAAGTGTGCAATGGTTGCAGAGAAGTAATGTTCACAGCGGTCGCAATGCATCAATGGGTAATATCAAACGGTGATTAGGGTTCGTACCCGAAGGAGAGACTATTAACCCTTCAATGTACCTACCTTGTTTCTATTCGCGAGAACTGCTAAGTAACTAAGGCAGCTATTTAGGTGTAAACGTAACGATAAAACTATCTAATCATTTTTATGACAACCGATAACCTTATTTATTCTCACTGTGAGGCTGAGCTCTGGTCAATTTAACAAAAATAATACAAACTGTTGCTTACCACTTATATTAGATTTTATAACGGTATTTACGTATGGTGTGATATTATGACAAAGAAACGTAAAACGACTAAAAGACTGTAAAAAAAAATTGATTGACGTTTGTCATCATGAACATTGTTTTGAAAGGATAAATAATATGTGTATGTAGGTAAATATTAAATGCAATATTAATGGTTTTACAATTATATTTAAAGAAGCTCATTGAATTCAAAACCAACTGGTTTTGGGAACAACCTTGTCATCATCAGGGAAGTTATATATATTTAAGCATGTCGTCGCGGAAAAAGCAAAATGCTTAAACCAAAGCACTCTTAAGTTTTTGTTTTACAATAAAATTCATAAGTCTTCAGTACTGGGTTGGATCTCATTGAGTAACCTGAAGCGGCAAAAAGCTTAAAAAAGTCCCAAACTTGTGTTGCTCGAGTTAAGACTTCTACCAAATGGTAAATATATTTTAGATGGCTGAAAGGCCACAAAAGTCTTCAGAATCAAACGAGAGTCAGAGCATTCGATGCTGAAAAAAATTGATAAAAACTGCATATTTAACTCATTTTTGGCTAAAGTGTCGCTTCAGCCTTTTCGCTTTTCCAGCGAAGATATGTATAAATAAGTATCAACGAATTATTTTTTTATTTTTTATCAATTTAAGTTTTGTTCATAACATTCAGTTAATAACAGTTTTCCAGTGATTTTTCTCGGGTACCACCTACAGTAGTTTTTCAATTTTATCTGTGCAATATAATCGATATGCATATGAACACAATTATCTTTGATGATCAATAACTAGCTTTCTCGATAAATACTTGGTTTCAAAGTGTGAATAAATAAATATTACACCTCCACTACGTTGTTTTTATATCACTGTTCCAAGGACGTCCACACAGCCAGTAGCAGTGGAGAATTATTCCACGAATGCATTGCGAGGTAATTGATGTGGTATTGTGTTCATTTTAAATAAATCATCGATCGCTAAATCTTTTGTTACAATACAGTATTTGTCGCTGCTTCTGTGAGAGCAAGGACGTGAAAAGATGATTCGATAACACTGATCTAAAGTCGCCGAATAATAATTTGTTATTTGCAAGCCTCTGTTATTTCTTCTTACCGGGATAATAAAATCGTTATTTGAAGTAACTATAGTGTGCGGTCTACCAGGAAATTTGTATTATAACGTGTGGTAAGCTAAGATATTTACGCTAGTTCATGCGGCCTTTCATAAAATTCATATCAATCATGCGGTCTACTGGGAAGGGAAAATAAATTGATAATAATTTGTAACTCAGAAGTTTTCGAGAAAAGTTATTTCAAAGACGTATGGCCAAAAAGTCATACAACTTTTGAAAATGATATACCTCTTGGTTCTAAAAGGTCAATGTAAGTTCTTCGTAGACTGTACGATACAGCGAATACAATAATCGTGCTAGACCGCACGCTTTTGTATATAGCACTAAGCAGTGTTCTTACATGATGGAAAAACATCAAAAATAAGTATCTTGTAGAATAAATAATTGTATTTTCTTGTTGAATAAGTTATTATAAAGCCTACATTCACGACGATATTAAGGGTATAAGGGTATAAAATACACACTTTTTGGCTTTCTACTACAAGCAATACTGCAAATTATTTATCTGTTAGTTCTATACAGGTAGTTAGAAAAATGTCTAAGGTTTCTAGTGAATACATTTTTTTACTGTTATCTTTTAAATTCTTCATTAAATGCATACTGAAACTTTTGGAAAAACGTTCAAAAATGCCTTCGCTGATTTTCAAACTGCACCTTATACTGACATTTTAGTACGTTTTTCATAGAATTTAAAGAATTACAGTTACAAAGTTGTATTCATTGGAAATCCTTAGACATCTTTCTAAATGCACATGTAAAATTTACAGATAAATCATTTGTAGTATTGCTTGTATTAGAATGCTACAAAGTAACATTTAGTGTCTTTCTTGAGTGCTGACCCTTAAGCTTACATTTTTTTCTGAAATATACATATTTATAAAAAAAGATGAATCTGGAAAAAAAATTCAAAGTGTAGGAATCTCCATGGTATCGTAGTTTATTTGTGTTGGCAATATTTTACGTGGATTCGTTAATTGAACGTCGTTTGTCTTTTTGTACAACCTGATAATGGCGGACTTATTTCTTTATTTTTAACGAGATATTTCGTACTTGAAATTTCAAAAGAAAACGTTTTTATTTTTCGTTAAATGCAAGATTCTGTTGTCAGATTGGACAGAAAAAATATAATTTTACGGCTAACGAATTAAGCTGAAAATCTAGTTTCCAAATATTTTTTTTTCGGACTATTCAATGATTAAACTGGTATATTCATGCTATTTTGCTGCTAAAAACCCATTTCTAATATTGCCAAAAAAAATAAAATCAATGATTTGTTATACCTATCACCACACCCACATATTGTGTTCACCAGAACTCGAACATTACTCCACCGTGTAAAATGAATGAAGGTGCCTGTACTGCCACTTATGATAAATAATTGTAAAATATGTTCCGAAGGGTTCCCAGACAAATTGCATACTGTAATAGATAAGTGCAAATAACCTAACATCTGAAGTCAATGCAAAATAATTGATTTTGACATGTCCTTGATGATGTATGAAAGTTAAAAGCGAAATTTCCACTTCCAACTAGCTAATAAACTTTTCATCACACCCTGTCTTGCCACACATTCCTTGCTTTAATCACATTTATACACTGTCTCATACATACTATTTTGTTATACCGACTCTCTTTCTCAAATATTTGATTCACTTGATCATGCCATGTCTCCTCAAGCGTCCCCAGATTTTTTCTTCCATTCATTAATTCAACTACGATGCTTAAAATAATGCAGTCAAAATTACAAATTAACACACCAACCAAAGTGGCTTAACATTAAGTTAAATTTAATAAAACATTTCATATATTCGTAGAAGGCAATCACTCTGAGGTTTGACATATTTAAAGAATTGAAGTTGTTTTTTTTTTCATTTTAATAAAAAATCACTTACTACGGTTTTACACGGTTGCGATGTGTTTTGTGCATTGTTTTAAATATGTATACAATGTCGATACAGTTCTACGGATTAACATCGGAGAAAATATAGAAATCAAGTGCAATATGAACATTAAAACCTGAATGTTTTTTCGTCACCCACAAAAAGAAACTGTACAGAACTGCGTATTGCCGGAATGATATTGAAAACGTACTTTCCTTTTTTTAATTCCGTTTGTTTCCACACAACAATAATGGAGACTGTAAATGATTGCTTTAAATTTAATATGAAAACGTCGGAGGCACAAACACATTTTTACGCTATAAAAACTTTCAACCATAAATGTCACCTAAACTACATCATATTTTATTTGTAGCTATAAAATTAAATGAACTAGTCTCTACTTTGTGTACAACGTATTGGAAAGTAGATATTTTATTGGTATACTGAACTAATAAATAGTAATAGTTAACAGAATGCCATCTACTGGCCGTTAATTGTTATGGTGTAATGTTTTTGGTAGAAATAAAATTTATGTAATCAGCTATATAATTAAATATAGGAGAGTACGCATGATACGTGTTTATAAGAGATGAAGATTATTTTCAACGTGTAATTAAAAAAGTGTTGTTATCGCACATAAACTTATCTTTAACATACAAACCAATTTTATTAGAGAACATCATATAAAATAGCGTACTTACCATCGCGTTATTGCGATATCGATGGGAGCAATGCTTTCTGTAACCATGACTTATGGCAGATAAGGTTTAACACGTAATTGTCTTTCAGAGATATTTAAACAGGAAAGGAAAATTCTGTTTAGAAACAAAATTGAAGAAATGAAAAAAGAACGTAATTTTATTTTTTAATTTTAAAGCAGCAAAAACAGTAGAACTGTTAATAAAACTAACTCTGGTGATTAGTGTGATAATGTTATTCTTAGAAGGTGATTTATCCTATGTTAATTAACATTCATTCTAGACAAAAAACTTTGGATTCCAAAGTCCTTGAAATTAAACTAATATTTGAAAAATAGATTAAGATTATTTATCCGACAAAAAACTTTAATATAGGTATATTCAAATGTCATCTCGGTAATATATTATCCAATGGCCATTTAATAGCACCTTGGGGAGTGAAGATTTTCATCTTTTGCATCTAATATCCGGCTTAAAAACATGACATTTATAACTCACAGTTGTTCAGTATACCCACACATACCACCATGCATACATTACGACATATCTGTGAAGAGATAGATGGATAAATTAGTTTAAAAAAAACTCTCAAATAATCTCAAAAATTAAAATATTTATCTAGACTCAGGTTCTGGATACGGATTTAATATTGGTGCTATTCAAAAAACAACTTTTTCATATGCACAATAAACATCGTCGCACGCCATTTTGAGAGGATAGCACCAGAGCACTTTAAAGTTTTTTTTTCACAATAAAATCAAAATTCTTCTGTACCTGGTTGGATTTTGAAAAAAAAAGGGCTGCACGCCATTTTGAGAGGATAGCACCAGAGCACTTTAAAGTTTTTTTTTCACCAATAAAATCAAAAGTCTTCT
Source organism: Drusus annulatus (assembly GCA_022651775.1). Classification (NCBI taxonomy): domain Eukaryota; kingdom Metazoa; phylum Arthropoda; class Insecta; order Trichoptera; family Limnephilidae; genus Drusus; species Drusus annulatus. The sequence continues at coordinate 127,604 of JAGWCC010000305.1, read as the reverse complement.
GTACCTGGTTGGATTTTTGAAAAAAAGGTTAAACTCAGGTAAATTAATGCTCTCACTGAGTTACCTGAATCGTCAAAAAGCTTAAAAAAATCCCATACTTGTGTCGCTTGAGTTAAGGCTTCTCTCAAATAGTAAATGTATCTTAGATGGCTCAAGGGCTACAAAAGTCTTCAGAATCAAACAAGAGTCAGAGCATTCGATACAGAAAAAAACTGATTAAAACTGCATATTTAACTCTTTTTTTTTACCAAAGTGTCGCTAAAGTCCTTTTGCCTTTTACAGCGACGATATATTTGAAATACACTTTGCTTTAGTGTATAATTCTTACAGTATCATTCTGACGAGTGACCTCCATTCAAAGTTGTTAAATTGCTTGGCATGCCTCACGTTTAGTAATAAAAAAAACTGTATCTGAATCCACCTCAAAACCTGTGTCTACCGTCTTCTTTAACTTTCCTCTCAGTTTTAAGTGCCTACCTAAAATGTCACCCATTTCAATCTGTCGTATTTCCCTTACGTTGGAATGTTTCAAACTTTTATCACATTTGACATCTTCACAATTCAATGAATAGCGCCACTTTGTTCTTTTTGTAACATATTTTAAATAATAATTTTTGTTCACTTTGCTAACCGAACTGCTTTCTCCACCGAAAAATATTGAAGAAATATTAAGAGGGTACCTACCTACCCACATTCAAATAAATGTTGTAAATATGAAAATCTCGCTTCTGACGGAGTTGATCACTCAAGTTTTTTTAACTCGTCATCTCCAGTTCTCACAGCCTAAACGACTTAAAAATGGTATTGTCGTTACCTTGACTTAATTTATTGCACTGATTTCTCTTTTATCTTTATTTGCATTCTGACCTTGCCACTGCTAACTAGATTGTCATCATTATTCCACCATTATGACGAATGACCATTATTGATATTAAGCAATATTTGATGTGTTACCAAAATCAGGCTGTTATATTTTGGTCTAGGATTGGAAAATCATAATCTGTCGGGATTATCGGAAATCATTTCGAAATGAATAGACAGGTACTTCCCAACCTTCCTCTTCCCCATCTCCTTCCCCTCCCCACTACCTTCAGCCTCACAACATGCCCTATTTAGGGATGCCATAGTCTCACTGGATCTAGACGGTTGGGAGCAGTTGATACTCTTGTGCGGTATTCATATAAAAAATAAAATAAAATGTAATTTAAATATCTACCTGTCAGTTTAGGTTTTATACTAGACTATGGTTTACAGACTGGGACATCATCAGAATACACACTACTAAATTAGGTGATAATATTATACTCCTTTTATCTCAACAATTTGAACGTTTTTTGCTTTCTTTCTGCGCTATATTGCTAAGGGTTTTTAATCCAGTTAAGATCTTTTCCCTAAGAAAACACTAATGTAAAATTAAACTCAGTCAATTAAATAAAACCATCAGATGGTGATAGTAATAAAGCCTAATGAGCCGCAGTACTAGTTAGATAGTCATTATGAGGGGTATTTAAATAAGCCCTAGCTAGTTAGTAGAGGATTACAAAAGAATCCATAAAATAAAAAAAACTGCGCTATATTTCTGAATGTTTAAGCATTTTCATTGCGGCTATACAGGAACTTAGACAATACGGATTATAAACGAACAGATAGTAAGGCAACTGAACAAGGTTATTCAGAGCAACTAGTAGTGATATAGATATAGAAATATGGCATTTGGCGGACACATGGTACCTAACAATAACTGACACAATCTAAAAGTAGTCGTGAAAAAGTGTAGTAGTCGTGGAAGATTTTTATGGACAAGGAACATCTGTTAATGGACGGGTGTTATAAGTTATAAATGTAAAAGAACTGTTCCTATTGGATGAGAACAGGCACAGGTTTGTCATGGTGATCAACAACATTATTTTAATAATAAGGGCCCCGAATAAGAACAAAAAAAAACTTTTTTTTTTCAAAAGTTGATAATTACAAAAAAAAAGGAAACCCTTTTGGAGCCCTTCAGATCAGCGCCCGGCGCCGGTGCTCAAGTCACCCTACCTTGGTCCGGCTCTGGTTATCGATTAGTAGTTACTAACTCACAATTCGTATATTTATCGATTCTCCAGTAGGTAATGAAGGGAAGGTTGTTTGTTATTAGTTATTGCCGACTTATCTGAATGATCGTTCAATTTTAGATCGTCACGTTTTCAATGACATTTAACGAATTGCCCGCCTTCCATATTATTTAGAAACCGTTTAGTAAACAATACGATTCATTCTTTAATTGAATGTTTACTTCTTCGGTGAGTCGATCAAGGCACAGATTTGAATGGCCCTGACGAATTACCGATTTGAAAGGGAACGGATAATCAAATGTTGTTGATGCAATAATTGCTTATTAGTTAGTATGTAGTCTATGGGTATAAATAGTAACCATGAATTCGAAAATTAATTGAAACATTATCCTTCTACTTATAATCCATTCAATGGGCTAGGAGAAAATGCACTGATATTGGAAATAATATCTTGGCAACTGTTTTGTAAATTCAATTAATTAATCTGATTTTGTTTTATGTATTATGTACGCGACAGTTGCTTTCTCATTTTCACTGCTTGTTTCTGCATATTGTGTCTCTTTTTTTAACACACAATGTCAAGTAAAAGACAAGAGGCGCGGGTTTTTTTTTCGCGCCGTTCGATTGTCGTCCATAAGTTGTATGATTATTTGATTTATTTCATTTGTAGTTTGTGTTTATTTAGACGCTGGTTATGTGTTCCTGTATTGCAGTGGCTTTTGTCAAATTCTTTTAATGGGATATTTAACTCAAACGCCTATTTTTTTTTGCTTGGCCATCATTTATTATTTCATTGTTGTACGCATCAAAAAATCAAATCTAATCTGTAGTTACAACGCGTCTTAATTTTTTTATAAAGGAAACTAAAATCAATTTTTCAAAGCTGAAAAAATTTACAAAAGTAAAATTTGTGTAAAAATTTTATGGATTTTATTATTTCTAGCTTTGACGTAACAAATAATATGCCGTTTTCCCAGGCTATACAAGAATGAAATAAACCTTTTGAACCTTGGGGTAGAAAATAAGATGCCGTGGGACCGAATGAAATGAACATTTAAAATTTTCCTAAGAATGATGGATTGGAGACGATTACATGAAAAAATCTTTCAAGAGTAACATATGTTAAAAAAATACCACTTTACGGGAAAAATGCGTACCTTGGGGTTGAAAATTAGATGCCCTTTTCTCAGGCTCTCGCTAACGCTCTCTGAATTAAAGACAATTGTCGTTTTCCAAATGAATGTTGACGTGTTTTTATTCAATATAATTAATAAATATAATTATTAATTTCTAAATATCATTGCAACGTCATTGATTTGGAACATGATAATAGTAAAAAAAGAATATTGTTTAAAATATTTGTAATAAAACAAAAACTTCGACGTGCGTCCTAAATTCGCAAATGATTTGCAAGTAGCTAGATATTTGTATTGCATTGCTTCTATTTCTTACTCATATTGACGCTGATTTAATATATATACGTTTCAAACCCGTTTGCATTCACATTGTGATTTGTTTTCTTCAAAATGGCTGGTATCGCTAAAAAAATGCGACAGCACTTTAAATTCGTATAGCGCTGTCTCATTGTTTTGTTCATCGAAAATTGCGGCAATTTCTCTCTCATTCGCACTGCTTGTTTCTTTACATTTTTTTCTCTTTATCTCTCATCAACTCGTATCAAGTATGAAACGAGAGGGGCGGATCGTAAACCCGTGCCGTCGATACGGAAAATTGCGGGTTTTATTGCCTCACATAAATAGTATTGTTTTTTTAAATTATATTTAATTTAAAAGCGCTGGTTAAGTTTAAAAGCACCGTAGTTAGGTTCTCTGATAACTGCTCCAATTGCGCCTGCACAGTACCGGCTCTGCTCACGATTATATTCCGCCATAAAAATACGTATCTAGAATGCCGTATGTTTTAACGTAAATGACGTAGAACCCATACAAATCAGAATAAAAATCAAATAAAATGTTTAATGAGGCCTGAGAAATCAAATCCAATGAAAGTGTGCTGGTGAAATAAAGAGCTGAGAAATTATGTGTGATATTTTTTAACAGTCGTGGGAAATCACTAAATCTTGGGAATTCAATGAAAAATGAGAATAAAACATCAGGGTCATGGTCTGACGTGTGAAAAGAAAGACTCTATTGAAAAGATTATCTGCTTCTCCTACATATGGAAAATATTTTTTTGAATATCGTGTTTAAAATATGTGGTCGGTTTACACGAGGACATTGCTTAGGACAGTGGTGAGTGGGAAATAAACGACTATCGTAAAAAAGCAAAATGACCGGTTCACACGAGGACAGTGGTAAGAGGTAAGTTGTAAGTGTTGAATGGTAAGTGGTAAGTGTGATAATAATAATAACAGTGAACTTATATAGCGCAGTTTTGTGATATTTCACCTCAAGTGCGCTTCATGCTAAATTAATTATGCTAATAAGATTAACTAACAAGGAGAAAAAAATACATAATATGTATACAAATTAAAACTATCTAAAATAATGATCGTTATCATAAATCACGAGAAAAAGGTTCAGATATGGGTATAACAGTGTGTGTACATCAACAGATTAAAAAACAATTTACCAGGAGCTAAGGGTATAAAAATTCAGATGAAACAAATGAATTCATACAAACACATTTGTCAAATCAAAGAAAAGGAAATATGATTGAGGACAGTTAATATGTTGGCACTTACAACATTAATATTCAAGTATTATAAGTAAACGATTCTAAAAATGCCAACAGTGTAAATAAAGCAAGTAACAAAATAAAATAAATATTTTATGAGAATGAGTATATGGTTTTCAGTAGCTAGTGAGGACATTGAGTTATAATGACAGAAGAAAGGAGAAAACCGAAACAAAGCAAATTAGGGACGTTTTCAAAGAAATTAAATTTTAATAAGTTACTTTTTGTAAGTGGGATTTTTAAATAATTTGGTTTTTAAGACTCGTTTGAACTCTGCTAGGTTCTGTATGTTGTTAAATGGTAAGTGGTAAGTGGTAAGTGGTAAGTGGTAAGTGGTAAGTGGTAAGTGGTAAGTGGTAAGTGGTAAGTGGTAAGTGGTAAGTGGTAAAGCGGTAAGCGGTGGTAAGCGGTAAGCGGTAAGCGGTAAGCGGTAAGCGGTAAGCGGTAAGCGGTAAGCGGTAAGCGGTAAGCGGTAAGCGGTAAGCGGTAAGCGGTAAGCGGTAAGTGGTAAGTGGTAAGTGGTAAGTGGTAAGTGGTAAGTGGTAAGTGGTAAGTGGTAAGTGGTAAGAGTGGTAAGTGGTAAGTGGTAAGTGGTAAGTGGTAAGTGGTAAGTGGTAAGTGGTAAGTGGTAAGTGGTAAGTGGTAAGTGGTAAGTGGTGGTAAGTGGTAAGTGGTAGAGTGGTAAGTGGTAAGTGGTAAACTGATAACTATACTGCTAGTTTAGTGCCGACTACTACTTACTACTGTCTCTAACAATATCCTCGCGCAAACCAGATTCAAATCAATAATGTACGGTGTTCTATATTACGTATTATTATTAGTACAGTTTGAATGAAACATACATCTACACACATAATTCCCGCAGGAGGGCGCTGTCAAAATTATGTAAGTAATGTAATAATGGCGTTTATGATTCATTTACTCACTAACTATGTAGCCATCACGTCATTTCTCACAAGGGGTATGCAGTGAAGATGGAACGCCACACAACTCTGTCTTGGGACATACTCTATGCTTCATTAGCTTCGTCCAAACACCGCGAGACTAGCGCATGCGCCGTTCCTAACTAGCAAGTGAGTTTTTTAATACTTTACTATTATGTAATGGAGGAGCCCGGATATATTATTCTTACGATAGATGTAATACGCTTTATTTAGCCCTTTTGACTGCTAAATTATTAACCTGCTTGTTGGGAACGGCGATCCTAAAACTCAGAGGTGCTACGTTTTGAGAAATTTTGGTAAGAAGCTAAAATATTTGTTTCGAATGGTTTTTGAAATTGGATGGACCGCCATACAACTCTGTCTTGGTACACACTCCTTGATTCATTCACATTCACACATCGTCTCACACATACTATTCTGTTGTTCTGACTCCCGACATGGTCCGACTCAAGTATTTGATTCACTCGATCGTGCCATGTCTTCCTCAGGCGTCCCAGACTTCCACCATTCAATTTGGCCTCATATATTCTCCTTCTCCTTCTACTCCTTTCTTCGTTCATCCGCTCTAAATGCCCAAACCATCTATTTTTTAAATTTTTTTTTTACCTGAATACCGCACAAGAGTCTCAACTGCTCCCAAACGTCTAGAGCCAGTGAGACTATGGCATCCCCCAAATTGGGTATGTTGTGAGGCTGAAGGTAGTAGGGAGGGGAAGGAGATCGGGAAGAGGAAGGTTGGGAAGTACCTGGCTATTCAGATCTGGTCACCAAACACGGCTTAAGCCATTTCAAGCAACGTTTCGATTCTGAATGGTGGTCTTTCACCAGGGCGATACTTAGAGTATCTACCACTCTGGAACGTGCCGCAAATATACTTGTTATTATTTTCATATGAATTAAATGTGTTATGACACATATTAATTAAATAAAAGTTATTGGCGCACGCCGGGTTTGAACCCGCGACCTTTGGATTCGTAGTCGAGCGTCTTACCACTCGACCATGGAGGCCATCTATGTTTCGCTTGCGTAATTCTATTCATAACGCTTAGATCAGCCTTGATTTTTTTTCCGGATATCCACATTTGATACGGCCATCCATAGTTGTACCGCATATACCGCATATACCGACGGCCTCCATAGTCGAGTGGTAAGACGCTCGACTACGAATCCAAAGGTCGCGGGTTCAAACCCGGCGTGCGCCAATAACTTTTATTTAATTAATATGTGTCATAACACATTTAATTCATATAAAAATAATAAAAAGTATGTTTGCGGCACGTTCCAGAGTGGTAGATACTTTAAGTATCGCCCTGGTGAAAGACCACCATTCAGAATCGAAACGTTGCTTGAAATGGCTATAGCCGTGTTTGGTGACCAGATCTGAATAGCCAGGTACTTCCCAACCTTCCTCTTCCCAATCTCCTTTCCATCCCCAGTACCTTCAGCCTCACAACATACCCTGTTTGGGGATGCCATAGTCTCACTGGCTCTAGACGGTTGGGAGCAGTTGAGACTCTTGTGCGGTATTCATATAAAAAAAAAAAAAAAAAATACGCCCCAGGGATCTTGTTTCTACAGCATTTAGTCTATTTTCATCCTTCCCCTGTCAGTTTCATGCTTCACTGCCATACATCAGGGTTGATATAATAAGCACTATTCTGTGGACTGCTAGCTTCGCTTCTTGACAGACGTCGAACATAACTAATTTTATATAAAGTTTTAGAAAATCATATCCACAAAAGGTTGACGAAATTTTCAAAGCTATTCTAAATTTAATAAAAATATTAAATAAATTAGCATTTAAATTCACTTGTATCATATTATTATTTTATGCACTGGTCGACAAATTCTCCATCTACTACTATACAATAAGTCGGGAACTTATACATAGTCCGCGACATATGTAAATAATCAATGTATAAATTAATTTCAATAATTAACGATAAGTTCTATTTAAATCTAAGTAGCATAATAACTTTGCTTTTCTAAGGTTAATTCCAGCCATAGTTTTTTAGCTTTGTTAAACGCCCTTGGGGTGATATTTTAAAAATTAGTCAAGGATAATAGTTATTATTATTATAGAAGATTTAAAAAAAAAAAATTGCAGGCTTAATAATGTAAACAGAGAGAAAGATAAAAATGAAAGAACAAAGATTGATTAGAAGTTAAGTGATAAAATATATAACATAATTAATATTTATTATTGCAGTTGAAAAACATCTGTCGAAATGGGCTGAACGAAGAAGTTACTGGTTTTACGTGTTTCAAATTGAGGTGGGCAATATTTTTGGCGTCAAGGACACGGATAATCGATTCGTATAGATATTTATGCAATGTTCGACTGTAGATCACATTATTTAATGCGATAGATGATCGCTGATTGCATTATTTACCAACCAAATATTTTTTTCCGAAATCTCTTAAAAGCACTTTTTTTTATTCTTTACACCTTTGCTTAAAAAATATCTTCAAAACATATCTGTGTCATAGCAATACCGCGCAAGCTCTCGGTAACATTTTTTTTTTTATTATTTTCATATTTATTTATTAACTTTTTGTTTCTTACATCATTTTTTTACATTACCTACCTCACTAGGTCATAAGAACCTGTTCTGAGGTTAGTGATAGTGAGTACAAGAAGAATATTTTTTAAAAATGATGATATTTGTTGCACAATGTTCTAGTTTGTCATGGTGAAGAATTTCAAGTGCTATTTTAGGAGGTCTTCAATTTCCTTGCGGTCCTTACTCATTAGCCATTTAGTAATGTTTTGATTAAAGGAATACATATTGGTGATGGCTACAGTCTGTGGTGGGAGTTTGTTGTAAGTGTGAGGCGCGATGTACATATGGTGTCTTTGTGCAAAAGCTGTATTTTTTTTGGGTACTAAAAGTCTTTCTTGTTGTTTGGCCCTTGTACTTTTATATGTGTGATACTTCGCACTTACTCGTCGGCAGGACGCACGTCTTTTCGCCGCGCCTTTTGTTTTCGCTTTATAAAGGTTTTTTTTTGGCATTCTTCTAATAAAAATGAATGTCAACAGTGAGTTTACTAGTGAGCTTCGTCTGCTCACTAAAACGGTTCAAGTGTTGGTCTCAAAGGTAGACAATTTCGCGAGTGATCTACTTGAAATGAAATCATTACTTGTGGGTAGTGCGAAATATGTTGATCATGTATGTACCTGCGCGGGCAAGCAGCTAATCGTAAATGCGTCGGTTCCCGATATCACCACGGAGGGCAGCACGTCTACAGTGCAGCTACGCCCCCCACCGCCTCCGCTTCCCCGCACCTGGGCTACTAATACTGCTGCCACGATATCCACTGCATCTACTACTACCACCTCATCGCTAACCCGGGTCGGCTCGCCTCAGCCCCCTCTGCCCCCTTCGCCTCCGCCCCTCACCCAGCCCGCTTCTGCTTCGCGTCCGGTTAGAGTTACACGCTCCCAGGCCGCTAAAGGCTCGAAGACCAAGGAGCTGGAGGTGCAGGATGTGTCTTCCCCACCTACATCTGCCGTACCCGCCGTTCCTGCTACTGGGGACAAGCAGCAGCCATCCGAACCGTCTTCTTCCGCAGTACCCGCCGCTTCTGCTACTGCTACTGCTTCTGAGAAGACCCCAATCTTGGACAAGGATGATGCCTGCACCAATTTACCCATTGATCCACCACAGTGGACTAAAATAGTACGCAAGCGGCGTGTCACCGTAAGGGGTAGCCAAAGGAGCGTAATTGAGTCACCAAAACTCAGTTTTTTTCATTGTTACCCCTTACACCCTGATACTTCTTGCGATGACATGTCGCTTTACTTAAATTCCCCTGGTCAACGCCGCATCGTTTACAGTCGTTAAAATCAAGTCGCGGGGTGAGTACTCCTCATTTAAGATCGGCATGCCTCAGTCGGCTGTTGCCGAGGTTTTGAAAAGCAAAACACTGGCCGCGCCGCACATTCATCAAAGAATGGGAAGTTAGGCTGGCGGCGCCACGTCTTCCAGCGGTCGCGGTCGGCAGCAGCTGACTGAACTTACACAAAACAAAGCTCTTCTACTACCAGAATGTTAGGGGTTAAAAACAAAATGCTCGCGTTTTTTACAATAATGTTGCGGCCGGTGACTGTGATGTCATAGCGCTGACCGAGACATGGCTAAACGTGGGTGTTTTGACCTCTGAACTTTTTGGGAGTGACTTCTTAGTTTTCAGAAGGGATCGAGACAATGGCAGTGGCCACAGGCAGGGTGGCGGTTGTCTCCTTGCCTTCAAGAGTGAGGATGGGTTAAAGGTCGAACGCATACTCTCTCTAGAAACTGAGCAAGAGGATTTATGGGTAAAAGTCTCGTACAAACTCTCTGTCACATTCATTTGTGTTGTTTATTTTCCGCCTAGCAGTAGGTGGGAGATTTTCAGGCAATTTTTGACAGAATTCATTCAAATTTCGATGGGATTGGTCAAAGAAATGTCATTATACTGGGAGACTTTAATTTGCATTCCGTTTGGGAAGTTTCCAAAGTAAAATCAGACTTAGAGTACCTATGCGCGGTTTTTGGACTCTCACAGTGTAATGGCATTCTAAATTCCAATTCCAGAATCCTTGACTTTGTTCTGTGTAATGTCGATCTCGAGGTGATACGTAGTGTTGCGCCGCTTGTACCAGAGGACAGCTATCATCCGGCCATCGAATTCATGTACAGTTTAGGCAGAAGATCTTCCAAAAGTACTAGAGTTCCAATCCTTCAAAACAAAATCTCAAGAGGGTGGAACTTTAGTCATGGGAATGTCATCAGCTTGTACGATTCGATGAGCCGGATAGACTGGCAAAACCTTTTTACTTCAACTACAGTAAGCGAGGCGGCGCAATATTTTTACAATTGTATTTATGATGTATTTAATTCATGCTTTCCCCAAAAACTCGCAGGCGGTGGTGGTCGCAAGTATCCGAAGTGGTTTTCGAGAGAAGTCATCTCGAACATACAGATCAAGCACGCCCATCATAAGCGTTGGAAGGCTGAAGGCCTTCAGAGTGAATACGATCTGTTTAGTTCTCACCGGGCATTGGTTAGGCGCAAGGTTCGTGAGGCCTATCGAGCCTATGTGTCTGCAATCGAAGGTAACATCGTGCACGATCCCAAGATGTTCTGGCACTACATAAAATCTCTTCGGAAGGATGGTGGTCTTGAAGATACCATGATGAAAGGTAATCAAGAATTTCATGGCTCGGGTGTGGCAAACGCATTTGCTGATCATTTTCAATCGGTCTACAGTAAAGACCCTCCCCTTCTAGATATTAATAATGCGGTCACATTTAATACCAGAGGAGCTTCAAACGTCGATCTAGGTATATTTACCGAATCTGACGTTACGAGTGCCATTAGATATATGAAGAACTCACACTCTATCGGCCCAGATTTTGTTCCCGTATTTTTTTTATTAAAGGGTGCGCTGAGTTTCTTAAAAACCATTATGTTTTATTTTTAACTTAGCTGTTAGTACTTCCACTTTTCCAGAATTATGGAAAGTTTCCAAAATTTGCCCTATTTTTAAGAATGGCTCCAAAAAATCTATTGAAAATTATAGACCAGTTGCCATACTATCCGCTCCTGCTAAATTATTTGAAAAATTAATTTATAAATTTATTTTGCCTCAAATTGACGCGTACATTATACCTGAACAGCATGGTTTCAGAAGAGGAAGATCCACTGAAACCAATCTGATGGTATTCACTGATTATGTTGCTAGATCCTTAGACAGTGGATACCAAGTAGACTGTTCGTATAATGATTTTTCCAAAGCTTTCGATACCGTGAATCATGATATCTTGCTCGCCAAACTTGCCCAAATGGGCTTCTCCTTTCACATGCTTCAATTTTTCAGAAGTTACCTCGAAAACAGAAAGCAATTTGTCACACACGGAATCTTCCAATCCGCTGAGTTTTCTGTTCTTTCTGGTGTTCCCCAAGGGTCAATCTTAGGTCCACTTCTCTTTTCTATTTTTATTAATGATATTGCCGAAGTCATCCGTTTTTCTCGCTTTCTCCTTTTTGCAGATGACCTTAAAATATTTCTACAAATAAGAAGTATTAAGGATTGCCTGCTTCTTCAAGCTGACGTCGATAACATTTCTGAATGGAGTCGACAAAACCAGCTTCATTTCAATATCTCGAAATGTGTAGTCCTTTCTTTTACCAGAGCATTTAGTCTCACCTACCACAGGTACACTATGCTCGATCATAATCTCAAACGCGTTTCCACTATAAAGGATCTTGGGATTGTGTACGAAAGTAAGCTTGCATTTCGTGTTCATATCGAAGGGGTGTGCCAGTCGGCATTGAAAATGTTAGGGTTTGTTCTCAGAACCGTCAGAGTTTTTAGGGATACCCGAACTCTGAGAACACTCTACTTCTCTTTGGTCCGCAGTAGGCTGGAGAGTGGTTCAATTATTTGGAATCCTCATGAGGTGGGGTACTCCCTCATCTTGGAGAGGGTCCAGAAAAAGTTCCTGAGATTTTTATACATGAGGGAGTACGGCCACTACCCGTGGCTCTACCCAACGAACTTTCTCCTGGGCACGCTCGGACTTCACTCCTTACAGCTCAGGAGAGAGGGGTATGCCGCCACTCACTTCTTCAGACTGCTGCGGGGCTATATTGTAAACCCTGCTATTTTGGAGCGCGTAAGTCTCTATGTTCCTGATGACTATCTAAGACAGCGTCTTCATAGATTATTCTATCTTCCTGCCTGTAGGACCAACCTGCCAATGGTTCTGCCGGTGGGGAGAAGTATTTTGCTCCTGAACAAAATCTCTTCCGATATCGACTTATTTCATGTCAGTGAGGAGAGATTCAGAAGTGAAATCCTATTGATTCTTGAAAGAGTTTCTCCTCATTGACCTGATCATCACCACTGCCTGAAATTTTATTTTTTGTTACTATAATTTGTATTTATTTTGTAAAAAAATTAACTTATTTCTTATATGCATTAAATTCAAAAAATTTGTCATGTATTAGAAATTTAATAAAAATATTATTATTATTATTATTACATTAAAGATTTTATTCATCGTGTATTTGAACTATCATGATATTTTTATTATGCCTTTTTAAAATGCGTTTAGTAACAGAACATAAACAATATTTGCAAAAATTCATCCCCGTTAACATTATCACAACGAAAGCACGATTTAATAATGTGTGACATTTATCGAACGTACAAATGTTGGTCCAAACTGAGAACTTACTTTTTCAGACTCTCATATCCTTAAATACATTTTAAGAATCTCAACATAATCTGTTTCTCAACGAATTACATTTAAATATACAAATTTCAATCAAATCCTGTACTGTGGCACAAATTCAGAAAGTCCATTTTAAAATTTGTTCTCACGTACGAAAAAAAAAATTAAATTAAAATCTTAAAAAATTAAAATTTTAAGTTAATAAGTGTGTCTATCTAAGGAACCTGCCAGGTAACTATGTTCCTGTATATTTTATCTTTAAATAAATATTAATATCAGCTAGAAAATAAGATCTGTACAGCACCTTTGAGGTGATTTTTCACAAAAACGGCGCCATACAAATCATCCAAATATTATTATTACTACAAAAGCTCTTTCTGATGACACTTTTTTAAAGGTTTAATTCCCTAAGAAGTAAGTACTACAGAACAAAAATATGAAGTTCTATCAAATCGTAAACCTCTTAAAAAATATCACAAATAAAAACTAGAATTTTCTGTGCGCTAAAAAACCAACACTCTAAAGAGTGAGCCATCGTATGATTGAAGCCAGTATCCAGCGTTTGGGCGCACTGGGCGATCTCCACAGAAGTGTTCTCCTGGCTCACTACCTCGAACCACAGTTGGAAGAATATAGCCTTCATATAGTGGATCCGGTTGCTTTAATAAATCCTCTCCCACAGCCCCTTCCTTAACCTGCCTCACACATTGCCCAGCCGGGTGGCGACATAGTTCTCCTGTCTGCGCAACATTCAGCCCGGGCTGTTCTTGCGAGGTGAGACATAAAATAAAAATTAAAATGCAAAAAAATCTGTTTGAAATTTATCAGTCAACGGAATAGTTTTCAGCCAGCAACGTCATTTACATCATGTGCTACGGAGCTTTGAAATATTAACTTAACTGAAATCAGAAAATACGCCATATTGCTAGATATGAGAATAGTCTTGAAATGATCTGATAGAATGAGTTATTGCTTTAGTTATTTAACCCGATGTCGTATATCGTACAGACTTTTCAAATTTAATTAATTGATTTCTTAAAATGAACTGAAACCACATCTTATATTTTGCAAAAGCTAGTCAATTCTCCGAGTCTGAGCTTATCACAAACGTCATATTTCAATGAGCAATTTGAAAAGTGACATGTGTCTAGAAAGGTAGATACCCTCAGTATCGCCCTGGAGGATCGAAACTTTGTTCTTAAAAATATTAAAAATACTTAAATTCTAACCTAAAATTCCTCTTCCCTATCTGCTTCTTTTCCCCACTCCCTACAGCTTCACAAAATACTCAATTGGAAATGCAAAAGTCCCTCTGGCTCCAGACAGTTCTCTTGTGCGGTATTCACAAACAAATAATAATGAAAACAAATAAACAAGTGTTTTACTGATTGATATCGAACATGAAACATCTAGGTCTGTAGGTGAGAAATGAGCATGGTGTTGCATGTAGGTATAATGAATTTAATCGGCAATGAACCGTCGTATTTAAGTACCTACACGCGCAATGAGAGAAGCGAGTGCTCCACCGGCGCGGTACATCGCGGGAGAAAGTAAATCAAATAGACGCTGCGAGCAGAATGTTCTCGCGACGACGGTTTCTCGACCAACCGCTCCGGTACCTACTGGCCACACTGGCCACACTGGCCACTGGCCACTGAATATATCGGCATGTATTTATAAATAACCCGAGACATGTACCTATCTGCAATCTAAATATTAGGTACCTACTCGGAATATACGCATATTATGAATTCTTTTCTGGTATTGAGTGGGGTGCGGTTCTTTGCTATTGCCTAAATTGATAATTTTTGTAATAATAATAATAACATATTTTCGTAAAAAGCAATCACTTTGTGGTTTGAAATATAATGAAATAATAACTTTGTAAAAGACCAAAGATTTTATTTTAATTTTTATGACTGAGAAATATTTTTTCTCATTTATGGAGATTTTTTAAATTTCGTAGGAGAGAGGTTCTCACAGAGTGACCGCAAAGTTTAAAAGATAACGTGTTTAACTAATTTATTAAGAAAAAAATGGCTAAAATATGTATGGATGAAAAAAGGCTAAAATATGCATTATGTATTTGCAAATGATTATAATCCGATGTCTTCTTTTAACACGTGACGATGTTATATGTTCATTTTTTTATTTCTAAAACATCTTTAGATACTTCGTTCGTGGAAATGTTGCCAACGTAAAATAGCCTTGATATAAAATTAATTAAGATATATAATTGACGTTGATATAATGAACATTTTAAAATGTTCAATAATCGGTATTTTTTTTGTAGAAATTTAATAAAAATTAATTCGATTAACGATTTAATTTTTTTTTCTATTTCAAATGCCACTGCCAATTATCGTACTGTGAGAAAATTACAAACCACTACCTAAAATGGTATACGTCAACAAAGATTATCAATCAGTGAAAAATCCACGTTCCTTACTTCTTTGAATGGTCTGTCAAAAGTGACACCAACATAACAATACCTGGTAGCGCCCATCATTCGAACGAAACAGCCATGTTTATATAAACCATCAACCACACAACGTAGGTTATTCTTTGTTAGGTCAACTTTAAAATCATTCAATTAATTTAACCTCACCGCAGTAATGAGAACTCTTACTTTTAAATTAATATAATTGAATCCGTGTCAGTCTTTTTTTGGCTCACGCTGTAGTCTGTACGTACGCGTACGTGCAAATCGCCTCAAAACTTTCTTCCGACGGAGCGCCTATCAGCCTCCGTTTATTTCCGATGCGAATTTATCTCAAATTATCTATTCGAAGAGTCAATAATTAGCGGAAAGAGGAAATATCAAAGCACCGGGGAAATAGAAAGCGCTCAGTTTCTTGTTAACAAATTACAAATGTGCGTAAATAGCAGCTGATCTGTGTCCATAAACATAGCGAATAACAAATCTATTTACTATGTAGGTACCAACAATCGCACGTTCAAGAGAATTATACTCTCCTATTTGCTCTTAACCTAGAGCAATCGACTTTGACAGAAGAAAATCAACGCTTCCGTAAATGAAATATACGCGAAGTTTATCGTTTAAAGATCAATACAATCTATCATAAGCATAGCAATGGCTGATGTAAAAATTGTAACAACTCGAAATATCGTGATTCGAGAGTGTAGACTTTATTAGGTATTCATTCGTTAATGAAAGTGAAATGACTGATAAAGATTTCACATGTTTGCAAACAATGTTTAGGTTACTATTGAAAACTAGAACAAGGTGTTATTAATATTAAATTTATTTATAATTAATTCTCATTTGTAATAAGAAATATAACTACCCATTTTTTTTTTCAGACACATCGTTTGTAGAATTGCTTGTATTAGAATGCTATAAAGTAACCTATAGTGTCATTTTTGAGTGCTGACCATAAAGAGCAAAAAAAAAAAATATATTTCTGCCATTTGTTTTTTATTAACTAATATTGAGAAAAAATCTGGAGACGAAATCATCTATTAAAAATTGAAGGGGCCCCAGTTGTCGAAAATCCCGAGTTGTTACGTGTTTAAAATCACCCATCGATATTATCATTAATTCGCTATAGTGAATAGATATGGAAAGACCTTTGACACATAAAGTGATATTTGACTGATCTTTTTAAAAAATGGTAAAACATGAAAAAGCTTTCTATGTAAAAACAAACAAAAAATGAATACATTTCTTCATCTCAGCTTTCTTTTTATTTAATTTACATATTACTGTCTCGACACAGGAATTTCCTAGTAAGACAGACATGGAGCAATCACTCATACTTTGTATGTACCAAGATAAATAATAAAAAAAATAAAAATTATTTAACACAATTATTTAATATTTGTCTTTAATTTTGCAAAACGAGAATCATTGTTTATCTTCAAACTATGACAGATTTAACGAAATAAAATGGCCGAAGGCTAAATTATGCTCACACACGATATATTTATGTCACGATTGAGAGTTGTTAAAGTTGTGTCATCTATTTGCATGGATTCATCTCCGTCACGCATTGATTGAACTGTTAAAGTGAGAAAGTCAACACCGAGAGGCCGCACTGACAACGGATTCAAAATAATGACCATGGCTACAATACTGTTTTTTTTTGCTTTGAAGGATGCATTTTCCATTTGATAAAAGCATAAAAAAAAGGTTTCTACTTTGCATTCTTGCGCCTATTGTCAATATAAATGTAGCAGGGTAAATCTTAACTTAATCTCCGCTCAGTTTTGAGTAGCGTAAGCGGTCTATTAATATAATTCTATGGCACTTCATTTTTTACCAGCGGTGGCTTCAATGTTAGATTTAATACCATTAAAGGAAACCACCTTTCAAATTGTTTGCATCTGAACAGATCCTCTCACTTATTATATAACCGCTTTGGTCAGTTACAGAAAATCCAATCTATTTTTAAATTATCTTCACTATGACGTTTGTCTGATACAGATATCTCAGAGACAATCTGTTTCAGACGCAAAATAAATGGTGAGCTCTGGCGTCATATATTTTGCATATATTTTCATTTCTAAATTTACTAGTCAATATAACAATTTACAACTCTACTTTATTTACATCATTTTTACGTAAATTTACTGTTAAAAAAATGACAAGACGCCACTTAACATCTTTAACATTTCTTAGAAATAATGATATCTATTCTAATCTTAAAGACAGTTAGCTAGACAAAGCTTCTTGTGTCTATCAAGATCTATGGAGATTTGAAATATCTTGAAAATAAGAAAAGAAGCATTGTCTCAGATAGAATTAAAAAACATAAAGCCAAATTATCACGAAACCGGGTTGTACAATAATTAGTTAGTACAATAATATATTAGGAGTATATAGTTTCTTAGCAATATTCTAATGACTCCGTGTTTGTAGCGAATAGGTTGTACGTGACTATTGTTACACCCACTGACTTGAATAATAACATAGCCACGAGCTTCGTGCGTATAATTTAGCTTAAGCTTCTGAAAATCATTGATACATAAATTAATTATTGCACGTCAATGAATTATTGATGGTACGTTTCCCAGCTACCAACTGGAAACGTCATTATTAAAGCAGACGTTCGTAACGGCTGTATTTTTAACGAACTTGTATTATTGAAACAATTTCAATATTCTTTATAAAATATGAAATATACGAAGACACAGCATATTAAAAAAATAGCTTGCAGTAGAAAACAACCAAAATAATTGAAAGAAAACGTTTTGAAGGGAAACTTTATTACTATTTGATGTTATCATATTTATTATTGTTTATGTTTATTATTTTTGTACATAATTTATTTTTTGTCGCTTTTTCTAATTCTTCTATATGGCTACATAGTAATCTACTGAAAAGGTTATTCTAAGAACCGTAGAGCCTATATTTAAATAAAAGTGATACACTAACGAGAAGTGATTCACTCTCACTTCATTATGCCACCATGAAATAAATCCAAAGAAGGTTTTATGGGTTTAGCTTCTGACTCACGTTAGTCAAACTCGTTTCACAGATTATGAAGGCCTTCCCAGGCTTCTTTATAATCTGTTGCACAAAGGATAACGGTGTATGATAGTCACAACGCTTTAAAATCTTTACATAAAATTAATAACAATATCGTCGCCGGAAAGGCAAAAGGGCTGAAACGTCTTTTTAGGAAGTTTACACCAGAGCGCTTTGATAAGTCTTCGGTACCTGGTTGGATTTTGAAAAAAAAAATTAACTCAATTCTCTCACCTGAAGCGACAAAAAGCTAAAAAAAAGTCACAAACTTGTATCGCTTGAATCAAGCCTTCTCTCAAATGGTAAATATATTTCAAATGGCTGAAGCGACACAAAAGTCTTCAAAATCATACGAGAATCAGATTCTTTCGATGCTGAATAAAAAAACTGACCAAAACTGCACAATTAACTCATTTTAGACCAAAGTGTCGCTTAAGCCCTTTTGTCTTTCCAACGACGATCTATGTATTTAAACGGATCGGTTTAACCGTAGCAAAATTTTTGAAAAAAATTATTAATATTGGACTAACCAAATCTGACGTCTTGCATTTTTACAGTTAAATGCACATTTTATAGGTCAAGATGTGAAATGACGTTGCTCGCTTTAGCCCTTTTGCCTTTCCAGCGACGATATTGCATTTTACCTACAACAATTTTAGAAAACAGTCGATTAAAAAGCGTTTACAAAATGCATATTATTTTATTACATCAAATAAATGTATGTATTGAATTTGTGGCATGGCAACAGCGGTACTTTTGATTCTACCTGATGCTTAAATGTTTCAACTATCTTTAGCTCACAGCTGTGGTAATTTTTTCTACTCTTTCTGAGATGGAAAGTGGTGGAATTTTTTCCAGTCGGTATCAGGTAAAATAATTAATT
The DNA here is from genome assembly GCA_022651775.1 of Drusus annulatus. NCBI lineage: Eukaryota > Metazoa > Arthropoda > Insecta > Trichoptera > Limnephilidae > Drusus > Drusus annulatus. The sequence goes on along the minus strand of JAGWCC010000305.1, from coordinate 108,307 downwards.
GCGCGATGGATAAGAACCTCGATATGTCTAATAAAGAATGATGGATGATCTCGAATTATTATTGAGAAACACTTAAATAATACGTACCCGATTTGATGGTTATTTCACAATGATTATATTTTTATGTAAATATTCGAAACGTAAAGGCATCTGTATTTTTACCTTCGTAATATTAGTTGATTTATTTGACACCGTGTCCATAATTGGTGCTGTTTTTGTGTCAAATGAACCTTTGAATTGATATTACCTGTTCTAATGTAAAAATTATGTAAATATTCTGAAGCCCCGAGGATAAAATCTTATGGACTAAGTCGAATGAAAACAGGATTCCAGTCAACAATTATATTTGAGTGATTGTAACACTTTTTTTTTTTTTTTATTTTTTTTTTTTATTTTTTACTTTTTATTTAAACAATAATTATTATTATTTTAATTTTTTAAAAAACAGTTTTGAGGGCATTATCAAACTGTAGTTTGATAATGCCCCTGTAGCGCGAAACAGCTGTCACGCGCTTCAATTACATCGCAGAGCTTTTTAACTAAAAAACTGTTTTTTAAAAATTAAAATAATAATAATTATTGTTTAAATAAAAGTAAAAAACCTAAAAATTAAAATGGAGTTCTACAAAATAAACTTTAAAACCATAAATAGATTGTAACACTATTTACTAAGGTAAAATAGTCACTAAAAATGATAAGTGAGTTTGCCATAATCTGCTATTATTGAGTATACGAAATAAGGTATCGATAAAGTCTTCGGATGATTAAAAAATGAATAAAAATAACAATTGAAAGAAAAGAGTCGTGCAAATATCAATTATATCCTTTTGCATATTAACAAAAATTGCAGAATTTCCCAATCAAGGAAATAAGTGATATTATCGTAAGTTGACGAAATTTTTACAAAAGATGATGAGTTTTTTTAGTTTCTAAAAACAATCAGAATTGTAACACTAAGAAATGGCAGCAATTATATATTAAATAAAAAAATCTGGAAATTTATTTATTTATTCCCAATTGGGCTTTAACGTGGATGATAATGATGTGTAAAATATAATAAGCCATAAGTATTACAAATTCTAAAAAAAGTTTAAAAACGCACAGTACTTATAAAATAATACATAATAATAAATAATAAAATGACCGGTCGGTAGCTGAGTGGAGAACGCGTCGGATTCCCACCCGGGCGTCGTGCGTTCAATTCCTCTGCTGGCTAAGTCCTCCATCATTGCACAAGCAACATCTTCCGCTTTTTATGATGGCAGTAGGAGTTTTTCAAATATTGTCAGGTTATTCGTAACCCGGGAATGTTTGTCTTACTTTAGAAAAAAAAAACTAAAAATACGTTCCTATTGAAAACACAGAATAAATAAAAAAAAAAACCATATCCATAAGTTGATGTTATTTCAACAAACCTTAAAAAGTAGATATTTTTGGCATAGATAAAGATCATTTTACGTGCGGTACAATTACATACAGGAGTCAGGTGTGTTCTGGCATAGAGTGATCTTCATTCTATTATTAGAGTCACTAAATATATCAACAATACGGCCAAACTTACTGTCCAGATTATCAGCCAGTTTGACTGATAGTTTCGTGTGTGCTTGTTGCGGGAAAATCCAACCTTTTTGTTTTGTATTCCACGTCAGTATCTAACTATTTTTTTATACTGGCGCCGTTGGCAGGTAGTTGAATAGGTAGTTAATGACTCTATTAGATACAACCAAGTCTGACAAATTTTCCTGTCAGACAGAGTAATTCAATGCAATTTTTTCATCAAACTAACCTAATTAAAGTTTTCAATTTAAATTTTAAGCTTAAAATTAAATAACCTAAGAAATCTGTGTTGATATGTAATATTGCCTTCGCAAAAATAGTAGATATATTTAACTGCACTGAATATGGTTTCAAGAAGGCTAGAATACTTCTACCAAAAATACTAATGTTAAATTTTTCCATTGTAATATTTCCATGTTACTTCTGTATTACTTTTAAATTATATTATCTATTTCACAAATATGTAAAAGCCCATATGGTTGTATATAATAAAATAAATAAACAAATATGTAAGAGTGAACCCTATAAAAAAGAGACCAAATAGGTGAATATACTCCATATGACTTACAATTAATGAAATTTTGAGTGTTTTCACACAATCACTAATACAACACTAGAAATCAACAAAGTTCTGCAAAGGAAGCCATCTTTAAACCTTTCTTAGTTAGATCATTAATGTGTGTAATGAATGCCAACTTTTCCTTAAATATAACACCCAAGTCCCGAATTCGTGTTATTGGTGTTACTATTTTTGATGTTATTATTTCAAATACGGGTATATTCGTGTAAGATATGAGATGAGATTTGAAAAATCGAATTGCTTAAATAATTTTCGAATTGCGGGAATCGAGTCCGCTACTAGTCTACGCTAGTCATAGTAAAATGCGTATAGTACTACTAGTAGTGTGCTATAGAGACCGACCAGTTTGGTAATATGCCGTCAGTAGTGTAGCCTTAGTCATTTAGTTACTTCAGCCAGTTACTGAAGGTTTGTCAAACAGGACGTGATAATTTCTACCTTGTACAGGAAAGATACAATTATGTATCGATGATGATTTGCAAGATTGCCAGGAAATTATCAACCATCTGATAGTATTAATACGCTAAGCCGTCTTCTGTTCATGATTCAATTTATACAAAAACAATACTGGTAATATTCGCTCATACGTAAAAAACGTTTGAAATTTTATTCCAACTACGCTACTTCACGATTTAGTGACAATGTCCCTTTTGACGTGTATATCAAGACTAAACTAGTCTGTAAGTAATAATTACTGGTACTTGCATTTTCAATAATTACGATTGAGAGAATGATCCGATTCCTGTGGTGTTGGTTTGTTTGCTTTCTGTTCGTACTTATTTGCATCCTCTCTCGAGAGATCTACGAGTGCGAGAACAAGTTAGTGTGGATTCACTTTTTACCTGCAGTTGGTGGTAAGCTTGTTGCGAGGCGGTCTCACGACCGGTGGTGAGTAGCTAGTGACTAGTTTGTTGACAGTGGACTACTTTCATTCGATCCGGAGGCACTGAAAGTTACTAGGAGAAATGTGCTCAAACATATACTCGTATTCCATGTCATTCAAAATCTCATTAACGCAGTTGATATTATCAATATAATGTTTACTTACTTCCTATCTGTTAATAAATATATTTTGCTTCAAATTGCATGAGAATGTGAGTTACCTTGGCTAAATTATCCGGAAGAATAAATACATTTTTAGAAAAATCATAAAATGTATGACAAATTCGTACGCCTTTTACAGAAACATTTTGCTGTATGTAAAATAAAGTATTTGGATAAAACTTTCAACTAAGAATGAGCTTATTTTCAGTCGTCGTAAGGTCCGAAAGCTTTATTCTCTTAGTAAATCGTGTTTAAAAGGAAATTGTCACTGAAATAAATAAATTTAAAAAAAATGGATTGCTTGACTGAAAGCGAACCTAATTTCGATATCTTCGTTTATAAATGAAAAAGGAAAAGATTTTCTGAAATCATTTCAAATCGTGTTCCACGGAAAATAACTAAACGCTAATGTAATAGTTTTCTTTCAAAAAACTAAATCATTCGCTGTGAAGATTTTTTTTACAGTGAATACCACACAAGAGACCCAACTGTTCCTAACCGTCTAGAGTCAGTGAGAATATGGCATCCCAAATCGGGATATGTTGTGATGTTGAAAGCAGTGAGGAGGGAAAGGAGATGGGGAAGAGGAAGTTTGGGTAGTACCTGGCTATTCAGATCTGGTCACCAAACACGGCTAAAGTCATTACAAGCAACGTTTCGATTCTGAATGGTGATCTTTCACCAGGGCGATACTAGGTGTATCAACCACTCTGCAACGTGCCCCAAATATACCATACATTATTTTATATGAATTAAATGTGTTATGACACATATTAATAAAATAAAAGTTGTTTGCGCACGCCGGGCTTGAACCCGCGATTTCGATTCGTAATCGAGCGTCTTACCACTTGACCACGGAAGTCGAAGATAGGCTTATCAAAACTTAAGAAATTAATTTTGTTTATCTGATTCTGAAGCAGTTAGAACGCTTGGACGGTGTCGTACTAACCACTCGGCCATGGAAATTACACAGCTTTTAAAAATATAAGGTACCTAATGATTAGGTACATAATGCTCTCAAATTTTATTTGATTATTATTTATTCGTTATGATCATGTTTTGCATTTCAGTGTTATAAATAATTTTCTTCACAGTTTTAGAAGCGTCTTCAATCAATTTCTTTAGCGCCAATACAGTTCGAAGCCGGTTACGTGTGATGACTTTCCCAATAGACAAGGTGCAACATATCACTATCTCTTCATCGAATTCGCATGGACTGGACACCGATATGTCGTTAGAAATGTCAAAAAGCCTCATTTATTGGATTGCTGGCATCGATATACGATTGATGGTCATTTATACTAAACCACTCGTACTTTTTGAAACTACAGCAGAACTTGGTGTCACGGCTATAATGAGCAATTACTTAATGATATGTTGGTTCGGGCTTATTTTCATACAATCGTGTGGGGTTATAACGAGGTCGCTTCACTGATATAACGTCCAAATAATATTATCAACTCAATGCGCCCGGGTATGAGAAAAAAACCCAATTCTCTAAACAGTCAAATAATGTCATAAACGAGACAAAGAAAGCCGCCCGTCCGGCTGTTTGATAGTTGTCGCTCTAAGAAACATTTCTATCCAGTACTGTGCGTACAGCTTATGATTATTATTATTAGTGTAATCATAAATTAAATCATTTCACAGTTAAGCATGATTTTAGAAATAAAAAAAATGTGTTGCTTTATAACATGCAAGCTTTCATGCCCTGGTTTAAATATCGATATTAGTGGGCAGGTACTTTTTTTTTACCTACCTACGTTTATAACGAGTAATGGCTATAAGGAGCAAATTCAATTGGTCCCTTGGCGATCGTTATAACCAAGTTTGACTAGTAAAATTTCTACTAATAAAATAATATTAAATTTAATTAACTTCATATATTTAATATTGAAATAATATTAATCATTTTCAAATTAAGTATGAGATCGATCAAAATGCGGGTTTCTAATAAGATTTCGGTGGCTGAATTGGCAAAGGCATTACTCCCGGATAGAGTAGAGGTTCCGAGCTGGTGTTTCCGTCGCGACCGTTATTTTTTTTAACTTTCTGTCTTTTTTTGTTTCATAATTACGTTGAAGATTATTGATAATATTTCAAAAATTAATATCTAAAATATAATAAAATAATAATTTGTTTGTTGTTCCTATTATAACGCTATACTTCAAGCTATTCAAAGATTTAAGTCATTCGTCACTAAACACGCACAATTAAATAATGAATAAATGATGCGCTGTACTTTTGGATCAAACCGAACTTCAAGTAAGTCTTTTAGAAAATAAGTCAACATATCATATTGAATTTTCAAAGCACTTAATTATACAACCCTTGTGAATACAAAAAATGAGCATTTGGGTGACAGTTTTTACTATCGCATGTCATGGATAGGACTTCCCCACCTCGCCCTTCCTCTTATCTAGACTCCCCACTTCCCTCATCCTAATCAAATTCACAATGTTGAATTGTGTTGCCGTAGTCCCACTGGCTGTGGACAGTTGCAGATCCTAAATAAAGTAAATACTTGAAAACGTATCTATCTAAACGTATTCTATCTGTAATATTGCTTAATTATTTTATCACTCCAGAGTACGAACAATGAACAAACAACACTTCACGTCGACTAAGCTTGTTCCTTAGCGATCTGAAGTCGTGCTCGAGAGTGTTAAACAAATTACCGAGATTGTCGTTAAAACTTTATCGATGTGTGTATGATTGAGGCCCGGTGCGGTATCATTTAAAATATACTTCAAATTTTAACGTAAACGTCAACGCACTGATCCCATAATTATTTATTTACATAAAAACAGACACACACCCACACCTCACAATGCAGGGCGTCACTGAAGCCCATAATGTCTTCATGTTGGACATATGGCCGCTTCCACCTGTATAGGGTTTTTCCATGGTTTCCCCTATTACCATGGCGAATGCGGTGGAATTTCTAAACATAGGCCATAGCCGAACACCTTCCTGATCCCCACTCAACACATACAGACTTATGTATGTATGCCATAGTGCTGTGTCGAGAAGGAGAGGACGCTCTGATGATCCGGTAATTTCATGCAATTTTTGTAGGGTTTTTGGAAACATATTTTTTCCCTACGTAAACTCCTGAATTTAAATCCAATAGTCACGTAAAAGCATTTTTCCACCCACATGAGGTGACAAAGTAAGGCGCACAACGCCGTTCTATTGGTATAAGGAACAAGTATTAGAGTCAGTAACTTCAAATGATTCATCACTTAATGATAAATAAGAGTCTAGAAAATGAAAATAAATAAAAAAAAGTCAACGCACTGACCTTTTCCCTAAGAACTCACTAATGTAAACTTAAATTCAGTCAATTAAATACAACCATCAGATGGTGATAGTAATAAGGCATAATGAGCCGCAGTACTAGTTAGATAGACATTATGAGGGGTATTTGAATAAGCCTCAGATAGTTAGCAGAGGATTAGGAAAGAATCCATAAAATCAAAAAAATCACATCAACGCACGTAATTACAATATGGTAATTGTTGTTAAGATTTAAGGTTCGCATTCGGCCTTCATATCTATGGTGATTGATGATGTGAATGTAATGATTCTCTTTTATACCGCCATGATGTGTATATCGCTCAAATCTTTTTATAATTTCTTTATTATGAGCTTCACGCCTCTTTCCCACCGTTAAATAGTAACATTGTTCTAATATACCCATCAATTACACGATAAATAACTTTTGTGAATCTTTCTTCTTTTCTTTTGTAATTTTTTAAAATTTAGTTTTTAAAGGAAGATAAACATACCCCGATTACGAATAATTTGACAATCTTTGAAAAAAAAACCTACTACAATCATTATAAGCGGAAAACGTCGCTTGTGCAACGGAGGGCTTAGTTTGCAGAGGAATTGAACCCTCAACTCCTGGGTGGGAACCCAACGCATTTGTCAACTCGGCTACCTACTATCTACCGGTCATCTTTTTACTTTGTTGGCTGTTTTTTTTAACTCTGTTTATATGTATTTTGTATCGATATATACTTATCATCATTTTAACACTAACAAGCTAAACTTTATGAATATATATTTATTTATAAATAGAACACATACACTTTGTTTATTACCACTTTTTTATTCAATATTATGTCTACCGGTTTCGGAAGTACCCTTCCATCATCAGGACAATATTAAATTAACCTGAAATACAAAATACTGAGATATATATACATATTTAGGAGTTGGAAGGAGAAGGGGTAATTGAGAGGATTATGGGAATAACCATTAGAAATAATAGATTAAAAAAATAGAAAATAAAAGAATAGAAATTAGAAAATCATTAAGCAGTAAATGCAATATTTTAAACAATCAAATTAATTTATCTTATAGTCCTATCCTAGATATTTTTCCAATAATCCGCTTGGTTATTCCCATAATCCTCTCAATTACCCATTCTCCTTCCAACTCCTAAATATGTATATATTTCTCAGTATTTTGTATTTCAGGTTAATTTAATATTGTTCTGATGATGGAAGGGTACTTCCGAAACCGGTAGACATAATATTGAATAAAAAAGTGGTTATAAACAAAGTGTATGTGTTCTATTTATAAATATGGCAAGCCACAAAGTAAATGCCTTTTACGAATATATATTTATTTATTTAATTTATTCTTCTATTTTTTTCTATCGATTTTACTGCAATATTTACACTTCAACATTCACATTTCACTAAAAAAGTATTGTATCTGGAAGAAATAGGAACACCTATAAGTTAAACCTTTTATGCTTTATGGTGTTTAATTTATATTGTTCAAAAAACATATTTTGATTTAAAATTTGATGAACTACCATAACCCTGAATAGATAAATCGAACTATATCACATAGTTTATTGGAAGTTTTAAAGAATGTCAAAAACTATAGAAAGTTTATATTTGATAATAATTGATATACTAAGAGGCAATGCTAAACTAAAAGCAGCTATCTCAGCAAATAAGATATATTAACCTAATGATTACGTATGTTGACGTGTTCATGGAAGTTCATATGTTCGGTATGTACTTGTTCATGAGTGCAAATGATGTGGCATTGATCTTGTAGACGGTAGAGTTCAGCCAGAGTCGAGCCCGCGGGCCTCAGATGTTCACACCTGATCACCAGCTACATGTAGCGGTGATTAATAGACAACTCGTGCCATATTAGTCTCGTGATTACTGACTTTAAGCAGTTTCACATTCAAATAATAAATTTTAAGTCTATGAATATTTACAAGTAGTATCGTTTGAAATAAAACGTTCGTTAATCTGTGAGAATTAATTGGGATGCAGGCTAATTCTCCAGTTAATGTATATTATTTTACTAATTGCTGTCTGTATTTCTGTTTTCTCCTTTAAAAAACGTAAGAAATTGCATCTGCAAAAGTCAAGGGGCATAGCAGATAAAATAAAACAAATAAATGTTTTCGCGTAATAATGTAACCTTGTTGCTCAGTCGCCCTTTACTCACGTACCATATAATTGTAATATTTATTCCTGCTTCTTCAGACAAGTTACTTCTAGTAGATAAGCAGCTTCATATTTTGGTAAATCTTTGTTAAATCTAAATGTATTGATATTTCAACTACCTAAATAATCATCACGCCACTACCCCTAAGTGTATTCAGGTAGGATGGAACACCGCACAACTCTGTTTCAGCTTCCACTTTTTGCTTTTTCGTATTTTTTATATTGTCTCGTACATCCCGCTCTGTTATTCTGATCGTGGAAGTGAATCAAATGCTTTTTGCCAGCCTCTATGTTTCTTCCCTCCAACAACATGGGTTTTTTCAAGACCCAAAGTCTGAATAAAGATATAAGGAGTCGATAAAAAAATATGGGCACGTATATTTAATAAACTTAATTTTATAATAAATAACTTAATTGAATAAATTCGTACATTTCCTATCATTCTTTGTGTATGGGAGGTAAGTAGTTATTTTAATATTCCTAATTTATAGATAACTAAGTGGCATATTATTAAGAAAACATATTACAGATGGATAAACTACTGTAACCTACTCATAGTCCAAATGAGTATATGCAAAGTTGACGGTAAGGTTTTATTAAGTGCGGATGCTGTTGAAAACAGTCTGATTGCTTTTCACAAGGATTGCCATGGTTCGAAATATATCCGTATTCTCGGCGGCCTTCTCACCAGTTTGAATCTCATTAGCCTTTAACGGTTATTGGACTTGTTGAAAATTAATTACCCAAGTGTAAATGCAACCAAAACAAATTATCTCAACTCATTTCAACAGTATTTCAACTATTTGGAGAATCCAAATGTACTTAAAATCATTAAACCAAATGATTCATCTTATTATAATATTGAAATTTCAGATGCTTTCTTTAAATGTACTGTATAATTATTAATCGTAGCTAAAAAGCTTATATTTTTTAACTGTGTCAGGCTTTGAAAATTTAAAGGATACGTATAGAAGCAACAACAAGCAACATATCAGGAAACATTATTATCAGGCAACATTATTCCACTAGACACGAAGAAAACTGTGATTAACTTTGGTTTCATAATTTCGTTAGTATATTTATGATTATAATTTCAACAACTTGTGATATCAACGTGTATATTTTCTAATTATTAAACTTATTTTCTTCTTCGGTTTCTCTATAAAATTACATTTAAAAGTAGAAATTTCCACTTGAGAAATCTGTCGTTTACTTTTATTCACCTCAATTTTCCACTTCCATTGGATTAACAGTTTTTATAATAGTCAAGTTTAGTCATTATTAAAGTAAACTACATATTGTGAATGTTTTTAAAAATGTCGATATTAAATGAATAATTTATCGTCAAGTTTTGTTGAATATGAATACAGTGAAAGTAATATTAAATACTAAATAAATACGCAAGAATTAAAAATAACTTTTATTTATAATTTCAGAGTTGAAGGATTTTTCGAATCTTCCATAGCCAAAGCAACTTTCTCGCCTCGAAACCAACCACTGCACCATCGACCGGATTGGCCGGTTCTTTGATCGATGTCTTTACTGTCATCTTTTTTATTTCCTATTATCAGTACAAGTTTATCTGCCTTATCATTACATCACTACAACATTTGGCTGATATTTTTTTCACTTACGAAATATAAAATAATAATTTAACGATATTTATTAAGAAAAAAAAAACAAATCAAAGTAATTTTTCCTAGTATGCTTGTAGCATTGGTTGTTGTGTCACAGTCGGTCTTTATAAGGCATTATAAAACTGTGGCCAGGCATTTTTCAGTGGACTTATTTTTTTGCCATTACTCCCTTGTAATGTGGAATTATTTTTGCTGTCGGTAAAATTAACGTTCAAGTGATTCTAAGACCAAATAAAATGAAATGCATGTTTTCCCATGTTATGAACACTATTAGACATATTTTGTTTTATTAAATAATTGTGGCAAAGAGTTTAATTTAGTTATTGAAGAAGATTGTTCTATCCACCTTAACAGTATTCATTAATTATTTTGCAGGTGTTCACGTAGAGATCATTCAAATAAGTGGTAACAATTAAAATGCACAGTTTATCACACATATTCGTGGGAAACTCGTATTTTTAGTGTATTTATGCGGTGCATTATTAGCGCTATTAAAAATGAGCACACACATGTGTGTGACGTTTAATATAAAGGCAAACCACATTGAAAAAAGAGTAGTCTGAGTAAATGTTAATTAATTGCTAAACACGCGCTAGAACAGTTAAAAGATGTGACTTTTTGTTGCAATCAATAACAAGGAAATGATTAGTTGATCCCATTTTCAATGGGGTTCACCGAAAAAAAAAAGTTCTTTTTTTATTATTGTACAACACATATCAAATCCAATTACGGTTCAATGGAATTTTCATTAGAGATGGTTGCTAGCCCGGTAGGCATAACGCTTAGCTAGCGGTCGGATGTGTCGAGTTTGATACTCACAGGGGGTAAAGACATATTCCCCTTTTAACACGAATTATGCAAAGTAAAACATTTCGTAAGATTAATCTTGCTAAAATATATGTTATATTCAGTTTTATTTATAGAATACATTTTTTGAAGGGGTGAAAAAAAACTTTTTTAGTAATATTAAAATTGTACTTAAATATATAATATTGTGTTTTAAACTTATTTTGTTTGTAGAAAGGTATTTTTTCTTTAGTATGTACGTTAAACCACGAGAAAAAACCATATAATAGCTAAACCAAGTAAAAATAAACAGAGGTAATATAATTTATACTATATATAATTTATAGTTTACTCACGTATCACGATGGCTCCGAATAAAATATGTCGTTTTAATTCCATTTCAAGTCTTCATAAGTAACAGTTCAAATATCCTTAACACAGAAACACGTAGATAAATAATTGAAACAAACGTTCGTTTCTAAAAAATAGTTGTTTGTATTCTTGGGTTTGTTTACGTTTCTCGTGCGTTGAGATCTCCGAACCGACAGTTGTATGAGACCTTCTCTAGTGAAATCGAGAGCTATACTGAGTGGATTTTCCCATTGGCCACCGCAAGACAGAGACTATGATTGTCTACCACTTTCATTTAACCACTGTTTTTGGTCGATGGAACGAGCATCCCTTTGCTGCTGTCGATGTAGGTACCTTATTCAAATGTTTATTTTTACGTCTGTAGTAAGTAATTTGTATCAAATACTATAATGCCCATTTAAATAAGGTAGATTAGATTTGTACAATAATTCGTCAAGAAAGGTATAAATGTTGAAGTAAGATAAGATATTACTGCAGCAAAATTACTTTTCAACGATTTGTTATAAAATTGTTAAATATATAAATATATATATATATATATATATATATATATATATATATATATATATATATATATATATATATATATATATATATATATATATATATATATATATATATGAGAGTTATATATGCAGAGAAGCTGTTTTCTGAACAAACAAAAACATAAAATCAGAAATCATAAAATTTATAAAGCTTTTTCTTGTGTAAATTTGTAAGTCAGCACATTTTCAATCACGACTTATCACAATTTTTTAAATATTCATTCAATTGTAAAAAATAGATACGACGCTATGATTATCAATTGTTTGATGAAAAAAAACTCTAGCCAAGCTGAGTATTAAACCAACTGTTTTATAAAAGCATTCGTGTCGTAATTAAAAAAAGTATTAAATTTTATTATATACGTAATACAGAATGAAAGTTACAATCAACCAATTGAATTGTTTTTGACAAGATTCTAATCGGTGATTTTTTGTTACGTAATTATACGTTTTATTCATCATTTGTTTTATTCATTTATAAAACAATATCTTCTACATTTTTTAAATTTTATTTCACACATCAGTTTTTTAACTTGAAAAAACTCACCACGTAACGGTACGTGAGAATAATTCAACCAAGTCACTTATTTTTAATACCCTTTTTTCAATACTTTCGACAGTCAAAACTCATAATTATATTTATGTCGGTTAATTAAGTTTATTATTTCATTTATAAATGAAACTGTAATAAAGAAATAAAATTTACTTTATGATAGTCAAATCCATAGTCTTAAAATAATAAAATAAATTCTACACATTTATGGTCGTCACACGATAACAATAGAGAAATAAATACAATTTCTAATATTTGAAGACCCCACGGCAGGAACCTTTTTATTAACATTTTTGACAAAAATGAGTTAGTATTCTCACTAAACTAATTCTGGTACACTCTATCCAATGAACTCACTTTCAGATCATGAAAATGGCACGAACATGGAAAATCAAAGAGTTGAACATGTTAACTGCAAATTTTGTTATAACGGAAATATTTTTTAATGGCAATAACATGTTATCTACAACAATAGAAATTGTATTTCGGAAATGCATTAAAATGGTAAATTATACGAGTATATAAAATTTTCTATATTAGCTATAACATTCATGAAAAATGGTTTGTGGATTTATTATTTCTAATTTAAAAATTGTTAATTCATGGTGGAACTCCATTTTAATGATTTTCAATAATAAAATTTTTTTACTCTATTCCACTATTTTTTAACTAAGACCTGACCGGTTTCACCTTATGACGGGTCCACTGACTCCAGACTGAAGATGCCCGTCATAAAGTGAAACTGGTTAGGTCTTAAATAAAAAAATGTGAAATAAAGTTAAAAATTTGGTATTATAAAATCATTGTGGATTTATGATGGTAAACACTTTTTTTAACAAAACGCAAAAGACTGAATATGTCAGAATGAGTCGACAGTTAGTTAACAGCTTCTTGCCGTGGGGTCTTCATTTATCCGAATTCAAGCGAGCTTCACTTTTAAAATTCGTAAGTAATTTGTACAAGATACAATAAATAAGCGAGATAAATTCACGATGTAATGTTGGTGTAACATTGCGTATAATATGTATTGCACTGTAAATAAAAATAAAATATTTGCTTCGCATTATTAAAACATGTTTTTCTTAAATGCTAGTAATTTAATGTAAGTACCTTTACCAGAATTGTAGTCACTTTCAGTTAGTAGGGACTTCTGGTGGCTCGTATGATATTCCAGTGAAAACCCGTGAAATTGCTATTCTTTTAAATTTAAGAGATTTTTTAAATAAATTAAAAAAAACTCACTACTAAAACCGTAATTTCTTGTTAAAGGTTGTGGAATTTTTTCCCTCTGGCCGATCCAAGCTAAATTTCAATTTCTAAAATCTGCCTGAAATATATTCAATAAAAAAGAATCTTGACACAAAAATCAACAAATTGTGGGATTACTGCCAAAAGTTGGTAGCTCCACATGTTGGGTATTTTCTGTTAGCGATGATTTTAATGTTTTTTCCTTATTATCCAGTAAAATCACCCAATCAAATAGACTCTGTTTTAAAGGGTTCTCTATTTTGTAAAGTTTTTCGCAATAACATTATTGTGCTGGATCCATAACAATAAAATAGCTTACAATTACGATAGTTTAAGATGTATGTTAACTAGAAAGGAGCGTTACTGAAGACTGCCATCGCAGCCGAAACAAACAGACTTGTGATGGATGAATGATGAATGCTGTAACGTGAAATTTCTCTTCGAGTGTAATCCCCGATATACTCGTGCAATCGGTATTACGATCTCGGGAGCGATTGTTACTGCGGATTACGACGTTAATTAACATTCACATTGAACTTGCCACTTTGTCTGACGGTGAAATATTAATATCTCTACATACTTTCAATTGTTTCAACTACTACACATCTCAAAAGAACAAACAAACCGGGCATACCTGAAACTGTGCACCACAAACAAAAAAAATCCTGTAACGTTAGTAAAATTTTCAATTTGTTTGCCACTTATAAGGATGTGTACGAACCAAATATCCCGAATACACTCATTCCAGATACCTGGCCAATTTGAGCCAATTAAATACTGTTCTGAGTGACTATACACATAAGACTCTCGTATGTATTTAAAATTTAAGATTTCATTTTTAATTGATCAATCTTGGAAGGAGGCAGAATTATACATGAAATTAACGTTGTTTAAAAAAACGCTCACCATGCTAGGAATATGCCTGTGTTATGTCTGACGAATTAAAACAGAGAGACTACGTTTTACTCTACTTTGAATCGAATGCGTAACATCTTGACTATTCCTAATGCGTGGACTATTCTGCAACTAAGGCTGTTTAGAATGGGACTACTTTTCGTTTTGGTGCCTTCTTATATCGGAAGCTGGTTATCAGAAGGGCAATCTTCACCCTGGAGACTATAGCCCGTGATAACTCTGTGGAACCGCACTCGTACCAGCCACGTAGATTGTAATCAAACTGGCAACAGTGTCGATAATTTAATCTTGACATTTTATTCATACATGCTCTTACGATATTTTCCGAATCTCAAGTTTTAGAATATCATGTTCTATTAGCGATGAGGTTTATATCTTTTGATTTATCAATCATTTGAATTAAAAATATAAGAAAAGGTTTTTATGTTTATTTGATTGTAAACGCTTTTCATTAAATTGCTCCGCGCATGTCTATTAGAGTAACAACGAAACGGATGAATAAACTCTCTTTTCGCTCCAATATACATGCTAACTATCAAAATTAATCGCCGTTACCTAAACGTTAAAATTGCATGAATATTAATTTCACTGCACAATTTTTTTTTTTAAGGCGTAACTGCTTAATTCTTTTTACATTACAAAAACAGCTATTTATTCAACTAGAATAATAATAATCCCATGTTGTGCCATAATTTGGTATGCTGTCGAATGAAATACAGTGGAATTAATTTAAATAATATATTAATTAATAATTTGTTGCGAAAAATTTGCACGAAGTTTTCGGCAGTCCAAAACAAAAGTGTTCATTATTTTTCACGATTTTAATCTCTATTTGTAAAAAGATATTGTACAAGTGTAATAATAGTAGTCACGAATTCCTGTCTTTATTTACAAGTGCTTAACTATGCGTAACTGTTTTTATAAATCGTTATGATGTTCAACCATTTTTTTTCTTCATATTTGCTCATCCAAATTGAAAGTGTAGCAAGATGAGCGTTGTAGGAAGGCCGTTAAGGCCACTTGCGATGTAACTGTTTGATTGTATAATAATTGAACTCATAGAATGTGCCGCCAATAAATGGATTAAATAACTTCCGTGGTAGAGCGGTAGGTTTCTTCTCTCTGTGCCCAGCGATGATAGGTTAAATGCCCCGCGGAAGTTAATAATTAAAACAAAATTAATTTTAAAATTGGAAATGTCTGTAAAGTATTAGATAAATAAACTCAAATAAACTCATTAATAATCAGTATTCACCAACCTTGCATTATTTAAATACATCGTAAAATCATACTTAGAGAAATACAACTGTAACCCATCTTAAATAAAAATTCATACCGGATAGATATATACAAAATAGTAAACTAAAAGTAACTTGTAACTATTAAAATCATTCAGCAATACTGATAAATATAGTTAAAGTAAAATCATGGTTTACTACCCCTGACCTCCCGAAAATAGTATAAAAAAAGCCATAGAATAAGAACAACCTGTTCTAGTCTGAAGATGGCCGTTATATGCTGAAACCGGTCCAGTAAAAAAAAAAAGTGGAATAGTTATAAATTTGTTTTATTAAATCATTAAAGCATTAGTGCTTATGTTTTTTTAAATATTTAAATCGTATCAATAATCTAAAACACAAATATGAAACAGAAAAAACAATGGTCACAAGCGAGACAATTTTACTTCCGGATAGAGTAGAGGATCCGAGTTCGTGTCTCGGTTGTGACCATTGGCTTTTTCTGTTTCATATTTGTGTTTTAGATTATTGATATTATTTAAATATTTACAAAATTGACTGCTTTGGATTTTTTTTCTGTATTTTAATGATAGTATTAATTATTGTTTAACAAAATACTTACGAGGGTCATCCAGAAAGTAAGGTTACAAGGGCTCCTGAGGCCGGGGGATTTTTTTTTCAAAGTTGGCGCACCTGGCGCGTAGGAGAGACTTAACGGTCAGTTTGTTTGATCCCGCGTTTGTCGGCCATTTTGTTCAGTCACAGTTAATTCTTCTGAAGGAAAGGTCATCGCACGTTCCCGCCACCTCCCGTCCGTGCAAAATCCGCGCAATTTTAGGATCGTTTTGCACAACGGGGAGAAGCTTTTCTGGACTCTGTCGTGACGGGAGATGAGACGTGAATGTGTCACTTCACCTTAGAATTTAAAAGACAATCACTTCAGTGGTGTCATTCATCTTTCCCAGCCACCAAAAAGTTCAAAACGACCCATTCAGCCGGAGAAGTCATAACATCTGTTTTTGGGAGCGTAAGGGAGTCCTTTTGGTGGATTTTATGCCAAAAAAGATACAACTAATGCAGAGGATTTTTGTAATACCCTAAAACATAAAAGAGCCATTTGGAACCGCAGAAGTGCATGTCTCCTGCATGACAAAGCCAGGCATATCACATCATGCGAGTCTCACAGTAGCTGCTGACATCGTTTGTATGGGATATTATCACCCATTTCCCATATTTACCCAGCTTGGCGCCTTCAAACTATTACTTATTCACTAAACTAAAGGAGTTTTTGGGTGGGAAACGTTTTTCCAACGATCAGGGGGTCGAGGAAGTGGCTGAAAGAGCTGGCGGCGGAGGTCAATGACTCTGGCATACAAAAGCTGGCGCTCCGACTACAGAAATATCTCGATCTCGATGGCAATTACGTTGAAAAATAGTTTAATATATTTGTGAAGTATCATATGAAGTACATAAATGTTGCAACCTTACTTTCTGGATGACCCTGTTGTTTATATGTATACTGTACGTTTTTCCAGATTGGAAGATTTCTCTCAGTATAGTCAAGGTTTATAGTGCCTGACAATTCAGATCCAATCACTGAGCACTGCTAAAGTGATTGCAAGCAACGTTCAAATTCTGAATGGTGTTCTCCTAGATGGTAATTGCCATCCCCTTTTCACGTCCATTAACCACAAAACATTTCCCCAAATTTGAGATGCCATATTATTACTGAATTCGGACAGGTGGGATTCTAATGGATGTAAGAAATGTGTATTTCATAATATTAAATGCTCATAACAACTCTTTAAGACTTTACAATAATATCGTCACATTTTTCACCATAAAGCTCAGTGTTTTGGGTGATGTACAAAAAACTGTGAACTTCTCAAAATATTAGAATACCTACCATTGATTTATACCAATCAAGAAAATTACCATATTAAAAAATCATGTTTAACGGTAAATATTATTACAAAATCGTTCATATGGCCAAAGTGGAGATCGAACAGAAACTTTATCACCACGAAATCAACAAGATAATCCACATCAGGCATTTTTATGAATAATTATTTTGCTAATCCATGGGAGATATTGAAAAACAACTTAACCTACATATTGTATTATATCATTCATAAATGTGGGTACCTATTGCCTGGTTAGAGCGTTTTCCCATGTCGTTTATCGTATCATTAAATAAACGTTTATGATTTATGCGTGTTTCAGATAAGAATGTTTTTTGTAAAGTAGTACGTTTTTTCATTTATTTCAAAACTGTCGCTAGCAAATTGGATAAAAAGAAAATCTGCGAAAAATACATTTCACCAGAAGGCTTTCACATATTTTTATGAGGATTAAATTACAAAATCTGTTATAACAGTTTAAATAAAAATAGCAGAAAAAAGTCGTAGCGGTGCTGATATATGAAAACGGAACTATTTTGTTTATTGTATTTAAAGCAGCAGTAAAGAAATCAAATATATCTATATTATATAATAATTTAAATTGACTTTCCTCAAACGGGAAAATCTTCCTAGTTGGACAGTCGAAAGTTTTCTTTGAAACAATTTTAATTATGTGTTTATTTACTAAATGAATCAATAAATAAACAAAAAAATCACAAGGAGAAAAGAAAAAGTTAGAAGAGATATAATGAAAATTCTCAGAATAAATGCATAATACCATGTAGAAAATAAAAATTTCAATATCTGGTGCTTGGTGCCTCCAAAGCGACTACAACCGCTTGGAATCGCTTTTTGCCTTTGTGAGATCGTTGGCACTTTCCTCGTCTCGGCTCTCGAGCTGATTACCGCGGAGGCGTTGCTGGAAGTCGATATCAGGCTTCGACATAACTCGTGCCTGGGCTTGCATACTTCTCGGACTACTCCTAGTTGCTCTGTGGCTAACCAGCTAAATGTCGTAACAGGTAAGTTAATCGCTCTCTCTGAAATCTCTAAAAAATGATAATTATTTTGTTATTATACAATTACATATTGCTTACTATTAACCCATATTATGTATTTATCGTTATAAGCTTAAGAATGATCTGTATACTTAAATAATTAATTTATTATTATTATACTTACAATTATAAAATTTAAAAAATAATAAAATAATGAACAAACATGGCATTTACGAAGACGGTCTTCATAATAAATTATAATATTGTGTATTAGATTATATTACGTTTTTGTCTAATTGAATGATATTAATATGCTTTATTCGTCTCTGATCCATTGTGACTTGTATCGACTTTTGATTTGTACAAACTTTTTTCTTGGTTGAGTGGAAAGCATTATATATTGACAACACATTTAAAATTGTTAGTATTAATGTTTGTAATTAATACGCTTCTGTTAGTTTTTCCTTTTACAAAATCGAAAGCGATAAGTAATCAATAATCATTTTGTTCTGTTTGCGTTTACTGAAATTTTCTGTTTGTATTCTGAAACTAAAATCTTTAAAAACATACCTCTAAACGATAATTTTCAATACCAGTTGGTTTGGTTCGAACAATCTTCCTTGTATCACAACTCTATATTCATTGATACTAATTTTTTTTCTGGGCACCAAAAAAATACAAGAAATTTCCTGGCTCTAATACTAAAAGACCATATAAATAATAATTCTGCAACCACACTAAAATTGTAAATAGAGTGATGTTTCGTATAAATAATCTGGGGAAAAGGAATCTATGAGAACGTTTATGAAACATTTAAATTTATTGGTTTCCGTAAGAGCGGTTTCCTCCATCAAATGAAAACGTTGAACGAAACGATCAAAAGATGGCGCTTTGTGGAAACTGCATATTTTTCTATACTGTATTAAAAAAAATGTTTCTTGTTAAGGTTCGGTACAAATCCGTACTCTCAAAATAAAATACGAGTACGTCGAAAATAAAAAAAAATGTTCAGCTCTGATTTCATCATCGACTAAAAAGAAAAAAAAACTTTCACAAACATAAGAATGGTTAGTAATAGCTACCCGTTCGCATTTTATTGATTAAAAATAAACAGGAATTGTTTTTCATTTTATTTTTATTTTTTAAAAACCTATGGTAGTTTTTTTTAATAATTATCACTAAAAGAAATATTGATAAGTAATGAACAAAACCATTTTTGTTTACAAGTTTGGTTTGAGGCATTCTGAAAGCATGTGTAAATTGGTAGTCATTCTAGACAATGTAGTTCTTTAATAAATTTACAGTAGGTATAAAAATGTGAACACAGAATTAATCTATTTGAATGAGGGAGAGAGATTTTGAACGATACATTATGCAAATGACGTAGGTATATTTATCATCGAACTTGCATTACGATAGATTCTTACATACACATAAAGTTACATCATATTTCGATACTGCATTTACGAAATGAGAATTTATAAATATTGTATTGTACATTTATTTACAGAACGTGAATGCCATTTACGTTTTTAGTTTATGTTTTTATACCTATATAAATTTTACAACTTCAATTCTACGTTGAATTTTCACAAAAAAATCTGTAAAATTAAATTAAAATCAAAATTATTTACAGATCATTAATTCATTTTTATTATTTGTAGTATCTGAATCCATATAGTATAATCTCATTTAAATATTTGATACAACCACAATTTCATTAAAAATACAGTTTAAATTAATAAGTATGCATCGAATTTCAACTAGCGAAAAATAAATTCGGCATGAATCTTAATTTAACAAAAGAAAACCACTTTTTAGTGGTGAATCCTTAAAATCAGATTAACATTTGTATCTAGAAGAAAATAACTATAAACTCATCATACATTAAAATTATACTGAATAATCCACATTCAACATACATTTTTCAACATTCATCAATATTTATAAGACGTTTTTTACAATTCATCAAGCATCAGGCATTTCAAAATGTTTTTAAACAATTTATCAGGATTTTTTCCTTGTTGGTCAGGCAATTCTACATAATTTATCAAATATAACTCCATCGGCTATCAGGAAAGTCTACGGAATTTATCCGACATATCTGCATCGTTCATCGAGCAAATCTACAACATTCATCAGGTATCAACATTATTTCTTCGAGAAGATATCTTTCGGAAGGTCTTGAGTAATACATCGATGCTGCCTTACAAACTTTACCTTGGACCTCTGTACATATGATTGTTGAGAAAGTAGAAGTTCTGGAAGACATCTTCTTAGAGATCTAGATAGATGATGCCCAGTGAATAATGTAGATTTTCCTGATCACTGATACGACTGAGATATGCTCGATGAAGTTTGTAGATTAAAGCTGGATTCACACCAACGTCCGGATCCGCTCAGTGACGATATTGTTCCGCATGAGAGCTTATTGATATGGTATAAACATCAATCAAGGAGTATGTGCCAACACAAAGTTGTGGGTCAGTATATCCTCTCTGCCCACCCTTGTGATATTTAACTACTTAGTTAGTTAAATAATTATTTTGATGTGTAAAAATACTTACATCGCAGATTTTTTTTTTTAAACCATTTTTTTATCACTAAATAATATTTTTATAATTTAAATAATACTAAAAATATTATTTAGTGATAAAAAAATGGTTTTTAATAAACAAAAAATCTGCGATGTAAGTATTTTTACACATCAAAATAATTATTTAACTTACTAAGTAGTTAAATATCACAAGGGTGGGCAAAAGGATATACTGCCACACAACTTTGTCTTGGCACATACTCCTTGATTGATATTCATACCATATCAAAAAGCTCTCATGCGGAATAGTATCGTCACTGAGCGAATCCGGACGTCGGTGTGAATCCAGCTTAATGTAGATTTGCCTGATCACTGATACGACTGAGATATGCTCGATGTAGATTAAGGCATCATCACTATTTGTAGAATATATCTTTTGTAATGAATCTATTCTTCTTTGCAAACTCCACTTTGAACGTCTAGCAGAGACCGTCTTCGAGGAAGTTGAGTGTCTTGGAGATATCTTCTGATGAATTTTGTAGATTTGCTTGATGTTTTGATTTTCAGACCTCACTATTTCTTGGAGAAGATATCTTCCAAGAGATCCTTGGTAATGAATCGATGCTGCTTTGCAGGCTCCACCTTCGGCCTTCTGTAGAGGCGGTCGTTGAGGAAGTACAGCTTCTGGGAGAGCTCGCACTGCACGTTGAACCACCAGTCGCAGACGAACACGGCCTGGGAGAACTGGGTGCCGTTGGGGCACAGGAAAGGTGGCCTGACGCCCGTCTATGTCGCAGTAATGCCAACCTACAAACACACACGACGTTAGAGTATTGTGTAAACGTAAGGTGACACGGGTATATTCGGGAATGGGTTTTAATTACGGGATTGGTCACGTGGGTACTCATTGTTTGAATGATTTTCCAATCAGAATACGAATAACTAAATTAACCATTGTATATTTTTTTTATTAATCTTGAATTAGATCACATCGTGGTATGCTTTAATATAGGTACAAACCTTTTTATTTTATTTATTTGTAACATATTAATCATGCCGATTATTTTATCATAAAAATTGGAAAAGCTGATTTTTAGTAAAAAATCCGACAGTTCACAGCTTTTTCACTTGTCTGATTTTTTTGTAGGCGTTTGAAAATATTTGGTAGAAATTCTGTGGGCGCAAGGAAAAACGGAATGAGTTAAAAACGCAGGCTTTCAAGAGAGCCGAAATAAAATTTAGGAATTTAGTTTTTTGTATGTAATCATGGCATTTGTAATATGTGCTTTTTCAAAAAATAGTCGCACATTATTTTATTTTCTGACTCATCTAATTTTTCCTTGCTAGATTGTTTTTTTTTTACATTCCGTTCTTCATTTCGCATACAGAATTGAATCCACTGAAAATTTGAGCGAGTGTCATAAATTTGCAATTTTTGATTGATGATTTTAAAATTATTTACTTATTTTAGGCTTCACCTAAGACTATTTAAATATCATGATTTTGAAGTACTCGAAGAAATCAATGAGTGGCTAAACCCTATGGAATAGAGTTTAAAAACGGAAGAGGGAAATCATTGTTGTTCATTTATGAAAATACTAGTCAAACCGTTGATCAGGATTGTATTCAATTTATTTACGAACAACACGCGCGCTAATTAGTAATTTCTGGCAATCTGTCAGTTAGAAGAATGTCCTGGAAGATTTATCAATCAGCATATGACTCTTGGGCTTACTGTGATTAAATATAAATATTTTTAAATTAATTTATTTATCAAAGAAGACGTACATTGTAGGTTACTAAAAACGATCTACTCGATTATCGACTCTGGTCTCGCTGGTTATATATTATTTAGCCTCTAACCAATGATTGAACTTCAATTTAAGTGGCTCAATAGCTACTGTACCCTAATTATACAAAAAACATAGACTATCAAGTCTATTCAACTAGATTAATTGATTTACGCACGAAACAGCTCATCGTTATTTTTCTTTTTACAAGTATTTACGTTTGAGAAGATAAACACTTTAATGCATTACGTATCATGACCACTCGCTCGATTCACCTTTACCTAGATTTGTATCCGTGTCTATATAAGTACTAACTATGTATTGCAGGTATAAAATACATGACCACATGTATCTAGGTAAAATTAATTACGAATGATCTTGCACTGAATTTAAATTTTGCAAGTATCATATAAGTGCAATAAAACTAAGGTCGAATTATTCTTTCGATTTTATGCAGAATACATATAATTATTTTGTTGTGCTTAGAGGCTTTGATTTTTTTATGCAGAATGTGTATTGTGTATGCTTTCGTCTTTGCCAAAAAATCATGTCGTCATTAATATTTTTTATTTGTTTACGAAATTCATATTTTATGATCTACTATTAAAATCCACGTTGTAACATATTTATGGTAGATTTTCGATATAAAATATATTTTTTTGTTGTTTCGTAGTGAAATAATCATCACCTTGGCATCTGGTTTCCGGGTCGGCAAAAAAGCCCGGGTAGGGCTGTTCGTCACAGTAGAAGTTGGTGTAAGGAACCTCGCCCAGGATGGGGTAGTCTGTTCCGGGTCTGCCTGGAAATGAAAAATAAAAAGTTAACGAAGAAAAATGAAGCCGTTTTGATCAAAAGGCAGTGGAATGAATTATATTCAAGATGCATCGATTAAAGCCGCACCGCGCTGACTTTAGGGTGGTTTTACTGCAAAGCCAATGCATTCTAATTGTTATGTTATATAAAACTTTGATGACCTTGGTTAAGAAAATGCTTACGAAAATTCTATGCGTTTTGATTATCAGGATAGAAAGAGCCGTGAATATTTTTATTTCTATTGATCTAAAGGGTCAGCACTCAAGAATGACACTAAACGTTACTTTGTAGCATTCTAATACAAGCGAAACTACAAATCATTTATCTGTAAAATTTCTATGGGTAGTTAGAAAAATGTGTCAGGTTTCCAATTAGTATAATCTTTTAACTGTAATTCTTTAAATTCTATGAAAAAATTACAAACATGTCAGTTAAAGGTGCAGTTTGAAAACCAGCGAAAGCATTTGCGAACGTTTTATCTAGAATTCCAGTATGCATTGGATAAATAATTTAAAAGATTACTGTTTAAGAATTGTATTCACTGGAAACCTTAGACATTTTTCTAACTACCCGTATAGAATTAACAGGTAAATAATTAGTTGATTCTTGCATGTACTGGAATGCAAAAAGTGTGTATTTTTGCTTGCCGACCCTTAAATAGTATAGTTTTATTGTTTTTTTTAAATAAAACATTTCAATAGCACTTTTCCAAAATTTATGTCCACCCCCTTTCTAAACCAACTAAAATTAAGTGTTTGGTTTTGTTTAGTACAATTTTCAAATAGAAGATATATTCAAACAGATACAAACACATTATATACATAAGTATGTACATAAACACCGTGTTTTGGGGTGGTACTGCAAAACTTCAAAAGATAATTAATTATTTACGATATTCGAAGGAAAAAAACAATTTTCCATTTCAAAAAAGCAATTCTACTTTCCAAGTATATTTAAAAAAAAAAAAATTGAAAGTTGTCACATAATTGTATTGTGGTTGTAGCTTTACAATAGATCAACCGTCTATCACATATATATTCAAACAGATACAAACACATTAGATACATATGTATGTACATAATTACCGTGTTTTGGGGTGGTACTGCAAAACTTCAAAAGATAATTAATTATTTACGATATTCGAAGGAAAAAAACAATTTTCCATTTCAAAAAAGCAATTCTACTTTCCAAATATATATATTTTTTAAATATTTGAAAGTTTTCACATAATTGTATTGTGGTCGTAGCTTTACAATAGATCAACCGTCTATCACTTCATCGCTTATATCTGGTGGAAATAGCTACCCACCCATTATCATAGGTAGGTATGTGAATGGCCAATCAGTTATCATGTTACGGTCGGTCAAACAGATTTTGCGTGCCAATAGTGGTAGATTGCCGCATGTAGTGGGCGGTATAATATTGACTCATAATATTCAGTTACACGTTTCTACATAACATAGGTCTACAGCCTTCAGTACGCACATAAAAAATATTTTAAAAAACCGTCTGTGCCTTAATGAAAAAATAAAAATTTGGGGTTATAGATTCAAAAAGTGCAACCCAAATTCGATACAAACTTATAAAACCCTACCTGGTTCAAAGAAAATCGTAGATTTGTGTGTTTTGTCAATTGCGATATAAATATTTTACGAAAAAATTCTTGTCAGGCAATATTATTTATTGCCTGACAAGAATTACTTTTATTTTAGTGCGCATTTAAAATACAGGTAAACTACGGTGCGCAAGGTTAGCTGTTTTTTGTGTAACATTTTGCGTGAGTTGTTTATTTCAATTAACGTTTACTTTTCTAGACGTTTTATTTATTTACTGTCTGAGATGTGCCTATGAGCTTTTACGCCAAATCATACGTAAATGGAGTCATTGATCAATACCACCGAATCTGATCACATGTTTTGTATAATGATAAAAATATTTTACAGTCAACAAAGTCAACAACATTATCCACCATTTTTTATAATACCCATGCGTTGTGGGTACTACGCAGCAACTAGGAAATGTATACAAACTAATCAATTGAAAAAAAAACTCTTAGATTTATGGTACATATCATTTAACTAAGCATAACTTGTGCTGAAAAGGGAATAAGTCGGTTACCCGCTTTGAGTATTAACCTTGGTCCGTCCAAGTGTCCTACCCACCAGGCTATTAAATCTAGTCTACACTAACCAACAAAACAAAATACCGTTTCTCCACAAGGGTAGCCAGATGGAATGAACGCACAATACAACTCTGTCTTTGCACACACTTCAGGGTTCACATTCATGCATCGTCTAATAGTAGGTGCTTTTCTGTTATAAAGACTCTTGACATTCTCCGCCTCGAATAATGTACGCTATTGTCGCTTGAAAAGCAAAAACGCTTATGGGACACTTTGGTCAAAAGTGAGTTAATAGTGCAGTTTTGATCCGATTTTTTTCTGTATCGAAAGCTCTACCTCTCGTTTGATTCTGAAGACTTTTGTGACCCTTCAGCCATCCAAAATATATTTATCATTTGGGAAAAGACTTGACTCCTGCGACACAAGCTTGGGACTTTTTTAAGCTTTTTTTTGCATTAGAACTTTTTGTTTTCAGGACTTTTTAAACTTTTTTTCAAAAATCTAACCAGGTACTGAAGACCTATGAATTTTATTGTAAAACAACAAACAACTTTAAAGCGCTCTAGTGTAAAGTTCCCAAAATGACGTTCCAAAACCTTTGTCTTTCGGACGAGATTTCTCAATTTTGTTAATGTGGACAAATGCGAAATATAGAACGTATTGTAGAATAATGCTTACTTCACCAGTTTCCCGTAGGACTAAAGACTAAAAAAACTCCTGATGCCGTCGACTGGCTAAATAATCTCAGGATCCTACTACGACCTCCACCAATTCTTCCACACCATACGAAGAATAATGATTGATTTATATTTTTTAAATGTATTTTTCACATAGAGTTATACAAATAGGGTAGGCAGCCCATGCAGACGGAGACTTGGAAGCGTGTTCCATTTGGTTTGGAGAGGTATGTGGCGCGGAGAGCGGACTCTTGTGTTCGACAGTAGAACGGTGCTCACGAACCATGCTGACATTAACCGAATGCACTAGACTTGGTAAAGCCGCACGACTGTTCTTGTGTGTTTGGGAAATTTAAATTTTAGGCAAAAAACTCATGTAATGAAAATGAAATAATAACTTTAAATGTAATATGAAATGAAAGAGGCAAAACGTCAACTGAGAAGGTGATTAAAGAATAATGATAAATCGTTTGAGTTTACGGTAAATATACCTAATATTGGACTACTGGAAAAAAATAAATGATTATTAAGAATATAACTACTAATTTTAATGGCTTTCTTTATTTCTAGTGCTTCTTAATCTTAATCTTTATTTTTATTTTCATATTATCTGTCTCATTTCCTCTGTTACTCTGTTATAATTTAAATGTTATTCTATTTTTTTCTCACTGTTCTCTAATTTTATATTGTGTTCTACCTCTGTATGTATATATAACCGCACACTTTGTATTTTTTGTTTAGTTCAATTTTGTACCTTGGTGATGTTTAGGCTAAGCGAAACCAGTCGGTCATAAAAAAAAACTTTGGTCTTATGCAAAGTTATTATTTCATTTTTATTAAATATGTTAAATCACAAAGTGATTGCTTTCTACGAAAATCAAAAAGAAATAAGAGTATAATGTTGCTTACTTTCCTGTGGAAAGTTCTACGTCGACTTTACCAAACGTTTTGACGTTGCAGTAACGCAATACACAGCATAAACGCACTTCTATAAAAAGGATACGTCAAATGCCGACGCTGGTTGTAGGTGCTAGTTGCGACTACAGTGGTGGGTGTACAGTGGGGATATATAATGATCTCCAACAAAGTGGTGCCACTTTCTTCGCAAAGTTTCTTATACGAGTATAATTATAATACATCTTTGATTCTTCTTAACAATCTCACTCTGTACTATCCACAAAATCACAGTAATTTATTTAGACAACCACCAACACATGTTTTACTAACGTAATAAAAAACTTAATCGGTCATTAAACAAGGTAAATAAGATAAATGATATAAACATTTGAAAAGTCTATATTTCGCTCCATGTTGCGAAATCACGCGATCTGGATATCAGTGGTATCCGGGTTATGAATTACACTCCCAAACGAATTAAACTTTTTATAAATCAACTTTAAAACTTCAAACGTTGGAATCTACTTATTAAAAATTAATATTATAAATTTTGATGCTCATCAAGGTAAAAACCTACATTTTTATACACGATTAAGATGTGATCTTTAAAAAAAGATTTTACTACAATAATTATGTACCAATCTTATTCTAAGGCAGGTAGGCTTAAAACAAAAACAAAAGAAAAAAACATGTTTAGTATTTCAATTAATCTATTCGCTGAATATTTAACAACTTTGAAAAGCAAAAAAAAAACGGTTTTAAAACATTTAAATTACACATTCAATATTATAGTTCAGTATAAAAAGTAAGAGTTTAAATATTTAATATAGGTAAATATATACAGGCCAAATAAAAAAATCTTACTAGTAGTGTGGTAGACATTTGTTTGTCTGAATAAGAAAAAAACTCACGGATCGGGTGTGAGCAGTTAGAGTTACCATACGGATATTTCTAGTGCATTTATTTTTATGTGAAATAAAAATATATTAGAGTAGACTATTGAACTTTTAAATAATACCAATAGTGATTACGCGAAACCGGTTGAAGTTCATAGATGAACGTACTCTGCTTGAAGTAAAGCAGCATTGAGACGGTTGAAAAATAATGTAGCAAGAAGAAGAGATGTGATAACAGGTAAACTAATCAAAATCGGTGAACCAACTATTCTCAGACTAATTAGCAACAGCTGAAAAAATGAAACACTACCAGAGAAATAAAAAGTTGTAATACTTGTGCCCATTCTAAAAAAAGGAGACAAAACAGAGTGTGAGAATTAAAGAGGAATCTCAAAACTCAATAACACATAAAGAATCTTCTTCTTTTTTTTTTATAGCAGGCTACTAATCTATGGTGTCAATATTGTAGGTGAATATATCAGTGCCACTTAAGACCCAATATTGAGCTCCACCGTTGACCATACTCATTTCATGAGACTCACTATGAAAAATGCCTATAAATATTATATGACTCTCTACCTGTGCGTTGACATCAAACAAGCTTTTGATAGTGTTAATAGAAACAATATCGTCGCTGGAAAGGCAAAAGGGCTTAGGCGACACTTTGGTCAAAAATGAGTTCAATATGCAGTTATAATCGGTTTTCTTTTTTGCATCGAATACTCTAACTTTCGTTTGATTGCGAAGACTTTTGTGGCCCTTCAGCCATCTAAAATATATGTACCATTTGGGAGAAGGCTTGACTCAAGGGACACAAGTTTGGGACTTTTTTTAGCTTTTTGTTGCTTCAGGTAACCCAGTGAGAGCATAGGGTTACCTATGTTTCAAAATCCTACCAGGTACTGAAAACTTATGAATTCTATTGAAAAACAAAAAAAACTTTAACGTGCTCTGGTGAAAAGTTCTTAAAATGGCGCTTCAGCCCTTTTGCCTTTCCGGCGATGATATGCTCCACTGCCTAAAAATACTGGGTATGCCCTTAAAACTAGTCAGACTAATAGATATCACTCTATCGGAATCTAAAGCAGTCATAAATGTACAAAATCAGTTATCAGAATAAAATGTCGACAGAGCGCTGTTGAAACTCGGGTGGGGTCGGTTAAAAACTACTAGTTCAATAATATTATACCAAAATTAAGAGATCAAAAACTCACCCAATAAAATAACTCAATATGTAAAATATAAAATTGAACACAATGACCTGCAGGTGTCATTATCGTGAGAATAAATCAAGTCTCGCTGGTGTAATATAAAATGTGTATATTTTACGAGTAAAATAATAATTTGTTCATACGTGATCAGGCATCTTACGAGATAAAATGACCTTGCCGGTTTGCTTGGCAATTTTGACAAAGTCCTTGGTTTCAGGGCGAGGAGGCTATGAGCTGGAGGCGTGTGTATATTTAATCTGTACTTCGAAGTCAGACGTACGAGAGAGTCGAGATGAAATCAAGTAGGTAGCAAGCTATTCGGGTCTAAGGTCATTTCACGCAGTGTTGAAGCTGAATCTACATAACATAGGTCTACAACCTTCACACTTGGAAACCTTGTTGAAATGTTTGAATTTCTCAGAAATGTTTCTTGTTAACAAAATGTTTTCGGTATTTCCGCAGATCATAGGAATTCTATTTACGGCGAAGGAATGTTCAAGTGAAGTGCCTTCACTTTGGATTAGAGTTGGGCAAACTTTGAATTAGATCTAAATATAAGAACTACCATTTCACTGCGAGGTATAAATAAACTTTTCTTTAAAATTGATATAATAGAAAATTTGAACGTGTTCGTGCCCTAATGAAATACAAAATGTTGAATAAAATGTGAATCCAAAATTTGTTTACTTCGATTTTTTATGATTTTACTCCACTCGAGTGGAGAAAAAAGAGTTCTAAAATGAGTTAATTTTAAGAAATATATGTACCCACAAATGTGAGGTGTCTTTATTGAGAACATTTTTTGAAGACATTTTTAAAACTATTTCAAAGTTTTTTTTCTCACAGTACCATGTAGAACCTCCTACATAATCTGACAATATGAAAAAAGACACTCTTAGGTGTGCTCTGGAATCATTTAATTTATGGTACTTTTGGTTATATTTGATATAAAAATGATTATATGTACTCGTTTATAAAAAAAGGCGTTTTTTATTTGTTTTTTTAGAAATAACAATATAGTAAAATATACGAATGAAAACTGTCAACTACTTTGCGTTGAAATAACTCTGCATATAATTTGATTTAGATCTCAATATGAGTGTCCTTACTAAAACTATCTAAAATGTTAAGCATCTATTATTATCTCAGAACGACCGTTTGGACGTAACAAATATTCAAACCATTTGTGCCAACGGTATAATTTTTAAACTCTAGCTGGTAACGTTTTTAGGAAAGTTCGAGAGTTTTTTGTATTTCAAGGACAAGGAAAATAAATATAATATTCTTACTAACTGATCTGACTAACATGCGCGTAGCTGAAATCTCAAAAGATGTTTTGACAGAAATAAATAACAATGGATCATCCAACCTTGTGTAGAAGTACGACGATTTATAATGACGAAGTCAGGCGGTTATTTGGATGTTTCCTTTATAAAAAATACTAAACATGTTAGATCACACAGTGTTGTTCCTTCTCACATCATAAATAACACATTCCCACGTAATAAATAAAATCGAAATCAAACTAACACTGAATTACTCTATTAATTTTAATTCGACAACTTACGAGAATAATAAATTGTTGGCATTCATATTAATGTTAAAAACACTAATTGGTGTAATTTTTATTAGAGTTAAAGATCTAGGAAATTTATTATTTTGTATATTATTTACAACGAGCGAGCTCTTAAAGCTTGTGCCGTGAGGCTTTTAATATTTTATTTTGAATGCGTCAAATAATTTTGCACATAACTTATTGAAACAACTTTTTAAATGTTTAAGAAGTATATTGATATCTTGGATCAAGGCTGCTGAAGTAACGAAAGACAAGGACGCCTTATCATAGGAATGCGATAAAACTATTATTATTATTTTTTTTTTATTGCCATTATGATAGGGTGAAAAAGTTATATTCTATCATACAACCGTATGATTAGGGTTTATTACATGAACGAACGTATGCGAAATAATTTTCAAAGTTACCCCGTTGGGTCGATAGTCATGGTAAAGACGGTCGACTACCAGTCGAACGGGTGGAGTTCGATGCTCAGAGCGAGTACCGACTTACTCTCTTTAAGAACAAGTTATGTTTCGGCAAAGGTTGTGAATAATAACAACAAACTTAGGATGTACTTAATTTTATAAGAAGGCGAGGCTGGTTTATATTATATTTCAGGTTCTCCCTAGAAAAACGTTTTTTTGTTTGTTTTAAAAATACTTCGGTATAAAAAATTAGTGTGCAAAAAAATTTCACGAAAATCCAGCTTAAGGCAAACGAAAAGTTTATGGAACCGTAAATTATGCTCGTCTTTGTTATTAATTTGTTGGTTTATTTCCTTGTTTCCCAGAAGCCTTATTCTTGGAAATGTTATTTTATCCTAAAATCCTCATTTGCATACTGGTTTCGATGAAAAAATATACCGAAGAAGATTTGATTTTTCGTAGAGATAGCATTGAATTGTAATCTGTTGTTGTGGTTACCTAAGAACCTCTTCTATTTGCCCAATTAATAAATATTTACAAACTTTCTTACCTAACGGTCACTTTTCTTACTAAAATTTTTGTTATTTCTGAAATTGTAAGGAATGGAGGCGGTTGCTACGGGAGTCTTTCCTGAGTAATCTAGTAAGCCCCCAGACCCCCTTCCTAACTCTAGAGATGGTGAAATATTCGAAATTTCCGCTTTTTACCCAACTCCAACTTTTAACTTCGAAGTGTACTCATTCTCCCCCAATTGATTTCTACTCCGTTCATGCACCGGTCTATACTTAAAAAACTGAGTAGTGAAAAACAATTCTCTCTCTCGAGTTTGTTAAATTCCCATAAAATAGAAAAAACCTATCAATCATGCCTGGCAGAGGAAAAGCTGAATGGCGTTTTCTTATTTGTATTGATTACTCCACGGAGTCTACAACTAACTCTCTACAAAAACACACATTTTTCTTCCAACCCAAAGTTCAAAGCTTAAGCATGTCGGCAAACCTTTAAAAGCCAGAAGACTAACTTGCTAAATCTCTGCTGCGGGCAATATTTCCTAGAAACCTCGAAATAGGTCGTCATTCATACTGACGTATTCTCCACCACTCAATGCTTCAATTGCTACCGTCTCGGCCCGGTCTCGTTGTATGCGAGACGACTGAGGTTTAGTGCGGGGTTCTGCTTCCAGGTGAAGATGTTGCGGGTCTGGTCCAGAGAGAGGGGTAGTCAGGCGGTCCAGGGAGGGCAGGCAATGGTCAAAAAAAGACAGGAGTCATGTTGAAGGCGATGTCGAGAGCGAAGTGAAGTCAAGGTGGGTGATGCTGGCGGAAGATGCTGGTGATCTGCCTTTTCTTCTGTTTTTGCGCAATATTTCAATTACTCAGGAGCGCGCGGACGTGGAGAGAGAGCTTTGTATGAGAGAATTTTGCTCCCTCTTTCCCTCTCTCCTCGGTCGGTTGACAATTTTTTGGGATAGTTTTATTTAACCTATCCCCTTCTCTTTGTCACCAGCTACCACCTTGACCTCTAAATGTAAATTATCTCTAGGGTTGATCCGGTCGGTCCGTGATTGGTCGGCCGCGGACAACCTGCTTTTACGGTACTACCTGGATTAGTCTAGCAGCTCCAGCTCTACGGGCTTATCTCTTTGTGTCATTGTGTCCCAACAAGCCGGGGGAGAAATATACATTAAAATTATTGATGAACTAAAATTATCATTTTTTTTATAAATGATAAAAAGATAATCTTAAATCTAACTTAACAGCTACACATTGTCGTAGGCACTGCCATCGTGGCTCTCGCGTTCGACACATTTACAATGTACATATAAAATACATATGATGAGTCTCTTAGATACTCGCTTGTACCTAGATTGCGTGTAGTTGGTAATACATACGCAGAGGTGGCTGATGTATTTATCTGCACGGAATATAGATACAAGAAAGCTATAACATAATATTTTTTGAATCAATAATATTTTTATGTATTTAAAATATTTTTCTGACAAAATTATCTATGATGTTGATATTCACAAATATAATACAAGGGCATGCAAATAAATTAGACTACCAGAAAAGAATAAAATCAATACAAAATAGCTTACTATATAAAGGGATGAAATCTTATAATGCGCTGCCGGAAACCATCAAAATTATGCCTATCAATAAATTCAAAATAGACTGTGAAAAATATTTTAAATGCATTTAAATCAAAATAATAAGTAGTATATAAGTTAAAATATTATAAAGTAAAAAAGAAAATTAAATAAAATAATCTACTTGTAAACTTGAATGTACAAAGTAACCAATATAAAATAAATAAAACTATAAAACTATTTTCTACTGCTCTACAACCATTCCTTATTTTGTTCATTTTTTCACTGTCAATTGCAAACCGTTTAATGTAAAAGCCCTCTCGGGCGTATACAATAAAATAAATAAATAAAATGTATGTGTTAACTCCTCAGATTGCACTTTCTATGATCTAGAAGCGGGAACTGTATATATTTTTTTGTTGTCCCTCTCTAAACAAATTTTAAATAATTTCCTATTCTATCAAGCCTTTTATAAAATTGCTTTCCCTTCATTCAACATTTCATCTCTTCTAAGTCTAATCGCGACTCCCCATATGATTACGAAAATTTCCCATTTAAATATTATTAGTAAATACATTCGTCTTCCTTATATATGGTTTATACGAGTATAGCGAAACGGTGGCCAAGAACATTCTTGAAGGGTGCAAGTCAGAAACATTGATGAAAAAATACACGAACCGACTTAACCATTTGACTCATTGGTCGTTTCGAGGCTTCCGCGACTTATTATTTCATCGAAGTGCGCAACATATATTATCTTTCCTTTCT
Organism: Drusus annulatus; assembly: GCA_022651775.1. Taxonomy (NCBI): domain Eukaryota; kingdom Metazoa; phylum Arthropoda; class Insecta; order Trichoptera; family Limnephilidae; genus Drusus; species Drusus annulatus. Next base: position 73,665 of record JAGWCC010000305.1, on the reverse strand, counting down.
CAGTCCATCCACCCTACACATAAAAACCATCTAAATGTTCCCTAAATCATTTTAAAACACAACATGCATAAGGATTTCAGTTATATCGCATTCAGCTCACTATTCAATTCAATTAAATCATAAAAAGACGATTCACATCCTGCCTAGAAACTTCAGGATTCTACCCATTGGTAAAAACATACCATGACATAATCGAGTTACGAGATATGGAATAATTTAGTAATACAATTCTCGTATCTCCACTAACAAAACAACTCCAATTTCTACACTGAATTAAAATGGATATAATTATTGGATCAACCGTGACGTTAATTAATACTGCACAACCTATCACGTATAGTTTAATGATGGACCAAAAGAGATAATGAATCACAAACATTTAACGCCTCGTCATCAGAAAATTGAATAATCGTAGTAGGTATATTACCTATAACTACGTCACGTATTTTTTCTGCTTGTGAATCGTACAAACGTTAACTTTTTATTGATGTGGAGTCGGTATATGAAAGTGACCTCACTAGTTCCGCATGTAACTTAAATTCAACTTCGCCGGTGATTTCCATTTTATTAATTATGTATTATTTAAACAATATAAATTAATAATTAATAATGGCTTTTTCATATTAAAATGAAAAAAAATATTTGAAGATTGTCAATACTCTTAAGTTAATATTAGAATGAAGCGTAAAGCTTTAATAAGCTCATTTTAATTTATACATTATTTGTAGACTTGCAAAAATTCTAAGATCCCCATAAAAGAAAAAATGTAATAATTTTATCCATGACGCCATCTATGTTCGCAATGGTGTTTGTACAGAATTTTGCTCACGATTATACACATCGTCGCTGGAAATGCAAAAGGGCTGAAGCGCCATTTGGGAAGTTTACACCAGAACACTTCAAAGTTTTTTTGTTTGTTTTACAATAAAATTCATAAGTCATCAGTACCTTGTTGGATTTTGAAAAAAAAAGTTGACTCAGGTAACTTAATGCGCTCACTAAATTATTTGATACGACAAAAAGCTAAAAGAGTCCCAAACTTGTGTCGCTTGAGTCAAACCTTCTCCCCAATGGTAAATATATTTTAAATGGCTGAAGAGCCACAGTATTCAAAGTCCAAGCATTCGATGCCGGAACAAAAACTGAACAAAACTGCAAATTTAACTAATTTTTTACCAAAGTGGCTTAAGCCCTTTTGCCTTTCCAGCGATGATATGATTAATTTCATATTACTTTATGCATAGTTATGTAAAAAAGCTGAAAAAATGTAATACTCCAATTCGAGATTGCTTCAAGCGATCAGATTTCTGCTTTATATTTCAGATACCTAAATGTTTTACGTATTTTCTATTATTATCAAACTTCAGTGACAACTTTATTTCAACTTCTTCATTTCAACATAATTTATTTAAAAAAATGTAATTTACATTTGGTCGATTTTATTTTCAAATATTGGTTGATGCATGCATTAGAATTTCATAAAGTCATATTCTAGATTGTTCACTTTACGGTTGATATAAAAATGGATTTGTTGGAATGTTATATTTGCAGGTACGACTTTGCGTCTTCATACTTCTGTGGGAATTTAACTTTTTCACACATTATGATATACACATTAGGATTGCATTTTTCACAATCATTTATTCACGCAAATAAAAACCATAAAACACCTTGCTTTATTCGTTTTTTTAGCAATGAGGCAGGGAACTATTAACTCTCACGTAATACTGCCGGTGGTGCTGATCGTTGCATGATTTAAGATTTTTAACATTATAATTGAATTTCATAAAAATGATTTGTTCAAAAAAATGCTGAGAGCGCCGGATCGTAAAAGTAATTTTTATTATATATTTTTTTTAATTAAGAAAATAAAACATTTCAGACGTTCCTTATATTAATAAATGCCATCGGAAGATCAATATGATTAACCGAAATAAATCAAATACATTTTCTTTTGCCATTTCTTAAATAAAAACATCTCTTAGACTTCCCACATCATTATTTTTACACGCCTCAAGTATTTTCATCGACAAAACAGTATACTCGTATGGGCGACACACTACACGCACACCACCAACACGCCACGCGTTCCACGCGATACCTCCAGCGAACAGGAGTACTTGTATTGTAAGGTGATGTGATAAAACCCACGTTATATTGCCCTCGTTCTTTTCTGATGAATAATTATTATGCTTTTAGGCATTTGATTTGAGTGTTAGGTGCGAGAACCTTTATTTCAACGTGTGAAAACTATAGTGGTAAAAGTTTAAAAAGAACCAACCATTAGTAAACCCAGCATTGCATAAAACATTTTTTTAATGGCTTAGTTTCCATCGGAAAATGGAACATAAATATTTTAGCCTTTTAGAAGAATTAAGTTTTCTTAAGAACAACTCATTAGGTAAAATATTAAAGGGCCAGCACCCAAGAATGACACTAAACGTCACTTTGTAGCATTCTAATTACAAGCGAAACTACAAATGATTTATTTGTAAAATTTCTATGGGTAGTTAGAAAAATGTGTCAGGTTTCCAATTAGTATAATATTTTAACTGTAATCCTTTAAATTCTATGAAAAACATTCTAAAATATCAATAAAAGGTGCAGTTTTAAAACCAGCAAAGGCATTTTTGAACATCTTACCTAAAATTCGAGAATGCATTCATAAAGAATTTAAAAGATTAGAAAAGAATTTAAACTTTGAACATTTGTCTAACAGCCCGTATAAAATTGACAGATAAAGAATTTGTAGTTTTGCTTGTGCTAGAAAACCAAAAAATGTGTATTTTTGGCTGCTGAACCTAAAGAACTTTTGTTAAAAAGATGTCTAGCTAAATCATTTCTACCCTCTGAAATTAAAATGTTGCTTGAAAATATTGTTTTATTCTTACAGAAAGGGTTCGATTCACATTATCTATTTTACAATATGCCTTTGAATTCTACAACAGCCATTGAAAATTGTTATAATTACTGGAGTGGCATTAAAAAATATTTTTTAAGTACATTATAGGTAAGTCAAATAATAAAAGAAAATATTTTCAATTGATCAGTTCCCAATGTGAAAAACTCACACTCGTACCTAAGTACTCACAAATGATTTTTTTTACAGTAAATTACATGATAACTAGCTAACTAACTAACCATCGCGCCGTTTCCTTGCAGGGCTAGGCAGAGAGGACCGACTGCCATACAACTCTGTCTTGGCACACACTTCTTTCTTCACTTACATTTATAGATCGTCTCATACATTCTCTTCTGTTATTTTAACTCTTCACATGGCCCGATTCAAGTATTTGATTCACTTCATCGTGCCATATCTTCCCCAGGCGTGCACGACTTCTTCTTCCATTCGCTTTTGCATAATATATTATTTTCACACTCATTTCCTTGTTCATTCGCTCTACATACCCAAACCATCTAAGTGACCCTTTGTTGATTCTATTCATTGCGCTTACATCAGCCTTGCAGTACATGGTACGTACTATAAACAGGTAGGTAGATATATCGAAATCATTTCATATTATCGCTAAAAACTAAGAGGTTGCTAAATAAGCGGTTGGTATGTCTACACAGGATACGTTCGTATTCTTGGAGTCCGGTAGCATCCTTACAGCTCAAAGTATATTGATATTCTTACTACAGGCCCTTTGGCTTTTTTAAGATGTTCGTAGGCGATCAAATTTTCAAACTTAAAACACATGGTTTTTCACTATTTTGCAATGCATCGCCTTAATGCGAATTAGTTTCTTGCCTTAAGACAGAACAAAGAAACAGACATAACAAATAGGTACAAACTGCGAGAACAATAATTTGTTTCCTTTTTTTGGCATATCTTTACTCTGCAGGACGACGCTTTGTTAAATTATACTATTCATTGCGATGATTCGCGCAATAAATCGTGAGACTAAAGTTTCAATGTAAGCATTCCGTTGCTATTGAGTCATAGCCATCTTCATTGACTGATTCAACGATTATGCAAACAATTTCGGTACACTTTATCCTTACTGGCCTGGATAGAAATTCATAAACCTTAATACAAAATATAATGTCCAAATCAGTAACATTCAAATAGTAAGAAATACTCTTGACACCGAGAAAAAAAATAATAAGTTGTGACCGAGAGCCGAACTCGGTCCTCTGCTGTATCCGGGAGCAACGCATCTGTTAGCTGTACTACCGAAACCTAGTTATTCTTCATTGCGTCATTTTGATCAATCTCAGGTTTCTTGAAATGAGATTGATCAAAATAATGAATTTAAATATGTTTCGGTAGTAAAATTGGCACAAGCGTCACCCTTAGATAGAGTAAAGGTCCCGAGTTCGAATCTCAGTCGCAACTTATTTTTTGAATTTAACGGTTTTTTTTGTTTAAGAAAAGACAAACATTCCCGGGTTACGAATAACCTAACAGTATTTGAAAAACTCTTACTGCCATCATAATAAGCGAAAATTTTTGCTTGTGCAATGATGGCGGACTTAGCTAGCAGAGGAATTGAACCCACGACGTCTGGGTGAGAATCCGACGCGTTAGTTCACTCAGCTACTAACCGGTCAAAGTCTTTTTCTATTTCATGGCATCCAATGTAATTGATATTGTTTCAATAATTCATATTACAATAAAGCTTTAATACCATAAGTAAACTCTTATTTAAAAATAAAAAAAATGATTACTTGTAACTTTATGTATTTGACCCACTCATTTGCATGTGCGGTAAGTGTGTTTAATTTATAAGAGAGCTGTTAGACATGTTAACTTTCCATATTCATATTTGTCAGCTTCCTATTCACAAGCCGCAATGTTAGAAGTTACACAACGGTTTGTTGATACTCGATAATTTAACGTTTCAATAAAACGTGATTTGATTCCTACTCTGATGACCGTTTCGTGACATCCGTTTCACTCAGATGCAGTGAGGTTACATTCAAAATGGATTACTTACTTAGTCAAAGAAATCAAAAAACTAAATCAAAGATTTGAAATCAAAGAGAGATAAATACAGATCAATCGCCTATTAAAGAATATAATTTCATTGTACGTGGGGTAATATCATCACCGGAAAGGCAAAAGAACTGAAGTGGCGCACTTCGGGAAGTTTACACTAGACCACTTTAAAGTTTTTTGTTTGTTTTATAATTAAATTCATAAGCCTTCAGTACCTGAATGGATTTTGAAAAAAAAGGTTCACTCGGGTAACTCAATGCTCTCACTGAGTTACCTGCAGCGACAAAAAGCTAAAAAAAGTCCCTAAACTTGTGTCGCTCGAGTCAAGCCTTCTCCCAAATGGTAAATATATTTTAGATTGCTGAAGGGCCACAACAGTCTTCAAAATCAAACGAGAGTCAGAGCATTCGATGCAGAAGAAAAATCTGATCAAAACTGCGTATTTATCAATTTTTTTACCAAAGTGTCGCTTAAGCCCTTTTACATTTTCAGCGACGATATTATAAAATTGTTATTTTTTATTCAGATATTTCGCAAGGAAATTGTCTGTGTTTCTTTGTTTTTTTACTCTCAGTAGTAATCACAAAAAAAATCTTACAACCGTTACTAATCAAGAAGGCTCCTACCTAGCACTGATTTCTTATTGATGTAGTACGTGCTCGTGAAAAATCATGAAAAACCATGAAAAACAATTGAGTGACTGACTGTGTCAGATTAAAAACAACATTCCTCAGTTTTCATCTCGGTAAGTAAAGTAATACTACTTGTTATCCGTGATCTTTCATGGGTAAGAACTAGTTTCTCCATATCAAATTATTTTAGCAGGATTGAAATAGTGTTAAATTTAGGCGGAATGTTGTAATTTGTTTCGTAAATATGAAGACAATATCTTTATTCGCTTTCTAAATTTATAATGCACATTTTTTTTAATTGTTATATATCGACCCCTTGGAATAACAAGGTACCATCTGACACGGCAATGTCATGCGATAATGGGATCTATAGAAAGCTTTAGAGTTTAATATCGCGTAATTTGAAGGTAAAGAAAAGAACCCAAAGCTTTGACATATTCAACTATCAAAAAATAAAACACTGTATATTTACTTTTTACTTTTTGCAATTTGTCCAATAAGATACAAAATAAAGAAATACGATGAATAACATTTCAGTTTACTCATACTGTTCGTCCTAAATTTTCAACAAAAACTTTATTTACGTCAGAAATTAGAATAGATAAAACCTTTCAATTATGATGACATTAGTCATCAATTTAAATTAAAATATTTAAAAAGCGGTTCATATTTTCCAATTGATTTAATTTTGATCTATTTCTTGTTAAGTTGTCAAGCAAATTTTACACTGAATTAACATTTAAAAACAAAGGGGGATAAAGATTTTAGTAAAAATTACCTGGAATAGACTTTCCCAGCTCCAAGTACTCCAGAACCGAGGGGTTTATAAAGGTGGGAGGTCTGTCATCGATAGGGTCCCCTCCCTCCCCCTCAGCATTGCCCTGTCCTCTGTCTTCTTCTCTCGTCCTCTCCCCCTCCCTGCTGCCATAGTCCAGCCTCTGGGACGGGTCACGTGCTACGGGGGCCGATGCAGCTCGGGATTTCTTACGGCTTACTCCTTCTTCAGCTCCATCTATAAAAAAATATCAAGATAAAAACAAAAAAATTAAACATCATCATTTTGATCGCACTTCTTGGTTAGGTAATGTACTTATATATTCTATAGTGTTTCAAAGATTATATGACTAAAGCTTCTAGAATAGTGGAACTCTTAAGCTATTCGTTTTATCCATTTTGTAAGATCGTTAATATTTATGTACATTTTAACATCGACCATGGATTCTTTACACATCACGTACACTAATTGCATCTTCATATATTATTTATCGTCGTTTTATCTGCGTTCATTCATTATTCAAGAGTTTAGTTCAACATGCACCACCGATTAGACTTGCCCCAAGTGATGTGGTAGAAAATCATTCTTCTTTTAGTCGTTCAAAGAATGTTGCTTCATAATATATTTGATATAACCCATGGAATGTGGAAATTATTCTATCTGGATTTTTTTTCAATTCAGAAAAATGTGTATTATAATGTTTAGCTTTATCAAATATAATAACAAAAAATTCGCTTCTATTCGTAATATATTTTTAAAACTATTCAAAATAAGGGACAACCATATGACAGACTATAATTTTCTCCAATAAAGACATTTGTACAACATTTCTTAAACTTTTGGGCTTCAGATATTTTATTAGGTTATATTGGTTTAATTAGCACATTAAGATTTAGATGAGGGAGCGGAAATCGAAAAAAAAACTCATATGACGGATGCAAGCAGACACGTGCGAGTATATTACAGAGGTGTGATTGTGGGCTTTTTTTCGATTTTCCAAAGTGGTATTTTTTTAAAAGTTCGTTTCAACATTTATTATAGAAAATCAAAAAGTTTTCTCCTTTCTTCCTTTTCTCGTCTATAATATATGTACCTACAAACCGGAAACTATTTTTTTACGAGTCAAGGCACCTCTCTTGTACATTTAACAAATACTTACCCAATGTCAATATATTCCACATGGTCATAATACATATGCTGCGGAATCTGTATTGTTAATTTAAATGTTAAAATTTAACTTGTTTTGTTTCTTCTTCTGTGAATATTGAGTTGACTTAACCAGTGTTTTAAAATTCCAAGTGCTCGGGTCATAATTAGGATAAGATACCTTCAATGTTAATTTTAATGCGAGGTTTAAATGTTTTTTGTTTGTTCTCACACTGCGAAATCATTTAGTTAATATCCTCCTCCGGAAATATACGACATTAATTTTCTGACCTTTCGATTCAGTCCAGCCTTGGGGTTATTTGTAAGTACCATTGTTTTATTAAGACTTCACATCGTTTACTCTTGCAACAAGTACAACTTATTATCAAGGTTCTTGAATACTGTGATGATAGTTACCTAGCTTAATTCATGACAACCGTTTAGGGAAGTGGTTAAGAAGCATGTCAAGTAATAAAATTATCATTTCATAAAAAAAATTGATCCATTAACGTTAAATGTTAGAAATATTCACCAGAAATACGAATAAGAACTATTCTTCAATCAATCATGCTGTATTACGGTGGAGAGAATAAAGCACGACTTTAGAAATGTTAAATTTACATTATTCCGGCCAAGTTTACAAGTGATACTGATACCATATACATGCATACTCGTAAGATGAAAACTTTGACAAATAAAACCAAATATACTATACTAAATCAAGCACAAAAGTATTTAATGTTCTAAAATGTATTAGTTAATTTTATCTAGATGCTTGCGTTAGATAATACTATATTGAGTATGAAATAGATATTCATACAATTAATATCCTCAGGGCAGTATTGACTTCTTTTCCAGATGGCTAAATGTGAAAAGGAAAGAGTGAATAAAATGGTGTATAATTTCAAAACTTCACAAATGATATTGTGTACGGCTAAAAACAGGTTTGATGTTTTCACACCCAAATTATTTTTTTCAAAACATGGAATAATTAACTTTTCAATAGTCAATCATGAGATCTTGTGACTTTTTTACACACGTGGAAAATGCTCTTTTCGATTTCTTGCTAGTAAAAAATTGTATAATTTATTTAATGTAGGAAAAAAGCGTATTTCGTAATTTTCAAATGAACATCATACAGTGAACGAGTGTTTTTATTAGGCGTGGGTTTTAAAATAAGGAGTCATAAGATAAAAGAGTATTAAATCCATGGAATTCAAATTAGTGGGTGCATTATGCCTAAGTGGTTGAGTGAAACTTTGAAGAGAAGATTTATTATGCATGATGAGCTCTATCGAGCTTTTTATTTTTCGAGTAGGTACCGTAAAAAACAAACCAACAAAAAAACGTACACTGATTACTTACAAAAAAGCATTGAGTAAAGGGTACGTGTTTCGTACCTACCAAGATGACTTCATTAAATTAAACTGACTTTCAGGTCAAGTGAGAAATTCATTCATGAAAAATACAATGCAGCTAGTCTTGATTGTCTATTGCAACAATATAATATTATACGTTCAGCTTAAATCATTGAAATCGAATTGCAGTATCGCACAATCATTGATGGTAGAATTTTCATTACATGAACGTAATTTTTCGGCAGAGAATAAAATTCAGGACATACGATCGGTATTCTTTGTTCATATACAAAGAAAAGTCAAAACTATAAAATTAATAAGGTTAACCTATCGTACAGTAATAAACTACATTATCTTCTAGCAAAGGTTAAACTCCTAATCAAGCGGCCTATGTAACATTCGTTCTAGACAATGAATCAACGATAGACACAATTAAGGCAATTTTTCACAAATTGCTTCACGCGACAGACAAACGACGGGTGAACGATTCTAGTGGACTTGACGTGCTAGAAAATCCCTCACGATATTTACATCAACACACATCACAGTCGAAGAACAAAGCTCGTGAGAGGCAATTACCAGACTTTATTCACGATATAATACATCAGAAATCTTACTTATACAATGGAGAAGCACCTTGAATTAAAAAAAAACTGTAAAGTAGAAGCCGTAGAAAGGTAGGAACTAAATAGAAAAAACGTTTCTTCGCGTACTTTTCGAAGTCTACGGCAGTCGAGTGGTTACGTTCCTCGACTAAAAATCCAGAGATAGAGGGTTCAAATTCCGATATTGCATTTAATTAACTTGTATTATTTTACAGCTGATCATTTTTTTTTTAGATATAAATATTGTATTTTTACGGTACGTGTGGTAAATACTATCACCCTGGCGAAAGACTGTAATTCAGAATCGAAACGTTGCTTGAAATGGCTTTGGTAACTACATCTGAACAATCAGGTACCTGGCTAAGTAGGCATAGCTAAGCTCCAACCTTTTTCTCTTTCCCATCTCCCCTCTCTTCTAACTACAACCTCACAATAAAACCCAATTGGGGATATCATGGTCCCGCTGGCTCCAGTTGGGAGAAGTTGAGACTTGTGCGGTATTCACATAAAAATAAATATTAAAAAAAACTATTCAATTAATTTTGCACATCTCTGTACACACCCCTTTTTTATTTGAGAGTAAACGCCCCACAAGATTCCCAACTGCCCCACCTTTCTGGGGCCAGTGGTGCAATAGCAGCCTTAATTGGGGTATATTGTGGGGAAGGTAGTGGGGAAGAGAAAGAGATAGATATTTTAGAGCTTCGTATAGAAAATTCAAATTGCATAAAGTAACGGCAACCTTTGATAACGCCTGCCTCCAACTTATATATTGATTCAACTGATACTGCAGCAACTGCCCCTCGAGGGACGAGTGCACTCTTTCAGAGCACTTCTCCGCCACCAAAATAGAAGCCTTTTTACGTTATTGCCGCACAATAGTCGCAAGAGCTCGGAGCCAGCCTCTTCGGGGGATGTTGTTAGGCTGAAGAAATGGGGAGGGAAAGGAAATGGGGAAAAGGGAGATTGGTCACTAAACACTGCTAGCTTAAACCAGTTCACCAGTTTGTGGCCAAATAATACTCTAAGCAATGCCATGGCTGCCTGTAACATATGAAGTTACTCTTGATGGCCCTCAAGACACCGTCAATTGTTTTTTAAAATATTAATTTTAAAAAATTAATAGCAGTATGAGATCGTTTAAAAATGCCGCTTTCTAATAAGGTATTGATGGCTTAATTGGCAGAGTGTTACTCCCGGATAGAGTATGGGTTCCGACTTCGAGTCTCGGTCATGACCATTGGTCTTTTTAGTTTCTGGCTTTTTTCTGTTTCATATTTGTGTTTTAGTTTATTAATATCATTTGAATATTTTATAATAAATAAGTGTTAATGCTTTGAAGAAAATTCTATTTTTTTATAAGGAATATTTTCTACTGTCCGTACTTATGAGTATTTTTTCATTTCAATTTGAGTTAGTTACTATTTGCACTGCCTCTGGAATTAATTGCTATTATTTCAATTTGAGTTAGTTACTATTTGCACTGCCTCTGGAATTAAATGCTATTATTTCAATTTGAGTTAGTTACTATTTGCACTGCCTCTGGAATTAATTGTTATTATTTCACACTTATCTGCCTTCTATTCTAATACTATAAAACTGAATTTAATTTCGTGGAATGATTGACGCTTAACTGTCAGTTGTAATTTTACACTTGAATAATGGATGTTAATTACATTACATTCGAAATTATGATAGGCATTTGATATAATAGAAACCTTCACGTATCTACTCGTTCATTCAGCATTGTTCACGGCGTGCATTTTGAACCGAATTATGCTAACTTTCTTGGCTCGTAAGATAAATGATTCAGCAAATTTGAATGGCGAGGTGTGGAAATATTGTTACCATAGGCAGGAGTAATGAGAAACTAGCTGGAGGCAGACTTTATATAAACACGCCTTAGAACCGACTTACTGACTTCTATTCGCTGCCGTTTTGCTTTTATCCAAGTCGGCATTATCGAAATCTCAATTCATTTCCGTCAAAATAATTGGCTTCTGATCAATCATCTTTTGTTTTATGTTAGGAAGTCGTTAGAACCCAGTTTATCGCTGGTCTGTTTAATGGACTATTCAAATAACAGCTTAAATTTGAAGGGTATATTTATTAAAAACGTACATTTAATATGTTGATCAGTATCGGATTTATATGCGATGAGACTGGACGGAAAACGCAAAATTTAAAAATTCTGTTGATTGATTTGAAAAAGTAAATCGGAAAACGATTGTTTTTTAGGCAGTCTCTGGTTTTACGTAGTCTTGTATAAACTTTATCATCTGCAAATAATATTTATCAAAGCTTTAAGTTAGGTTAGAAATTTATTGTATTCGTATCGTCAAAAAATCTTGTCGCATTTTGGTTCCATATTTGTTATGAATCCCTTTCAACCTATTTTCTCTCAGAAAAAAATGATAATATAATCGTCAAAACTACGGTTTACCATAAAATAATTAAGTAAATTATCAGAGGAAACTTCACTCGTGAATGCAAGATACTGATAACTTTTTTTTAAAAATTTGTATAAAACTGTATGTTTTCCTAAATAAAATAAAATAAATAATAAACCATTTTCGAATAACTGAATTAATACGTAAAAACACAAGACCGGCACTCGATGCAAATCAATTAATTGAAATTGTCAACAGTACAAATAAGTACTATTTCAGTTGTAGCTTCTTTGGTGTATTGGTAAATCCAGAACTGATAATGTGTATGCAAAAAAGGGTTTTTAATCATTTGATGTTCAAATTTTTAATAACAAATTTTAAAGAACCAATTAATTTGTCACGTTACGCAATAAAACACCCTGAAAAAAACTGTTCACGAGTAAGAACTCCGACAACTCAAATTATTTTTACAATCCTGATAATTGATTTATTTATTTAAAGTTCTTGAAAAAACAATACACTTTCCCCTATGATCGACTAACAGTATATAATATCTGTTCAAAATAAGCTTCGGTTGTGCATACGCATTTTCCAATTATTTTTTTCGAAACGGCTTCACTATAATACATTATATCACTCTAACAAACGAGTACAGCGTACGTTTCAAAACAGATCAATACAATATACTGTAAAATTGATTACGCACAAATCCATAAACAGATAAAAGTGAGGAAAAACATTAAAACCAGCCAAAGAATTATACAGGAGTCTAAAACGTCCTCAAGGACGCTATTTGATACCTTGAATAAATGTACACATAACACAAAGCGATACGTAAAGTCACGATGAACAGAAACATATAGGAGTAGTTCTAACCACAAATAATAGACAACCATAAATAGATGGTCTAACCGAGCATGGGAAACGAATGTAGTTTATTATAAGGATCCGGATGCTACCATCCGATTGAGAATTTTTTTATCGTTATCTGCAATTTATCCTAACTACAGATTGCGGACATGCCAACTAAACAGATTTGAATAAGTTAAAGAACGTGTTCGGTTTTAGGACTTTTTTATGAAATTTAAATATCACATCCTGAATCATGAAGTTTGAAAAGTCGACCGTTTAAATTAAAATGAGTCATTAAAAATCTAACGTATCGGATAATAAAACAAAACAAATCGTTATTATTACAGTCCTGACCGAAGGAAATAGTTCAAGGCTTGAAAGCAAGATCGTGACTTTTTTCATTTCCTCACCCAATCTGAACCACAGCTTCTATCTGAATCTTAATCTTAATATTAAAGCAAAGTTTCTCAACGCTTTGTTAACTGTTGTACAATATCTTATCGGAGATTTGAATTTTGAGATTATATTTAAATTAGTACACGACCAAGGCAATAAATAAATGAAAATGATGAAAAACTATCTTATATTTTACCGTTCCGAAATTAGCTTTATTACTTTCCCAAAGACCATATTTAAATTGAGGCACGATCATCGCAAAAAATCAAATTAACGATCTTTTTATATATTTTAAATATTATTAACAATCTAAAACACAAATATGAAACAGAAAAAAGCCAGAAACTAAAAAGAACAATGGGCATGACCGAGATTTTTTTCTGTTTAGATTATTAATATTATTTAGAATATTTAATAATAAATAAGAATTAATGCTTTAAAGTTAATTCCAATTTTAATAATCTTTTGACAGTTTCTTATAGTGGTTAAAAGTGCATAGGCACACCAGTATTAATATCACTCAAAAACAAATATTCAACAAATGCACACTATGGTTTTAAAATGAAATGAAAAATGAAAATGCACTAATAATTTATTATTTTTGACTAGGTGTTTTATCAACTTTTTTTACATTTACCTATGTATATCAAAAGAACTCAAGAATTCACAAAATATTACCCTTTTCAAAATTACCAACAAAGAAAGTGTTGACATGAGACAAGATTATTGGAATCATTGATTCGGACACCCTCTGAATAGCTTCCACAAGCACTTAGGCCATCTACCCGTTGTACGTTCTATGTGTCATCTTCATTCTTTCAAAAGTAACCCGGTCGCTTCAATAAAGTTCACCAGGGTCAGGGCGATGCCTCCTGGTAGGAATGTACCAATAAACCCGTTTATTGCTTTTCTTAAGAATAAAGTCTTTCAATCCATGCTCTAATGTGAACCGCTTAATGAATTATAATTCGAACCTACAAACAACAATTACATAACTTTTTTTTGTCAAGTTATGTAATCGATAATTCTCGGTGCCTTTTATTACTGGGTAATTCAAAAGACTGCTTTGTGCTGTGATCACCTAGACAACTAAAACATTCTTTATAATAACATTAAATTACTCCTTTTAATACTGATTATGTTAAAGTTATTGTAATATAAAATTACAAGTCACGATATGCTTGTGAATAGCATTCTTAACACAAAGAGCTGGCTACTCTTGCGGAGCACACAAATATTTACACTTTTTTTTAAATTCATGATAATATCTCGTTGTAATTATAGTTCTTTACTAACAGTTTTTTACACTCCTGATTTAACGACATCCACTGAAGATGCTGTATCGAATAAAACATTGAGTTAATAAATCCAAGTTTACAGAACACACTGTTATTCGTTGTTCTTGTTCACGAATTTATACCAATTATTGCATCACGCGCCTAATTTATACAAGCCATACGATTGCATTGCCTGGGGCTGTATCAAATAGATATTTTACCTGATTTATGACACAGCGAATGCGACTGTGGTTCACTGAGCGAAAAATCCCTAGAAGTGTGATCTACGTATATCGATTTGAAAGAATATTAATGTCGCCAATTTATATAAGAACTTTCAAATTGGTCTCCCAGACAGGCGAATCAAAATGATTATCTGTTCTAGAAAGTGTTTTTATATTTTAAAATGTTTTACCAATTTCACTCGAAGTAAGAAAGTATTAACCTTACTTCGCACACGGATACGCTCACAACACACTTCTTGTCTGTTCACACGCACCTTGAAATCGTAAAACGCTTTGTTCATATTTTCGTATTACGAAATTCAAGTTCGGAGTCTGGGCGGCAATACCCGGAAAGTATTGAATTATTCATTGTTTTCCACGGAATCTTTTTAGTTCTATTTTTTTTTATTGTTTTGGGGAAAAAATATATTTTATGATATCCTTGAACTCTATCATAGTCGATAATGAATTATTGAAGTTTTTTCGTTCGTTGTATTTTCGGTTAGAATTTTTTATTTAGTTTTAATTTAAATTTAAAATCAGCAATTTTCTTAATTTTAAAGGTTCTAAAATATCTTACCTAGTATCTATTTTCTAAGATTTAAATGTAGAACGGTCAGAATCCATCAAAATGTATTAATGTTTGTAATAAATTATTTGTATTATTTAATTATCGTATTCTCAAAATAAAGTACTTTATATCAAAGTATACATAATATGTACATATATTTTAAACCTCTAAAGTTAAGATTTTTGGCCATTTTCATCTATTTTGAATGCAGGGCTGTCGCATTTATTATCTCAATTTTTGTAGAAATAACCGTCGAACGGTTTTGCGAAGTTTGAATTTATAGATCGACGCAATTATTTCTTTCATGAGTTACGGAGTTTTTGAAATATGCAATTGACTTTCAAAAAAACAGGATGCAATATTATTTGTTCTCTATTTTTCAAAAATATCAAAAAAAGAGTTTTGAATCTTTAGCTATGTCAGTTGGTAACTTCTTATTTTTATGAAAAAAATAATAATTTGTCGACATATTTTGTGTTTAACGAACAGAATACATTTGTTTTATGTTTAACTAGCACATATTAGTATGATTATCGAACGTAACTAAGTACCCGAGTAAGACAGGCGTTATTTTGAAATGGCGAAGTTTACAAGACGAATATCCACATTCTTCACGTCGAGGGCCAAGGTGTGGTCACAGATATTGTAGGCGGTTAAACAAATAACTTATTAACATGTGTGCACATATTGCTTTATATTGTTTTTCCCACGGCAGCAACGTTAAACATTGGTTTAAAAAGGCAATAAATAATTATAGATATATTTTTTATCATTCTATTAAAATAATACCAAGCTCTACGACCTCTCCGATAGTTAATCATTTTTAATTTGGTTTACCATAATACTAAATTATTAAGGTCGAATGTTATTAATTAACTAAAAAACGCGGTAGTTCCTTTTTGTAGTTGCATTTCCTTGTTATTTTTTACTGCTTAAATAAGTTGTTTAAAAAAACCCATTGTTCCATTTTTAACAATCCTAATTTATTTCCTGGTGAAACACTCCTTATAAACGGATTTATTATAAATGTTGTTAATCTTTAATTTCTACAAATGAAACATTTACTATTTAAAAGTAATTACTTTATCCTCAGAGCAACATATGGAGAGACAGCTAAATATTTTTACCCAGCCTATACAAATTTACGATAAATCACTTTCTCTCGGTTTCTACGTCGTAAACCGTGAAAAGAAAAGAGACAAAACAAGTTTTCACATAATATAGCCCCGCCATTCGGTATGTAAGCATGTTCTTCGTCTCCCGCGTCTCGGGCGACTCCACCCACTACGTTTTGATATGCGACATAACTGGACATAACTTAACGGGTTTTTAGGTTATATCCTATATTTTTGTTAATATCAATACTGTGAAAAAGTGGTCATACAAATAAACAAAAACATTAAGTCGACATGTGCTATGAATGGATGAATAAATACCGTAGCCCTAGTCCTAGGCACCAGTTCATTATTACATTGAGACTCAATCCAAGTAAAGTAACTAGAACATAGACGTATACTTAAAACATAAATGAAAATATTTATTAAAAATGATTTAAAATAAAATCACTTAAAACTACCGGCGCGCTCAAAATTCTCACAATATACTATAAACCTGAATGCATGAATCACGGCGTTATCCTGAGATTCCATCGCATTCCATTTTCACACAAAACATGCAGTCACGAAGTAGGTATGAGATATATGGAATCTACAAAAAACTCTTCTTCGTAATATTTCCCATTTAAACGATTCGCTCTGACGGTTTCGACAAAAAATAGAGCCTTCTGCAATTCAAGTGGTTAAATAAAATGCAGATTTATTGATTAGATGAGTTCGATAGTATGGTATTATGTGAGAATGAAGGTAGGTAGGTTTAAAGTGCCTAGTTTTATCGTGAGTTTTACTAATAACTACTGTCAATCAATCATTGCAAGTACGTGGTGGAACAAGTGAACTAATGTGCCTAATATATATTTTTAAGATATTCTACGTGACAGAGTGGTAAACTCCGTGAGTCTAGACGCGGCTTGAGTAAAATATATCAATTTTATTGATGGGCTCTATATTTCAATACAGAAGTATATGTATAAAAGGGTATTAAGCATATTTGCACATTGTTTCAGTGTGGAAAACACATACTAGGGTCGTCTTATTGAGTCCCTTTATGAGTCTATGAATTATCTTAGGCCCTCCAATGGAAGCTGGCCTTAGAAATGCCGTCACACAGACGAGTTGCTGGCTTGACGAGACTATAAATTACCTTTGGCCCTCCAATGAAATCTGGGTGGTTGAACATTTTATAATATTTTGAAGAATCTTGCAACCCAAGTACAGTTAGAATATTAATTAATCTGAAGGATTTTCAACATTATTGTTTACAATTGTACTGCATTCAAAATTATGTATGCCACTGTAAAATAATGTTAATTTTAAAATGTAAACAAATGATTGCTAATTATTTTTACTATTCAAACACGTAATATTGCAGCCATATTTTCAATCAATTGAGTTATGTCTATGTATCATATTATTTTGTAAGATCTTGCATCTACCCTAATAGATGTATCAAGGCCTAGAGCACACAATATACGACTGATTATCTAAACCACAGCAACACAATGCTACTTAAACCATCCTGAAAATTACGTATTATCAATAATACAATCATCGATGAGAATTACGTAATAATGACGTGTTGAGAAATGATTGTATTCCTAAAAAAATCAAATACAATGAACACGACCGAAGAACAATCGATGAAAATAAAATGATTTTACATATGTATTATTTATAACAATCATCGTAGACAGTGTATGTGTATATTTACTCGTACACAATTCTTCATCATTATCATTATAAATGCCGACGTTATGATGAAGTGTGTGTGATGATTATTAACCATTTCCCGAATAAAACGTTCTACGTTGATTTTCTGGTGCACTCTTTCTTAAGATTTTCTTTCAAGGATTATCTGGAAAACTCATATTAATAATTTACTAGTAGTTTTTCCGAGAAGGAAGTCTAAATATTCGTGATAAATGTTATTAGCTACCGTGTTTACTTGGCCTTTTTCAAAACTTAGACGTTGAATGGAAAATAATCTCACGGTTCACACGTACGAGTTTTTAATACGAAGTTATTTTTGCATTCAAACAATGTAGCAGAAATTTGTTTATTTTTCTAAAGCAGCGAAAACTCTCGAACGATGAGTTCTAGCTTAATGTCATTTGGACAGCTTTTGCTGTCTGCAATGCAAATGTTTTCGTCTTACAGAGCTATTTTCACCGTGAGTTGGTAATATTTGAAAGTTACATTTATAATAATAATAATATTTGGATAATTTGAATAGCGCCGTTTTTGTGAAAAATCACCTCAAGGGCGCTGTACAAATCTTAATTTTTACTTATTATTAATTCTTTGTTTATAAAAATATACAGCAACATACTTACCTGGTAAGACACAATCACCATATCTTAATAACTTAAAATTTAGCTAATTCTTACACATATTTTTATTTATTTTTTATTATTATTTTTTTTTAATTTTAAGGGCATGACAGCAAATTTAAAATATAGTATATCGGAGGTCTTTTTCAATTTTTCGTAGTTAGGGACAGATAATGGTGAAAATCTTCTAATGAATTTAAGGAATGAGTGTCTGAAAAGTTTTCTTGGTTTGAACAGAAATTCTATTGGGCTTGTTACATCTTGATTATAAATATGATTTTCTGAAAATATGGGTTTTGTGTTTGGCACTGAACTCTATCGAGTCTTTTATTACTCTCAGATCATGTGGTAGTCCATTCCAGGCTTTAGGACCTGACACTCCGAAGGCGCGCTCTCCGAACTTAGTGTCTGGTGTGCGCTTTGGTTCCTTTAACCTTCCGATAGCCGATGGCATTGCCGATCTAAGGGTTGATTGTCGCGAATTGGAATCTTCAGGTATACGTAATTCCGTTAAATAAGCCGGAGCTATTCCGTTAATTGATTTGAATATTATTCAGCAAAGCTTAAACTGGGTTCTTTCGGGACATTTAAGACTCTGAGATATGGGAATATTTTGATACGCCGGTGATAATTCTTGCCGCGGCGTTAAAGACTAGTTGTGGTTTTTTAAATTTGATATTTAGGAAGACTAGCGTATATTCTGTTGCAGTAACCTAAACGCAAAACGACGTACGGGTTTACAAGTAGTTTGGTTGCCCCTGTTGGCAGGTTTCTTCGCACTGATTTTATTTGTCTTAGATTAACACTCAAAAGTTTGATAGATGTCTTTGGAATAATGTCACTTCCTGAGACAGCTATTGGGGAGTTATTGATGTTATGCTGACGCCTGTTGTGGCGGTCCAGAGGAACTCTATATTTGAAGGGTTTCAGTCTATTTGAAGTCATTCAGAGAGTGAACGCTTCTAGACACTCATTCATACGAATTTTCAGACTGTCTATTTCTGTCGGTGAGCAGTAAAAGTAAACTTGCTGGTAGTCGGCGTAGCTAACAATAAGACTTCTTGCCCATACTATGTTATTTGTTGTTTCATATTTTTCTTTTCAAATATCGAGTAAGACTGGGCAGTGACGCTAGTTATATTGGCAAGTTGGACCAGTGCTTGTATTTCTGTCAGAAATCTAGTGGAAAACCACCAAAGTTATTATTATTTTTAAAGACCTATATATAATTTTATTTGTTGTTTGCAATAAAAATTTATGAGATATTAAAGTCATCCAAATAGGGAAGGATGTTCATTTTATAGCTTAATGCTCCAAAATCAATCAATTTATTCCAACCGAAACCCATCAATATGTTTGGATCGTCCGCCCACGTTGGTTCAGCCTTTGGTTACTAAAAGTAAATATATTTAAATTATGTTCACCGGCTTTGCAAATACTATAAAATTGTTAAAAACTACAATTGACTACATGCTGTCTGTCTTATGTAAAAAAACTGTATATGTACTTTTCAACCATAAAAATCTAAACCGTTTTAGCTGTTATTCAATTACTTATAACTAAATTGTTATTTCTATTGAGAGAATTATTTTGGTTCCTTATTTTGTTTTATTTTGTCGTATGTATTACAATTCTAACTTAAAAAAAAAAAAAGTATTAATATTTTTTGTGTTCAATTTGTATAACTCCCACTTTTTTAATATTTAAAATTCAGTTGAATTAAATTTAGTATTATTATTATTTAGTGCTGCTATTTTTAGTTTTTTTTTTGTTTTCAGTGACAGCTGTTTCGGCGTTTAAGGTCTTTATCAAACTGTGGTTAGGCCAAAATAAAAATGATTAAAATATAAAATTGATCAATAATCAATCAAAAATAATTTCATCAACACTCTTTAATATGTTCAAGAGAACAAAATTAAAAAATTCTAATAATAATAATATCACGCTTAATGCAATTTCGTACAATAATACAATAAAAAAATTAAAAAGGTACTCAACAAATAGATTCACAATTTATTTCATAAACGGGGGGAAAAACTAATGCCAAACCACATTTTTAAACAATTAAGAAAAACCTGCCGTTAAAAGCAATAGTTTGCAGTCACAAAATGGGGAAAACAGATTTGAAAGTTAAGTACCTCCCAGAATAATTCAAGGCAATTTGGTTTTTACCGTAATTAGTAATTGAATAAGGAACCAAAATCATACAAATAAGTCGTTTTCATTTGGCCTAACCAACCTAACCTAACCTAACCACAGTTTGATAATGGCCTTAAACGCCGAAACAGCTGTCACAAAAAACAAAAAATGACAGAACTAAATAATAATAATATTAAATTACATAAAAATTCTTACTTTTGTTTTATGTAGTGTTATTTATTTATTTTCTGCATTATTGTTAATTATGGAATGTATTTCATTGCACTATCCCTGCATACCTTCTGGAATAAAACTATTATTATTATTAAAGTTTGTTTTGAAAAATTACCGTATTAAGGCTTTGTAAAGATGTACGAGTATTATGTTTGCGTTTAACAGCCGTTTCGCCCCTAAGCCATTATCAAAATGTTCGCCTTAACTTTCAGTTCAAAATATTTTTAAAAAGCCAGTGGAGTGCAATTTTTTTTAATGTGATTACCGCACAAAGTCCCGACTGCCCGAAGCCAGGAGGACTATGGCATTATATATATGTTGTGAGCCATATCAAGCAACTTTCGATTCTGAATGATCGTCTTTTACCCTAGTGATACTGAGAGATCTACCACTCTGAGTTGATGCCGAAGAGCGAAGGTACTTTGACATTTTAAACGATACCGTTTATCTCGTGGTTTTAGGTCACCACAGCCGGTGAATTGGCAATTTATGAAAACTTTCATCCGGTTGATTTAATATCTTGCCAACAAAATGACATAAGACTGAAAATGTAGCACTTTTAATTTTTATCTCGACATACAGCTATTTAATCAATTTACGGCCAACGACCTTATTTTACCCCATAACCCATTTCAGGCATAAAGTATGGGTAAGCAAATTGAAGTAAATATATCATTTGTTCATAATCTAATACTTTATTGTCGAAGTTGGTACTTACCTTCCTAATTTCTAATCCGATTTGGTAAATAATCTTGTTGGGTATTTCATTGCCAAAACATCGAGCTTCACAGATTTTCCGTAGATACCTACTGGTTTGCCAAGAAAAAAAGGTTCTAAAAGTAGGTAAGTCGGTATCTGTTGTGAGTATCAAACTTGATCCGTGAGACTGCTATCCGAGGGTCTTATCTGAACTAAAACTGTAACCAAAAATCAAACGTTGATTTTGAAGTGATATCATTTGAAAACAGGTAGAGCCTTAAAATTTAATACTGAATCTTGACAAAAGATTTTTTTTAATGAGCAAAATTATTTGTACCGCGCAATTGACTATTCTGCATAAAGTGGGTTCTGAAATATGTTATTTCAGAAACTGAAAGTGTTAATTCAAAACCAACATCCTTCCTCGACGAAACCCAACAATAGCAGATGACAGATCTCATTATGGCTTGTGGTTTTGGTGTTAATTAATACCTCTCGTATAAAGAACGCCTTGACATTATTAATTCAATAGCTCCGACTGAGTGCGATAAATATATAGCGTCGTCAATAAGTGAAAACGGTTAAGGTTAGGTTACACAGTGTTGGCTGGTTTCAAAACCAGGGACAAATTTCGACTAAATGTTTCAATATCTTATAAATTAATTGCATAATTTTATATTTTTCTTGCGATTTGGTTAAAAAAATTAAACTCTTTGACTTTATAATCTGGAGACTTTTTTTCACCACTAGAGACAGCACTAAAAATTAACACTTTGTTGTTTTCTAATACTAGCAAACTACACATAACTTATCTTTTTATTCTATACGGATAGTTGTGTCCAAGGTTTTGAGTGAATTACATTTTTAAACTGTAAATTTTTATATGTACTACTTTTTATGGGTGAAACATTTAAAAATGCTTTCAATGGTTTTCAAACTGCACATATTGCAGACATTTTAGTGTGTGTTTCATATAAATTAAATGATTATAGTTCAATCATTTTATTAACAGGAAACCTTAGATATTTCCCTCACCCCATATAGAATTTATAGGTAAATCATTTGCAGTAATGCTTGTATTGGAATTTTGCGAATTTTGAATGGGCATCTCTACAGTTTACTGAAGCAGGTCTAGAAGGGTATTCTGCTGAGATTATTTTCAGAAGAAAATATTACTATAATCTATTTTTTTCCGAAGAATGTCTCTAGAAGTAACTAATTCATCGCGTTAAAAAATAAAATATGGTCCGTACCATTTATGTTTTGATGAAAAACCATTTGAAAATTTTGTAAATCGCTTAAAGATAAAAAATGTGAATGGCCAAGGGTCAGTTTTTATTGATTTAAAATGTGATTTACTTACATCCTGAGTGCATCATCGGGAAATATTTAATATTTTTACTACACATTAATCCGAATTAATTTATATGTGAATTTCGGATAAACCCCCCATTTTCGGAGTGTCATGTAACTGTAATAAGCAGGGTTTTGTAGGTTTCCTAGTGACAAGAGAAAAATTAAGAGAAAATTAATTCAAAAGCTCCAATGATATCGTCGCCGGAAAGGAAAAAGGGCTGAAGCGCCATTTTGGAAAGTTTACACCAGAGCACTTTAAAGTTTTTTTTTGTTTTTCCATAAAAATCTTCAGTACCTGATTGGATTTTGAAAAAAAAGTTAACTCGGTCAATTCAATGCTCTCATTGAATTACCGGAAACGATAAATTAAAAAAAAATCCAAAAACTTGTGTAGCTTGAGACAAGCCTTCTTCCAAATTGTAAATATGTTTTAGATGGCTGAAGGGTCACAAAAATCATAAGAATCAAACGAGGGTCAAAGCATTCGATGCAAACACTGATTAAAACTGCATATTTAATTAACTTCTTACCAAAGTGTCGCTTAAGCCCTTTTTGTCTTAAAATTTCCCTCAGATTTTCATAGATAATGCATATTAAGTACAGTGCATATCGCAAACTATTATGCCTAGTTTTATGTCCTTAATTCATATTATATAAAAAAAAAGTTTATGTTATAAAATTAAAGTTTTCCACAAAAATTTTAAACTAAATCTTTGAATTCGTATTACTACGAGCATATCGTTGTTTCAATACTGTTATTTGATTTTAGCAAATTGTAACGATGTATTTAATTCATGTTTGATTGTATAATCATCATGGTATTAATAAGGAGGTAAAATAGGCAAGAAAGTAAGAAAGATAAGGTTTTAAAGTTACCCTTTCAAAATAAAATTATTTAATTTCACTATCGAAAATTCCTTGATCATAGAATAATATTTTATGAGAAATCGGTCAAACACCGTGGACCGATATTCTCGGGATTTACGGAGTTTACTGTTTACTGACTCGGAACAAATTCATCGAATTTCGTGTTATTCCATGTTCGGCCGACAATAGGACACTTTAGCTGCGTAAACTAAGCTATATCTGCCCCTGTCGACAGTGCTAGGTACGACAGACTGTGGTTAGCTGTTACGTCTTGATCATAGGTTAATTCACCCGTGGAGAGTTGCAAACCATAATATTCACAATTTTTAAAAGAGCTTACGAGTATATCGTAGTCGTCATTTAGTGAGCCAGTAGTGGTAGATTACCGCCTGTAGTAAGTGAAATACTTTTTGCTATAAAGGATCGGCTACACGTGACCGTACACAAATAGAAAATATATCATAACTTTTTTATTTGGGCCTTAATAAAAAAATTAAAAAAACATGTGTTCCTTAGATTACCCTTAAACACGATATATAATTATTTGAGTTACACGCTCATGCTGCGAAACGTTAGAATGTGATTTTTTGTTAGTTGTGAATTTAAAAGTACTATATTTTTCATAATGGCCATGAACTGTCTCAGTTCATATGACTATAATGAAGCGACAGTTCACAGTGATAGTGAGAAGTGAGGCACGTGAGCATGTTATTAGAATAATTAATAAAAAAAAACGGTAATTCACACAAGTCCCAAAACGAAGTAAATCTGGGCTTAGATAACATTTTTAGTAAAATAATAATTTATAAAAAAAACAACAGCTTTTTTTAAAACATTTTTTTTGGTATCGCCACTAACAGTGAACTAAAAAAATATGGGTTTGGTCTTTGTCTGTCTCACTAGGATATTCCTATGTCGAGACAGACGTAGTGCGAGACATTATTTAAATTTAATTTCCTAAATGTTCGCGATACGAGCGGGAAACACGGTGTATATGATTGTTTAATAATAATAACATTATTATTAGTGTTTTTCTTCTTTGTAAATTATATAAAAGCGTTTGACAAGAGAGTGGATTATTTTTGTTGATTTAAATACAAAAAGTAATTATACGCTGTGTGAAAATGATTTATTTTAAAGTCAAGCTGCTAGAACTTTATTATAATTAGACTCTAGCACATCTAATTATAATAAAAATACAGACAAGACGTATTTTCTTTGATACCGTCAAACATTCTTTTGTGTCGATCCGACTGTTGAATTTACTTAGCAAATTATTTGCGCTACTTTGGATAAGAATATTGAATGAATAGAACTACTTTATGGTTACCTTGGAATGGACAAATCTAGATCATTTCACCTAGAAACATTACATTTCATTAAAAATGCACCAGTGCTTCCAAAGTGTTGCGTTTAATCACTTGAGATCTAACACGTATAAAATAACAATATTTAATAATTCTATTCAATATTAAGTTATTCGAAACGTGATAACAATCGTGTATAGCGGGACTTTATTCAGCAGTAAACTTGCTAGAAAGTTATAGCAAGTGTTACACTACAATGTGAGGTTAAACTTTACACTAGGCTCAGCAACACTTATATATAACCAGATTTAGTGGTCATATTTTTGCTCTTCATCGGGAATCGAACCCGCAAACTTTAGGATTTGAATTAAAGGCAGAAGCTTAGCTCGCTGTACTATTGTGACCGTCAGTAAACATTTTTTTTTTGCAGAAAAATTCGCATTGAAATTTTAAAAAATCACGCGCACAATACACAGTATCACCTCTGAGTTTTTTTTTTTTTTTTTTACATGTCGATTGGCTGCTGTTCGTCCAATTATCTGCTTTAGGTTGGGGACCGATGGGAAGAGGAAGGTTACCTGGCTATTCAGATCTGGTCACCAAACACGGCTTAAGCCATTTCAAGCAACGTTTCGATTCTGAATGGTGGTCTTTCACCAGGGCGATACTTAGAGCATCTACCACTGTAAACTGTCGATTGGCTCTGTTCGTCGAGAAGCTTATATTATCTGTTTTATTACCGATGAGTAACGCTACCCATCAAGGAAGTGTCTGTTTTTATAGCAATGTTAAATATGTGTTGAAAGTTACTTAACAGTTTACACAGAGGTTGTGAAATATCTCCTTAATCTACTGTAATTACTTAAAAGTTTTTTTTGTTTCATAATAAACAGTTTTTTTTTTCTAAAGTCAGCCTCCTTACAGCCTAATTGAAAAACACGAAATAAATAATATTGTTTTATCTTATTTTTATATATATTCATTTTTATATTTCTAAACTCTAAAGCTATTAATGAATTTGTTGTTAGGCGCTTCAAATAGTTGCGGTGACTTGGGTTGAGGTATTCCAAACTTTCGTCACATTTGACATCTTCGCGATTCAATGATTAGCACCATTTTGTTTTTGTTTTTTTACATTTGAACCGTCCCCGTTAAACGTTTATTATAGGCCCGGCTTAACTTTTGAATAATTGTGATTTTCTGACAAGTTTAACAACATGAAAGTTTTGCCTTTCAACTAATCACAAAAAAAAGTTAAAACAGACCAACAATCGACGTTTAACGGAAACCGTTCAAATGTCAAAAAAACAAAAACGGTGCTAATCGTTAAATCGTGGCGATGTCAAACGTGACAAAAGTTTTAAACACAGCAACATTAGTAATTCTAGATAGAATAAGCTGTGAAAATTAATGACGTCAGTGCTCACCTTCGAGATTTTTTGCCGATTGATACAATTCTGTTTTATAGTTAGGACATACAATACGGTATTTTGTGCGATATTCAGTCAGCTTTTTTCGGCGTGTATCCGTAGAAATAGTCAGTGTATCCATTAGCATACTCGTATTTTTACAAAAACGTTAGTTAACAATCGAATCACCAGCATATTGATATAATAACATGAAAAAATAACGTAGTGTGTATAATTTTCAATAGAAGTAGGAGATTTAAACATGCCCGCTTTCTCATGAGGCCTTGATGGCTTAATTGGCAGAGTTTTACTCCCGGGTAGAGTAGAGGTTCCGAATTCGAGTCTCGATCATGACCATTGTTCTTTTTACTTTCTGGATGTTTTTTCATATATTTGATATTATTTGCATATTTCTAAGAATATTTACAATTGTGAAGTTATAGAACTATGATTTATTTAACGAAATTAGATAAATACCATGAGTAAGGTTATAATTTTTATTTTTTAATTATGTTATACGAGATGTACTTCATAGCTAGGTCCATAGAGTATTGTTTGGGCAACGCCCTTAGATTTTTACAAAATTCAAATAATCAAATTGAATAATATTATTAAAAAATTCTGACAGTTGTTGATTTATAAATCTAGTTGAGAAATCGCTTTCAGTCTGTCCAACGTATGTGGCATTACATTTTATGTGATTGCATTTAAATTCATAGATGCCAGAATGTTAAGCTTAGGTATTCTACTTTTACTTTTAGAGTTTGCAATATTTTGCTAGTTCTAAAAGTAATATTATTTAAACGATATGTTTTTTTTTTTCGTTATTCTCAAAGTTATATTATATGTAAGAAAAATTACTGTCACCCTTAAAAAAAAAAAACTAAAAAATAGCTGAACTTAATTTTTTTATCTAAAAAAAAATGGAGCTCTTCAAATTTAACACAAAAACTGTCTATACTCGTAAATAAAAAATATATTTAAAAAAAAACTTGGTTGAAAACAAAGTTTAACAGAAATGAAAGCGTGAGTTTTATTATCATAACAATGGATTGGGGAAAATCTGAGTTTTTCAATTTATTATTTGGCAGGAGTGGTAGTGGCAAGGTGTTGTTTCATTAGTTAATTTTGCAGGAAAACACATTGTCAGTTAGATACCCTTGCCTGTTTTAAGCTATTTGTCGTCGATAGTTACTAACCGAAAGGCGACGGACTGCCATATATTAAAAAATATATATTATAAGCATGCTCGTTATGATTTTGTTATCCATGTACCTTTTAATTGCATTAGTGTACATTTCTAATTTAACCTCCGTGTAACTTATAAAAGAATAACACAACATATATTGTCAACAACCTTGTTTACGACTAGATGGTAAGCAACAACAAATACTTTGTTAGATTAGATATAAGGCATGAATATCGCCCTTGGCACGAGAGATTTGACGAAATAAAACGAGTAAAAATAATTTTAAAGCGTTATTACAAAATTGAAGTAGAGCAATAATTGGATGCCATATCACCATAGACCGTAGTCATAGAATATTGTGAAATTTATTAACATTGCAATACGCTAGCAATAATTTTTGTATAAAAGAAGGAAATGACGTGGAGATTTTACTTAATTATTACACCAATTCCACTAGAGATTTGCGCATTCTCTATTGTTGAAAAGTAATTACTTTACTTCTCTTCTGTACCCATAACCATTTTCTCTCTTTAACTAACATTTTCTTACAATAATCCGTTTAATGAAAATTAAATAAAAACTTTGTATAAGACGAACAGAGATATTATTTTAATTTATATTACCAACTGGTTCCGCTTAGCCTAAGCATCATCGGGGTACAAAATAAAACTAAGCAAAAAATACACAGTGTGTGGTTATACTCGTATATACTAATACATACAGAGGGAAAACACAATATAAAATACATTTTTAAATAAAAACAGTAAGAAAACAAAAGAATAACATCTAAATTTTAACAAAGACACGAAGATAAAGATACAGATAATATGAAATGAAAGAGGCAAAACGTCAACTGACAGCATGATAAAATAATAATGAGAAATTTTATGAGCTAAGGGGAAATATACCTAATATTGGACTACTGGATAAATAAATTTGATTGATTATTAAGAATATGAATATAAATTTGAATGGCTTTCTTTGTTTCTAGTGCTTCTAAATTATTTAATCTGTTGCCATGATCGTTTTTTATGGAGAATATGGGCACCGATGCTTTTATTAAAAGTATGATCTTTTTCAATAAGATGATTGGTAAATTCTAAAAAAAATGTGATTATTTAAACATCAAAGAAGGTTTGCCATCGCCAAAAGTCTTTGATTTCAAGTCCTTGTCGCAGAAATAATCTGTTCTTTTTTGTATTAAAACTATAAATAATTAATTACCTTTGTGAGTGCGTACGTCTGTACAAGTGCGAATTTTTCAAAATTTGAGCTAATGTTAAATGAAAAATAATGTTTTAAGATCCCTGCCTACCTAATAAAAGTACATATAATGTATTTCAGCAGACAGTATTCTATATTGGAAATGGGTGGATTAAAGCAACTAATATTTTTTTTGGAAAGTCAAATTACATACCGTTTTTTTTTCGGGTTACAACACGTAATATGATGATTCGACCGGTAGCTGAGTGGAATAACACGTCGGATTTCCACTCGGGCGTCGTGGGCTCAATCCCTCTGCTGGCTAAGTCCTCCATCATTGCACAAGCAACATTTCCCGCTTATTATGATGGTAGTAGGAGTTTTTCAAATATTGTGAGGTTATTCGTAACCCGGGAATGTTTGTCATTCTTTAAGAAAATTAACAACTTTTTTCTAATATGTAAATATCATTTTCGTTCACCATGCCTTACGATTATTTTTTTATAAAAAGGTTTCCAAAAACTATCAAAAACAAATTTGTAGATAACATAACAACGTTATAAAGGGGAGAACAAAATAATGTTATAGGTACGTAAATAGCTACGTCCAGACTCCACTCGGAAAGCATTTGAGGCAGTTCCCAACCAACAAATACATAATTTAGAAGTCAAAAGGGCAAAATAGAGTGTACAAAATCGTTTTTTTTTATGATAATATATTAGGCCCTTTCCCTTAATGTTTAACAATGTCTTGATACTTGTTCGCACTTGTCTAACTGTGGACAAAGCTTTTGACATTTAGGTAACACTCGTAGGCTGGCGTTTCGATTTCCGTTGCAGGGAGACGTCGCAAACGTATCTGACAAATGGCAGACTTCTCGTCAAGGGAGACATTTTTTTAAATAAATTGCCAAGGACCTGTCGCAATGATCAATGACTAAAAAATGTAATGAGTCGGTATGTAGGTACCCTTTTGAATTGGCAATTGTTTTTATGCAGTGGAATGATGTATTATTATTGTGAATTACTCATAAAACCAATCTTCCGTTAGCTGTAATGATTCAATAACAATTTGGGCGAAACACAATGGAGTAGTGCCCAGTGCCTTAGCAACATGGGTCGTCAACAATTCGAATTAATTAACATATTAATTTTAACGCTCTCACGTAATCATGTGGAATTCAATTTCGAGAAGACTCTTTTCCTCTTCTGAAAGAATGTACAAGTATATACGTAGCTCGGCTAATTGGGACGGGCCCACACTAGCAATTCCAGGTTATTCAAAATGTAAGACAAGCTTAGTATTTTCATTTTCCGTTACGTTGTATAATTATTTATTTTTTAATGTTTATACTAAACATCCTAACTTTCCCGAGCTAGTGGGGTTATGTCATACCCACAGGTACTGTGTGAGGCCGTTGGAAGAAGGAGGGGAGGAGGAGGGAATAGGAAGGTTATGAAATTCTTTACTATTGAGATCTCAAATTGCCATTTCAAGCAACGTTTCGATTATCAGTTAACCAGGGAGATACTTGATAATCGATAGAGTATCTTGCACTCTGGACGTTTCGACAATATACGACTGCATACATGTTTGTGACTTTATCTTTCTTCTGCCTTTTAAGGGAGTAATTTTCTCTGTGAGCATTTAATTGGAAAATGGACAAATCAAAGGCGAAGTAGAGTAATAACTTTTTACTGATATTACGTCTTCTTCTATGGTTTTGTCTCCCTTATTTCGTGTTATCAGCCGAAATTGCAGTTAAATGGTAAAGTAATTAATAATCATCTGAATCAACTGAATCAACTGAATCAACTGAATCTACTGAAACAACTGAATCATCTGAATCAACTGAATCAACTGAATCTACTGAAACAACTGAATCAATTGAATCAACTGAATCAACTGAATCAACTGAATCAACTGAATCAACTGAATCAACTGAATCAACTGAATCAAATGAATCAATGAATCAGCTGAATCAACTAAAACAAGCGAATCAACTGAATCAAATTAATCAACTCAGTCAACTGAATCAAGTTAATCAAATTCATCAAACGAATCACTTTCACCAAAATTAAATAAATAAATCAACTAAATAAATTAACCAAATAAATTGAATTAATATAGTCGTGGCGCTTTCGCAGCTGCCTGACGTGTTTTAGTCTTTCTTGTTATTTTTCGCCAAATAAGTAGGATATTTCGCGAAATTACTTCTTTAAAATTACACTAAAATTACCGTTGTTGTGTATAGGTTAAGTGAATAAACTCTAAATAATTTTAAAGTGACTAGTTTCGACGTAATTTCGATTTTTAAGGAATGCATGCCGAGATAAAATTGTGTTGTGTTCAACCCACTCTCCCAACTCCTGCGGAGAAAATAATAATAATTTTTTTAAATGTGTATTTGTTTATTAATATTTTTTTGAATATTTTTTTAATTTCTCGCTCAAATGCCACAAGTTCTCTTGCAATGTGTCAGTATTGCCCCGTCACGGAGCGCCGCGAGGTTGTCCCAGTTACGTTGTGCAACGCGCAACGGTAATGGCGTTTCCCTCCGACATGACGTGACAAAACACTCAATATGCCTTATGATTCACTTACGTGATACGTGATGTTATTGCCCTACTGATAGTTTTTTCTAACTGTCTCGGAATATTATTTAGTTCCCAAGATTGAATGGAGACCACTTTTTTTTATCTTGGGCACAATGTAACACACTGGTATTCGGAATAATAAGTAACATGAAACCATTGTTGCCCCGATGCCAACGGGGTTTGTGATCAAAGGTTTTTTTTACCACTTAGATCCTATATAAATTTATTTTTTAACCAAATCTCTCCCTCTGTATATATATATATAACCGCACACTTTGTATTTTTTGTTTAGTTTAATTTTGTACCCTGATGATGCTTACGCTAAGCAAAACCAGTCGGTCTTAAAAAATTAAATCTGTGGTCTTATACAAAGTTATTATTTCATTTTGGAAGAAAAATGAGAGATATGGCGTCACTTGTTACCCATCCATAATACAATAATTTGACGATAGGCAAAATGAGAGATATGGCGTTACATGTTACCCATCCATAATACAATAATTTGATGATAGGCAAAATGGGAGGTATCCGGAAAGATCGATTATTTGGAGAATCGATACATCAATATTCTAATAGATAATCGATTCAGATTTATGCGAATAAATGAATGGCTGCATTTTTTTAAAGCTTGTTGTAATGATGAATTTAATTTGTTTAAGAGCGTCATGGTCAATAATTGTAAAAAAATTACGATGTTTCGAAATTATGGCAATTTTCGATGTGTGTTTTTTTTTATCAGAGTGTTTTAAAAAGTTTTGTTGATACAAAGCTGCGTAAAGTTTTGTTGACTTATATTTTAGGTTCTTTTTAATTATGCTTATGGGTAGGTGTAGAGTTACTTCTTGGATAAATTGAATGCTTCCACACGAGTGGCTAACTGGTCAATGATCAAAGCCCGTTGAAAAACCTCGAGGGACTTCAGTTGTAGACTTATAGCACCTGTGCAGCCTTCTAGACTACACAGGAATTAATGGTAATCCTAGCATATTATTCGTTATGTTTAATAAAGTAAAAATTTGGTGGCAGTGAGTAAACTGAGGTTCATTGAAATAATCCAATCGTAAAAGTGCAAGAGGTTTGTGGTCAGTGACGTTATGTTTATGTAAGCATAGAAAAAACGTCTTCCTGTGATTTTTTTGTTCATTTTTTTTAGTTCAGAACACTTAATTTGATTTCCAGTTAACAGTGTAGTTACAATGTTAAATCAAATCAGAGCAATCATTCGCGACGGAAAATATTATCAAAATTATCAATTTAGCAGAACGAATTATTCCAGTTATTATTTATCATTAATCTTGATGTGACTAGTTTATATTAAATGACACGCTGCAGGCGAGAGAATTTAGAGAAAGGTAACATTGAAACCAATAGAAGACGAATCAGCTGTCTCCCAATGGTGTCAAAATACATCAGAACTGATTTGTATATGCTACAGGTAGAGAATGTAGAGTAAAGAAACCTGGGCATCATTGGGAGGCCCATCCATAGTGATACTCCTGAATTTGTGGGTCCATAAAATCAGATCACAACCAGAATTCTCTTCGGACACAAGGGTAAACGGTGATGATCAGAACTTGACAGATATAATAAAATGTAACCTTCAGTATAATAATTTAGTTCAGAATGTATGCATAGGTAGTCTATTGTAATATGGTAGAACAATTTTACAACAACTAATATTAAGTCATGCATTTGTAAAAATATCGACAGCAAAAAAATATTGTAGAAGATATTTGACGGTATCTTGTCTCCAGACAAGGGTGATTCCATCCAGGCAGGCATGGCATTGATAATAGTATTTTTTGGATGATGTTCTCCACGCCATAGGTTTCCCGTGTGGTGGCGGAGAAGTGCTGATCAACGGATGCGGTTTCTATTACCGCCGTTGTGCAAAATATATAATGAAAATGATTTATTTCTCTTATATCCGTGCTTTTGAACGGTCTCTGTCATTCTGAGTAATTTTTTTTGGGTTTGAAGGACATTACATGCATAAGTATCATCTGTCGTAAAAAACATTGAAAATATATATTAGAATATTGCTTGATGCCATAATAAACGCGTGTAATCTAATTTGGCGCTTCTAATTATGAAGTAATACCGTGGAGGGGTTTTCCTAGCTATATTATGTTGAAATTTATTTCCAAGAATGTGTTCAAACCATCGATGTCTAACTAAATTTAACCTGTAGATTGGTAATTCGAACGAAATGGTATGTAAACACTTTAATTTACTCTATCTTTTGTGCAGAACTTTTTCTAAGGCATAACTCGTATTGATGAATAAAAAATCCAACCGCTGCGGAGCGATTCGAACGCGATCCAATCGATTACTAAGCTATACACCAAATTATTAAGCCACCTCAAATCGAAAACTTGACATAATGGCAATTTATAAAAACATTCAATTACTACACACTTGAACAATTTCATCGTACTGTCGCAATCATCTCTTATCGTACAGTACGTCTTCCTCTTTTTGATGTGGGACTATGACATCTCCAATTATTAGAAATATTGTGTCGCTGGAGGAAGTGAGGGGGTCTCTGAAGATAGCCAAATTTACTTTGAGCAAAGTTTTCACTAAAAAGATTTCAAATAACGTTTTCACGCGGGACTCCACTGCACTAAAGGGAGCTCTGTCATATAATTACGTGACTTTCTCTGAAGCGCTTCTTGCGTTACAAAATGATCATTAGTTTATCAAAGCAATTGTCGTTAAGACCATTAAAAGCTATGAAAAGACTTTTCACTTTCAACAGACATGCAATCTATTAGCGTTGTCGCCTACCACTTTAGAAACGACTTACTTCTTTAATTCTTCTTAACCGCTTCAAGAACCATCAAGATTAATTATAACTCATTGCATTAACACACAAATAAGTGCGATAAGTCTTTCTGTATTTGGTTCCCACTTGCATGAAAATGTAGCCAAAATCAAATCGTTTCGAATCGTTATGGTCCAGAGGCAGAGACGACGAAACGAATGGGTCGGTATTCGGAGGTACTCGAATTCCTTCAATGGTTGAGTTGCCATTATGTTGTGGATTCCAAAAATGTGTTTACATCATCATTCTAGAATTGATAAGTCACGCTGAACTACGACTCAAATCAATTGAGAAAATCGACAAACCAAACTTATTCACCGAAGGCTGGAGTCACATTAGGGTCCCACTTTGACCTGCACCAACTTTCGTCCACCATACTTGTACGTAATTCACTGTACAGGGCCAAAAGTAATTATTAATCTGAAAATTTTTAATTTTCTTATAATCTTAGGTTTTATACGATTTTAAACTTTTGAAACCTGTTGAGAGAACGATATTTAAAAAAAAACAATTCTTTAAAAGCACAGTTTTGGTCGGACATATGCCTAATTAGGCGGGAGTGGAACTAATAATTTATGTTAATATTCCGCCCTTTTGATAAGTCAATACATATTTGGCTATGCGAAGTAAATTTGAAAGCTTATTAAAAAAAACATTGGAAGGTTACAAACAATTAAGCTGTATTGATTGATTACAAGTCCGGTCTGGGACATGAGAGTTACTGCAACACCACTCTTGCAAATATATCATAATATATTTCACTTGATGGTGCCATCGTGCCATGTACGCTTGATCATCGATGTGCAGTATCCAAAGGATACATTTAAGGTAAATCCACGTGTTACAGCAACGTGAATCATACAACATAAACCAGACAGCGAAGCCAATATATTTATAAAATTTTACTTGAGTAAAATATGTTGCTGCAAACTATCAACGAATAATCACGTTTAAACATAAAATAAGATAGACGTTTTAAATACTGCATTGGTCTCCCGTATCTCATGGATATTTATATATTTTGCGGATTTTTTCTGCCTTTATGCTGTATGCCATGTAGTTGAATTTTTAACACAGAATAAAAGATCTAAAGGCACAAGGTCAAACAAAACATAAAAAAAACATAACACAAATAATATCATTTTTTGGTTATGGTCTTCAGAATTGAGTGCCTTTTTATGGCTATTCACACTCCATCGCATGGTTATTATTTCATGAATAAATTTAACGCTATCTGTTTCTAAATATTTCAAATAGAATTTACCCAAGGGTGTCATAAGGTTACACAAGTTTTTCAAATGCGAAATTTGCATAAAAGCTGGCAAGTGTTGTTTCCAATAAGTATCTTCTAATGTTGGCTTGGACACTGGCGTTCATAATAGGAGGAAGTGATAGTGTGTTCGATAACCGTAAGGTAAAGCCTCTCTCCAGGCCCAGAGGTCACGGGTTCGGACAACGCTGAATAGTGCTCGAGCGAGTGCAAATCCTATTGCGCAAGCAGTTTCTAATGTTTGCATTGAAGGTTCAACGTTGCACAAGGGGGGAAAGATTAATATAACTATGTAGCTTTCCTTCAAGTTAGACGTTTTTCTAAATTAAAAATTTTAAAAAAAAAGGTTTTGTTCAGAAGCGTGATAGCTGGCATCATCAATAGCAGGTTGGTCATGCAGAATGAAAGCCTGAACATTGTCAATCTTTTCGCTACTTAAAGTAATAGTCGGGGACATCAGACAAACTTTCGAATATGTGATATTTGCTTTTCAACTTAAAGAAGTATTACTTAAGTGTACTCCAACTAAGCTATTTCAGTTCAGAATTTTTAAAATAAAATAAAATAAATATTCCCAGAATGAGTTTTTTTAAACTCCTTGGGATTAATATACCAAATGTATTTTGTATGTTGATATTTTAATTTAAAAAATACCCTTATCGTCATCTAGTACTCACACAACTAAATTTGGAATTAACTCCTTACAATACATAGCATATACACATTGCAACGCATTACCCAATGAATTAAAATTCCCAGTTGCGAACAAAAAAATATTGCCAAAAGCACTTAAAGGATATTTTCTCGAAAATTTTATAAATCAGTGATGTGTCCTATCTGTGAGACCTCTGTGTGTGTGAATGACTTTCTTGTTGTATTTGTGATGTTTATCTAGTTAGTCTCTACTCCTATGAGTCTCTTCTTGATGTATTTTTTCGCTTGTTCCCTTTTCTTTTGTGCTTCCTATTTGGAATTTGTAAAAATATTATTTATTTTTGTTTTATAATGTTGCCCTTCCCAGAATGAGTTTTTTTTTACTCCTTGGGATTAATACACCAAATGTATTTTGTATGTTGATATTTTAATAAATAAAATGATTGTGTGTAATTGTAATATTGCAGGCATCCGAGTAGTCGCTGATAATTGGTACACGTATAGCATAGTCCCCCAGATGGCGATATCTCGTGAATATATTTTCAACCTTTACCAATATCCAAGGAGTTGGTGATAATATTTAGAAGAAAAAATACAAAAAAATCTGATAACTGGTAGCACAGTGGTATGTTTTGTGGTTCTGGACCCAGAAGTCGTGGGCTCTAAATCTAGTACACTCAAATATAAAAAAAACAGGAATGTACGTCATGTTGATTTTTCAGCTAAATAATTAAACTCCGTTCCAGGGTAGTGCAAACTTTCAGTATTGCTCAGAGTCTGGACCTATTCCATTCCATTCAGAATTAAAAAGCACCTATCTTTATTACCTTTTTTATTTTCCTCTACTCTATCCCTTCCCATATTTCTACCTGAGAAACTCTGGGCAATGGAACTTCTATGCGGTACAAAAACATAACTTGTGTTCTCATTATTATTTTTTTTGCTGACCTATCAGAATGTTGAAAAAATGATAAGATTAAAAAGTATCATCTAATAATCTATTGAATTATTAAACAGATATTATTTTCATTGGCTTATTAAGTTTGGAATTGGTGTTTACATTCAGAACAATCTATTTGATAACCTTAGCTACAAAAAAGAGCAATCTCCATTTGTGTTTTATAACATCCTTTTTTCATAAATAAGAAAAAAATCAGAAGCTGTTGAGGAATTAGTGTTTGACTTGCTTGAATAAGCATATTGACGATTGAAAAATAAATGTGTGCTATTTGCATATTGTTCCAATCGAGAAGTTCAATTGGGGTGCATAATGCAGAATTAAGTAAAACGATTTTTCGTTAATCATACTATTCTAATGAGTATATACATAACGACCTCTTCGGTCGAGTGGCTTTTAGCCAGACTAGAGCGTCTTGCGCTCGACTACGAATCTAGAAGTCACAGGTTCAAATCCTGGCGTGCACAAATAAATTATAAAATGAATATGTGTTATTTCACAATTAATTCCCATAAAATAATATTTGCAGCACGTTCCAGAGTGGTAGATGCTCTAAGTATCGCCCTGGTGAAAGACCACCATTCAGAATCGGAACGTTGCTTGAAATGGCTTTAGCCGTGTTTGGTGACCAGATCTGAATAGCCAGGTACTTCCTTACCTTCCTCTTCCACATATCCTTCTCCTCCACACTATCATAGTCCCAGTGGCTCCAGATAGTTGAAAGCAGTTGGGACTTTTGTGTGGTATTTACCATAAAAAAATGAAAAAAAGTGAATAATTAAAAATGACGAAAAACCTTTCCGAACTTATTACCTTTGCAATGGCTACGTTATTAAAAGAAACACTGTAACATTATGTAGGTACATCACATTATTTACAGATATATAGTTGTGCCGAAACCGGTTAGCATGTTCTTATAATAAATTTACTTACGCAAAGTTACAATGATTCATTTAAAGATATTTGAAAATAATCCAAAACCAATACACATAAAACAACAGTTCATCTTTGAACAAGTCAACTTAGATTATGCAATAAATAAAAACTTGAAGATTCCAAAAAGAAGATGGTCTTTGGTCTCCAATCAGATAAAATATGCATTTGTAATGCTTGAAAATTTTCGTACGACCTGTCAATGGCAAAAAACTCTCAAAATAGTATGCAAATGATTGTAAACAAACCTGAGACACTCAGAAACTCCAAGACGAGAAAAATTCCGCAAATCCAGTTTATGTAATTCTTCGATCGCATCTTCACAACAGTCACAAAAATAGATAAGCAAAACTACTGTTTATAAAATTAGATAATCATAGATCATGTAACAGAGATTTTTGTTTACAACATCGATGCAAATATTTATACTTACTATTATTATTAGAATTTATATTTTACACTGTGTTAACTTAAATAAATATTTTATTAGTCAACTTTTTGTTTGTTTATGGCACTGTTGTTGTTTTAGAAACAGATTTATAAGGTTTAATTAATTTATATTCGATACCTTAAAGCACGCGACCTCTTGGTGGCCCGGTCTGGCCTGCACTGAGTTGAGGTAACCTAAGTTGATGGCCATTCCTCTTCGCAATACCGGTGAATCAAAGATCCGCGAGAGAATTGGAAAGTTAAGAGGAAATCTGTAAAAAGCAACTTTTGACTAAACATTTGCAGATTCCGCACAATGATTTTAGTTGGACATTTTTACAATAATTTTGATTTTAATAGCAAATGATGTGATTTTATCATGAAGACTGGTTTAACACCTGGTTACCCGAGCGATGTTAAGAATGAAATGAAATAAAAAGGTTCGGGTTTTGAATAAAGACAAGTTCTTAGTTCGCAATTCTTTCAACTTAAAGAAAACATAGCTTCCAACAATATCATTTTTATACAGCAGAGATTTATTTGTTCGTGCAATGTATATTTATTTAAATTTACAACACAGTAAAATATATTATGATAAAATCGTCTATCCAGTGGCGTGCAATGGCGTGGTCACCGCCTGAGCAGATCAATTGAATATAGGAAAATATTTTGCGCAAGTTTTCTCCGTCAATTTTTCTAATGGATTGTTTGTAAGATTATGTTCAATAACGTTGTGAGAGATGTACCAAAAAATGGTCCAAAGACAACTGGACTAAAATAAATCTAAAATGTTCTATAAAAATCGTAAAAATGAGGGAACAAAGCCTAGTCTCGGTATTAGTCTATGTTTGAAGTTAAATGAGTTTGACCAAAAACATATTGTATCAACTATTTTACTACCATTTGCTTTTTATTAATAAGCAAAATGAAAGATTAATAATGTTTAAAGTAAATATCTTATCTTACATAATCATTTGGTTATATTCAATTTTATTAAAATAAAATTATTGAATTTTCCCTAACGTTCATGACAATTTTTTTCAAAACTTTTCAATTTTATAAAATAGATAATCATTTCCTAATTTCATTTTAAAAATAAAAAATTCTTCTAGTTTCATTTAATTTTCAATAAAAATAAAATAATCTAAATAATTCATTGTTATTTATATTCTAATTAAATTGGGTTGATAAGATAATCCGTGCGCTTACGAGTTTTTAGATACGCCACTGTAAAATTCGAAACATGAATATATTACCGACACAATAAACCTAATTAAGAACATATTGTGTAAGGCGTAGCATATTATTGAAAACAGTTGGAATACTATATTATTAAACCGATTGATGCGGTGAATAAATTAAATGGAGTTCTGAAATTGAACACAATTCCAATCATTGTGACCTGCATTTTATTATTAACATGGTATTATAGACTAGTAAATAATCTGGACCCGAATTTTCTGTTGTGGTAACTTATCAGGACGCATGCTACCGTAATTATTAAATATTTTATTACGCAATGCACTCAAATTGCCTTCGTTCTCGTTTTGCGGGTTTAATCTACAAATGTAATTAAAGCAATTCCATATTATAATACTGAATACTCGGGCAACGACAAGATCCTTGCCTACCAACTAGAAAGATATTCTCAAAAAAACGCACGTATAGAATATTAAGATTGAAATCTTTCTTGAGTTTTGCAATCAAATTTACTGAATACTCGGGCAACGACAAGATCTTTGCCTACCAACTAGAAAGACATTCTCAAAAACGCACGTATAAAATATTAAGATTGAAATCTTTCTTGAGTTTTACAATCAAATTTACTGAATACTCGAGCAACGACAAGATATTTGCCTACCAACTAGAAAGATATTCTCAAAAACGCACGTATAGAATATTTAGATTGAAATCTTTCTTGAGTTTTACAATCAAAGTTACTAAATATTGCAATTGATTATATGTTATATTAGATCATGAAATGTCTGAAACGTTATGCATATTTCAAAACTATCTTACTTTTCCTTATTTTTAAAATTAATTGTTTTACTTTACATAGCTAACAATATTTTACTCAATGCTAACAGTAGGTTTAAATAAATAATAATCTTTTTCGTGTAATCTTAATAATTGTAATACTTACCTCCCAATTGAAAAAATCTCGTGCTTAGAGAGGGGTACCTACTGTCATGAGTTACATTTTCGTGACTTACTGTTTCTCTTGTCTCTAGGCCGCGATAGTGTTATATGTATTTTTTTTAAATAATCATAGTTTTGAGAAGATTGCATTGTACAGAATTAACACGAACCTTATTTCTTGGGCACAGACCCGATCTTGAGATTATATTGTTAATCCGCCCACGTGAGCTTATAAATAATGTTGTTTTCATTTCTTTCTAAATCTACTAATTTCTTACTTTTATTATGTATTCAATGTTTATCTCAGAAGACATCACATTAAATAAATGTTTTCCTCGAATGGATGTACTTCTCCGAGAAGGTGTTGCATAATATCATGGCTGTTATCATTGGCTAAGTTTTTTTTTCATTCAATATTAATTTTCGTACATGCCTTTAAAAACTTTAAGCTTGTGCCTGTTTATCACTTAAATTATATTATTTTGTTTCTAGGTCAATGTAACAAACCAATATTGATTTGAACAGTACAGTAGAACCTCGGCTTACGAACACAATTCGTTCCGGAAACATATTCTTATTAAAAACACTCTAACCAAGTATATCATAGCGAAGTTCCTTATAAGAAATAATGGAAACTATGATAATCCATTCCAAAACATTAAAAAAATGTTTATATATAAATATATATATTTTTTTTTTTTAATAAAATGTTAACATACAAAATACATTTGGTATTAATCTTATATTAAAAAACTTTCTGGGATTAAACAACATTCTGTGAGACTCAAGTATAATGGAAATGGTCATGATCAAGTTGAAGGCGATTAAAAAAAACCACGGATTTGTTTATATTTTGTTTCCCCCTTTCTCTTCCAAGGTCGCTGGCAACAATAAAAAAAGAAGTACAAATATTCAAATTACAAATAATGCCTAAAACATACATTTAACAGTTGTATATTAATCTTATTTGGAGGTGATTAACCTGGCCCCGTAAAGGGTTAGACAGATTATTTTTTCTCCGGGACGCGCCCGTCATCCCGCTGGTTGCTGCCTCAGTCTGGCCGACCGAGCCCAAGGGCTGATTCCTTCACGTCATTCGGGCTGAAATATACATTTTAAAATGATTAACATTTCTAAATAATACAATAATCATACGGAAGGGCAACGTTATAAAACCACAAGGAATAATATTTTTACAAAGACTTATAAATTCCAAATATGAAGCAAAAAAGAAGAGGGAAAAAGCGAAAAAACACATCAAAAAGAGACTCATGGAAAAGAGACTCATAGAAAAGAGACTCATAGGAGTATAGATAGATAAACATCACAAATAAAATAAGAAAGACATTCACACACACAGAGGTCTCAAAGATGGGACACATCACTGATTTATAAAATTGTCGAGAAAATATCCTTTAAGTGCTTTTGCCAATATTTTTTTGTTCGCAACTGGGAGTTTTAATTCTTTGAGCAATTCATTATAATGTGTATATGCTATTGTAAGGAGTTAATTCTAATTATGATAATGATTAATACTAAATATAAATGCAATCGATCTTTTATTATTTATTCATTTTATTTCGGATTTGGCAGAAATATGACATTGCATTATCCCTGCAGCCTCGCTTGGCTGGTGCTTTCCTACGAAATGTTAAATGTTTTCCACATTTGACAAATTGCTTGCATACGTAATACTTTTTCAAAACATTGATTATTTTTTTTTAAATTAAGAAAACAAAATTTTTGTTTCTCAAAACGAGTTATCTATAGTTTTAGACGGATTCTTATCCACTTTAACACTTTTGATAGTAGGTACCCCGCTCATAGCACGAGAACTTTCTCAATTAGGGAGTTAATTATTAAAATTTAGAAATTATAAAGATTACATGACAAAAAAATTATGTACTTGTACCTACTGTTGGTATTGAGTAAAATAATGTTTATGGTATACAGTAAAATAAAAACTAAGTAAGAAGAAAAAGTAAGGGAGTTTAATCAATTACATTATTAAGCAAATTTGATTGCAAAATTTAAGAAAAATTTCTATTTTATTAGTGCGTTTCTGAGAATATCTTTCTAGTTGGAAGGCAAAGATTTTTTCGTTGCCCGAGCATTCAGTATTTCAATATGAAATTGCTGTATAGCAATATATTGCTCGTTTATCAAGTTGA
This sequence comes from Drusus annulatus, assembly GCA_022651775.1. Lineage (NCBI taxonomy): Eukaryota > Metazoa > Arthropoda > Insecta > Trichoptera > Limnephilidae > Drusus > Drusus annulatus. The sequence goes on along the minus strand of JAGWCC010000305.1, from coordinate 30,671 downwards.
AATTTATTAAAAAAGTTCTGTTAGTCTCGTGAAACACTCAATCCCGCAATCCGAGGTTCCACTGTATTTTCAGCTTGAAACATGTATTAAAATGTAAAAGTTCCTCGGGCGTACATGTATATTGTACAAATAAATGTTTTAAGTGTTCTGAATAAAAAAAGCTTCTCCAAAAGCAGTATAATTTATTTAATACAATATCCAGTTTAAGTGATGAGAAGACCATCAGTTGCAATAATCTCGTAACGTTTTGTCAATTTATGTAAATATTTATGTCGCGTCAATATCTAATCATTTTTGTATGAATTTGAGTATTTTCGTAAAAAATATGAAATTTACAAGCATTTTACAAATTTGATGTGATGAAATGGTGCGTCAGTTTAAGCACGCCCTGTAAGTATTTTGTTTACCCAATCCAAGCCAAAACCCAACCCTCTTTGTATTTCGTTCTGAAAATGAATACAATCTTGAAACTAGTTTTCTCTGATAGACACATAATGCTTTTTAATAAATTATTGACCATATATATAATCCTACGAGCTAGCACTCCTTTATTCCTTTCGGGTTTATAAGGCAGTCAAATAACTTGTCGAAGAAAATCGAGCTGCGTTACAATCCAAAATGTTGTCTTTTAAAAACGTAAATCAACAGCACCGCTATCGTATGAAAAACCCGAAAGTTTTTACAGATAAAATTGAACCATTCAAGTTTGTTTCTTCGCTTTTAGCATTGAAAAGCTATAGAGTAATTGACAACCATATAACTACAGTTCACTGGATCACCAAACTGCAACAATTTTCGTACACAGTTATCCTTCTCTTAGAAGTTTTTTTTATTGTTCATCCAATTTTTAGTAAAATCAACGCAACTTCCGCAGTATTTTATATAGCGAGCTGTTTGATCCACATCACTGGCACATTAAACGTTACCATCTTTTGGCTTTCGAATATAAATTCTATAATTTTAATAAAAATTATGAAAAACTTTGATAAAATTGAACGATTGGTTCCGAAGATGAACGGATTCATCCACAACAAGAATCGAACGAATATGTTCATTCATTTCGTGATCATATTGTTCATATCTTATAACCTGGTTTCGGCAATGTATTCAATCAAAGATGATTTGGCCTGGTATCCCAATTTATTTCTGTATGTGTACATCATAACGACGGATTTTTTAGTATATCAGTTTTGCACCATCATTCATATGATAAGTTCTTACGCTAACCTGATAAACAACTGCCTCACTAAGAAATTCAAAAAACCGGGTCTCAATTATGATTATAACAACAACGACCCGTTGATGACTTTTTTGAAGAACAAAATATTACAGTACAAAACGATTTCTTCTGGAAAAAACTCAAAATCCCCTCAAGTTGAGTTAGTCGACTTGGTGAGAATATACAACAAATTGATGGACAATTTGGACTTAACTAATTATAAATATAATTTCGTGGTTAGTAGAGCAAATTACTTTCATTGAAATCTGTTATACATTATTCATAGCTGTGATTGCTGCAAAATTACGATTCGGACTGCATAGTTCATAAATATAACATTGCGAGATCGACGAATGAACATGTTTTTTATAAGCAATAATGTGAACGCTCTTCTAAGTCATTCTAGAAAGCCGCAACAGGTCATAACTTCAGAGTGGTAGATACTCTAAGTATCGCCCTGGTGAAAGATCACCATTCAGAATCGAAACGTTGCTGGATATAGCTTTAGCCGGGATCGGTGCTCAGAATAGCCCTGTACTTTCCAACCTTCCTCTTTCTCATCTCTTTCCCCTCCCCACTACCTTCGTCCTCACAACATACCTCAATTGGAGATGTCATAGTCTTACTGTCTCTAGACGGTGGCGAGCAGTTGGGGCTCTTGTGTACTCAATATAAAAATAAATACATAAAAAAACTAGTACGTCTGGGTTGAAATAGAATCGTGAGAGATGGATAAGAAACTGTGTTAAGTTTGAGGAATTATTAAAAACGCCCAAGAGAGAGAGACTTGACTGAAATGAAGGAATTATGAGAGATTAGGTTATTTTGGGGGCATTATGAAAAACTGGGTGGAGAATGAGAAATTATAAGAGACGGCTTAAAAATTGGGCTAAGTTAGAGTAAAGTTAAATTGTGAGATATGATTGGGAGAACGGGTTACTGGGTTAAAATTATGAGAGATGTCTAGGAGATTAACTTGAGTGGGAGGAATTGGGTGAGATCTACCTAAACCTGAGTATTTATTTTCCAGCTGCTGTTAGGACCGATCCCGTACATATTACACACGATCGTGAGCCTACCGATTGTCTCAGGTTTCGTAAGTTACACGTTCACATGTAATTGTATCATCCAATTAAACAAATACAATAGTTACGTGTTTCGCTTTTAGAGTTTATCAGTACAATTGCTGGTTGGGTCGTGGTTCGTTCACAATTTACTAAACATTATGGCTGTAGCAGTGTCCACTGAAACTCTGTTGGATGATGTTAAAAACACGAGGTTGATAGTTGGCCGGTTGTTGGCTCTTGCCAGTGCTGAAATCGGTAAATATATTCAAAATAAATATTTGAAATTATGAAATGCTTATGTTAATTATCACAAAGTAGGCTACGTAAAATTATGATGTTTTATTAAAGCTTAGCACCCAAAATGGTGCTAAACTTCACCTTGTTGCATTATAATACAAGCAAAACTGCACATGATTTATTTGTAAATTCTACACGGACAGTTAGGAAATTAACTATGGTTTCCAACGAATAGAAAATTTTGCCTGTATTCTTTTAAATTCCATGAAAAACATACTAATACGTCAGTAGAAGGTGCAATTTGAAAATCAGCGAAGGCGTTTTCGAACGTTATTTTTAATATTCCAGTATGCATTTCATAAAGAATTTAAAAGATTTGTTCGTGAATTGTATTCACTGGAAACCTTAGACATTTTTCTAACTAACTCGTTTAGAATAAACGGATAAATCACGTGTAGTATTGCTTGTATTAGAAAGCCAAAAAGTGTGTATTTTTGGGTGTTGACCCTTAACTAGCACACAACATACTTGTTCCATCAATAACCAATATGTTTTCATTAATTTGCGGTTGATTGATATAACTTCATTTTATTTTAATTGTAATGTTAAATTAAATTGAATAAAATTTGTACCCCCGACCTGTAGATTTGTAGTTAAAAATCTTACCGCTGGACCACGGAGGTCATGCGGTCAAAATCTAGAGATGAATAAGTTATATTATTTTTTAATTTAAAATGTACTTAAATTGTACAGATTTTGAAATCAGGATATGGCAATACTTCAAAAAAAAAAACAGAACTTATTGTCATCCACCCCTGACATTCAAACATGTGAAAATACCATAGTTCATGTCATGCATGTACCACTCTGAAGATGGCCGTAATTGGCTGAAGCCAGTACTATCTACCAAAAAACAGTGGTAGAATGTTTAAAAAAATTGTTTTTTACTAAGGAATTCGTTTAATTAATGGAATTCTACCAAGAATTGGCAGTTTCAAAACTAGAAATGATAATAAAATTACCTCGGTGTTATTTTTCCTTTCAGACAGAGGAAGTAAGGAGCACCTTCTACGCTTCTACAATTTGTTGTCGAGCCGTAAACCCGATGTGACAGCCTGTAAAATGTTTTCTTTCAACTTTTCGTACATATTTGCGCTGGCGAGCATGATGACTAATTATATCTTACTTCTGAACCAGTTGAAGCCGCCCGATTCACCGTAAATAGAGATTATATTTTCGAAGAAAGCAATCGCTTTGTGGTTTGACATATTTAATGAAAATGGAATAATAACTTTATATAAAACCATACATTTAATACTTTTTTGTGACCGACTGATTTCGTTTAGCCTAAGCATCATCAGGATATAAAATTATATTTAAAATAATACGAAGTATGCGGTTATATATACATAAAGAGGGAGAACACAATATAAAATAAAATAAGATAACATTGAGAAAAAATATAATAACATTTATATCAGTTGACGTTTTGCCTCTTTTATTTCATATTATCTGTCTCATTCTTTCTGTTCCTTTATCACTGTTATCTTATTTTATTTTCTATCTTGTTCTCTCTCTGTATGTATACATAACCTCACACTTTGTATTTTTTGTTTAGTTTAATTTTGTACCCTTATGATGCGTAGGCTAAGCGAAACCAGTCGGTCATAAAAAAAGTATGAAAGCTATAGTTTTATACAAAGTTGTTATTTCATTTTCCTAAGAATAGATTATATTTCTTCGTGAGCCACCTGGCGTCTAGCTTTAGGTAACATACTCGTATAAGCCTTCCTCCAGTGTCTCCAGTTTTTTGGCAGCTCTCACTCATCGCTAGGAATCAGCTCAACTCACCTGTGGGCGACCTCTATTTCTTTTTAAATAAATGATATTTCAACCAACCAAAAAACAAACTCCACCCTCCTGATTTTTTTGGTTAGTTCGAATCCATTTGTGAATCAATAAGCTTAATAAATGTATATCCATACCAAAATAAAATTAATTTCTATAAAGGTAGTTTTCACGGAGTTTATAAATCCTTTTCTGTAATAAAGTTCCAATAAGTCCGTGGCCTAGAGGTATCTTGACTGTTGAATACCATTACAATAATGGACTGAAAGTGTGTGACCGTAGAGCCTGCATAATGCCAGACCAATTGCGTCTCCGGAATAGCGCATGAGGATTACTAGTTGCCAGCCCAGATGGGATTTATGTATTTATAAACTAACGGAATATTGTCCAATTAAAAAAAAATATATACAACACGAAATGGGAAAAAAGAGCAACAAATAAAGAACAGCACATACATAATATTATAATGAAACAATGACAAAAATAGGAAAAAAAATCCATTAGAAAGAACATTTAAGGTAAAGTCAAAGTTTTGGTAGAGTCGTAAATGACAAAAATAATTTAGACTGGTACTAAAAATTTAAAGACCATGGCTTGAGTTAACAAGTCTCGACATTCTGGACAGCGGAGAATTATACCCATAATTAAGAGAGTGATGATTGAGGAATAGCAATTGATTCTTTCTGAGTGTACGACAAGGAATGTTCAACAGAATGAGTTGGAATACAGAAGGTGAGTCAGTAATACAATTAATAATTTTGAAAATGCAAATTAAAGCAAAGTCTTCCCTACGCTTTTCATATAAATTTTTAATGTTTGTTCAATTTCATCATAGGAATAATCGCCTCTTTCTCGCCCTAATCTCAATTACATGGGACAACATGGATATCGTCCCTAACCTAGACCTTTAAAAATGCCGCAGGGGGGTTTCGAGATCCGAGCTAAGTGACAAACATAACATATCATTAAGTATTCAGATGATTCAAATATTGGTCAACGCCGCTTGAGAGGCAGTGGCCACAAAATGTAAGCCACTCAACACTACCATATAATAATTATAAAAAGTGGATAATATTATTGTTTAATGATAGTAAGTGTTATTGCTGCTAAAAATATTGATTAATAGTGTGTAATATTTGTAACTTTTCTTAATTCGTAAAGCCAACATTAAAAATGTAAATATAAATGTTATAACGATATCATTGATTGAATGCGTATGGTAAACCATTTCATTAAAAATACATTATTTTGTTTCACTAATTAAGCACACCACTAAGTGATAATTTAATGGTGTAGCACATTAATTGATAACTTTCATAGAGTCGTGCGTGTCGTTGAAATTTACAAAAACCATTTGAACAGATTTCCTCTACAAGTTTTTTGCGAACGCGAACAAGATCCATATAATGGATTACTATAAGATGAATAATGCCAATTTAATAAAAAATAAAGTTGAAGATTTGAAGATTATGGACATCATTTTATGTATCAAAAGTTACAGAATTCGGGGAAAAAACCGTTTAACAACACTGCATTGGATTTCAAAATTACAACTGATTGTGTATTCCACGCTATGCGTTTATGCAACACTATCTTTAATCGATCAATTTATAAATCTAGGCGGTGGTTTATTCGATTTTTCGCTCATGATTATCAATTTAGTGGGAGCCATAAACATCACTTTGTTTTGGTTAGCAAATATAAAATCAAATATATTTTTACACATTTTGAAGAACCTAGACACGATTGAAAATTACGTGCCAAATTTGAACGAATTTATGCGTGAGAAGGGACGGATTTTTATTTTGGTACACTTGATAGACTTTACGTTTTTGGCATTCAACGCGTGGGCGTCATTGGCAGGAACTAACAAATCTCCTATGGAAATACTAAGAGACATTTGGGTATTTTTTCATATAGCAGCAATGGATTCTGTAATTTTTCAGCTTTGTAATATGGTAAATATATTAAGCTCTTATTCTAACACTCTCAACATTTCACTTTGCAAGATGTTCAAAAAGCCGGAATATTATCAAATGATTGACGATCCGATTGTGGCTTTGTGGAAAAATAAAATACTGCATTACAGTACGGTGGAAAACATAAGTAATGATGAAAAGATGTTTAATAATCTTGATATTAAAACGATACAAAATCTGTACCAAAAGCTAGATGATACTTTAGATCTGGTAAATTGGAAATATAACTTTGTGGTAAGACTGCATTCTATAGTTTAAAAAAAAATACAATTTATGAACACGATAATTTATATTTTTTTGTTTGTTTATTTCCAGCTTCTTCTCAGTCCAGTGACTTTCATTTTGCATACAATTATAATAGTGCCAATTATTTTGGACTGCGTAAGCTTTGTTTGTATTATTATTGAGATATCATCGATGAAACTCCCTGTAGGCAGTAGGGCACTTACAAATCAATAGAAATATTGCAATTCAATACCAAGGGTTTCCGAAATTAAAATACAATATACTCGTAAATAACATTATGTTTGAGATTTAGAGAATCCCATAAAGAGACTACGATTTTGAAGTCTCGTTCTTGACTCGAATGACTCTGCAATTTTTACATGGTTACATTTTACTAATTAATACTTTCACCAAAATATAAATGAACTATAAACAAATTATAAGTATGGCGTTGTTTAAAAACACTTACCAGGCAGTCTTGTGATTGAGGGACTTTCGTAAAAGTCGACAACGGGATCCTCTCAATTGTTTCAACTGTTTATTTATCAACATTTAACAGATTCAATGTGTGTTTAAGTATCGACACCCCTTCTCACCTCGCCGAAAGTCTTTAATTCATAATTGAAACGTCACGAGTGGCAATCAATAATAAATATGAAGCATTATCAGCTTTTAATATTTCCTTTTGTTGCTCCGATCTCTGAAACTAGACTTTAATATAAGCAAACGACGTATGACTATAATAGAGGTATTGAAAAATGTAAAACTTTTACAGGATGCTCCCGTGATAATAGTTTCCTACATGTGGATAGTCCATAACCTATCAAATAATTTTGGTATAGCGGCAGCCAATGAAGTGTTGCTGAACCAAATGAACAACACGAGGCAAATAACTGGGCGATTGTTGGCATTCTCGGAGACTGACTTGGGTAAGAATCATATCAGTTCATGCATGAATCATTACTTAGACATCGTGACTGTTTCTCGATGCGAAACATTGGCTCGTATAGAAGAGCACCACAAAAATGTATTTTAACATTAAAAAAAAATTCTCAATAATTAATCGGTAAACTTCTATCTTCTCCCAAAATGACACACCAGTGTTGTTTAAATATTTTAGTTAATCTTCCCGTTTTCATGTTGGAAAAAACTTCCTTCCCTCCCAAGATGACACGCTCGAGTTACCGTTTGAATATTTCACTTATTTACGCATCCTCAAAAGTACTGAAAATAAGTTAATATACTCAACCCTTTACCGCATGAATTTTTTAATCTTTCCAGAAAAATAAATTTAGAATCATGTAATTTAAAAAATTTTTTTTTTAAAGAATGGCAAAATATTTATTATAAATGTGTTGTTCCATATTTGGCACTACATGCAGTGTGACGAAAAAATAAAATATCCCCAAATTTGTCACACTATGCATTAAGGTATACCAACCACACCAAGGAGTAGAAAAAAAGATCTTGATATTTATTATTACTTCTTAAATATTACAAAATAATTCACAAACTGAACAATCACAACCACGCTCGTTCACGAAATGGCCGAAATGACAACTTACTGACGCGACTGTAATTACTAAAAAGGTCGTAATTTGTTGATTTATGATAATGCAGAGCTCACACTAAAGAGTTAGCTGAAAATAAAATACATAAATGGCCCACATAGCCTTTTATGATAATAAAATTCTTATGTTCTACATTTGGGACGATATGCGGTAAAGGGTTAAAAAAAATAATTCCATAGCTTCTTAGAGTAACAAAATCCATAGCTTATACAATATCGCTATGCATTTAAACCAAAAATTTGGATAAAAATAATTTGTTTGTTAAATTCATTTATAACTTCCGTAAAATATATATATATAATATATAAATGTTTGGTTATGATGGCAAAAATAATTATGTCATTACATGTTATAAAATTTGTAATGAATTATTTGGTTGAAAAATATATCTTAATTATATTTATTTAAAATAAAATACTACGTAATGTCGAATGTCATCTTCATATTATTATCAAGTTATACTTATGTGGGTCAAGTGCTGCGATTTCGGACACCGTGTATAATTTTGGCTCCGTGGTCGAGTCGAGTCTTAGAATCCAGAGGTTGCGGGCTCAAACCCGGCGTGCGCAAATAAATTTTATTCAATTAATATGTGTCATAAGTCATAACACATTAAATTCATAAAAAAATATATCCAGTATATTTGCGGCACGTGACAGAGTAGGAGATACTCTAAGTATCGCCCTGGAGAAAGACCACCATCCAGTATCGGAACGTTGCTTGAAATGGCTTGTGACCAGATCTGAATAGTCAGGTACTTTCCAACCTTCCTATTTCCCATCTCCTTCCCATCCCCACTACCTTCAGCCTCGCAACATACTCTGATTGGGGATTTTTCCAATTTTTTTTTTTACTTTTTATTATTGTACAACAGATATAAACCCAATAACAGTACAATGGAACAACAAGGAAGCAATTTCAAATTATACATTTTTTAAATTAATAAGTTTTTTGAACTTTTGTAAATTATTTGAAAATATATCAATATTTATAGATGATGTATTTAACAGAATTATACCTCTTGTCATGCTATGCTGAGCCAAAACATCTGTCCAACCATAGGGTATTCTGAACATTGCATGATTTCTGCTGCGACAGTATTTTTCTGGTACGAATAAGCAGTAGCATGCCAAGAGGTATGGACAGTCGATTAAGTGATTTATAATTTTAAAGCCTATTGTCATGAGACCAGCATTGCGCCTAGTCTCTAAGCTTTGATAATGTGTCTCCTCGAGTAGTTCCATGAGATGCATGAACATAGGGTATGTTCCGTGCGAACGCATGTACACATACCTGAGGAATTTTTTTTAAATCTGTTCCAACATATTTATGTATTTGGTTTGATGTGGAGCCCAGACAGTGCTAGCGTACTCCAACTTGCTTCTGATCACTCCATTGAAGAGGGCTGTCATCGCATTTGTGTTATTAAACTCTTTGCACCTTCTGATTACAAAACCGTGAAGTTTATAACAATTTGAAGTAAGCTGCACTATATGACTCGAAAACGTTCGCCTGGGATCAAAAACCACCCCGAGATCTTTGATGGTAAATACGCGGGTTAAAATTTCACTATTCACAATATATTTGAAAAAAAAAGGATTTAAAAAAAAAAGGGTGCCATAGTTTCTTGGGTATCATGGGGAATCTTGTGCAGTATTCACAAAAAAAAAGTTTTTTTTTATTATACCTATATTTGTTTAATGAAGAGCAGTTTTAAACGATCTCACCTTTTTTTTAGATCCTCAGAAGAAGTCCGGACTGAAACGATTTTACAAAACTCTGACCCAGCACAGACCGGACATAACTGCCTGCAAAATGTTCTCATTCAACTTTGCGTTTATTTTTTCAATAGTGGCCATAATGGCTAATTACGTTGCGATTGTAATGCCCATTAGGCCAGAGTACTAAGACGACATAGAATGTATGGTGCTTGCAACTACAACATGCTGTTGTAGATATTGTCCGAAAGCAATAACTGACGACCTCTGTGGACGAGCGATTGAGATCCTTGGCTCCAAATTTAGAAGTTTCGAGTTCGAAGCTCAACGTTTGTAAATTTAATTTAATTTGTATTTTCGTAGGAAGCAATCACTTTGTAGTTTGATATATTTAAATAAATGAAAAAATAACTTTGTATAATACCACGGATATTATTTTAATTTTTGTGACCGACCGGTTTCGCTTAGCAAAAAATACAAAGTGTGCGGTTATATATACACACAGAGGGAGAACAAAATATTAAATAAAATAACAGAACAATGAGAAAACAATAGAACTACATTTAATTTATAGCAAAGGAACAGAGAGAAAGAGATTAATATTATGTGTATACACTTTTAATTTTTTCGTTAAGTTTAATTAGGTACCCTCATGATGCTTAGGCTAAGCGAAACCGGTCACTCATAAAAAGTATAAAATCAATGGTTTTATAAAAAGTTAATATCTCATTTTCATAAGAATAGATTATATTTCTTCGTAAGCCACCTGGCATCTAGCTTTAGGTAACATATAAGCCTTCCTCCAGTGTCCCCAGTTTCTTGGCAGCTCTCACTCATCGGTAGGCATCAGCCCAACTCACCTGTGGGCGACCTCTATTTCTCTTTTCCAACAGTCTAAAGTTACCCATGCTAGTATAATACCCATCTTAGTTCCGCTTGTGGGGGTATTGTTGGATATCTTTGTCTTGCTTTTAATTCACTCGTTAGTCTATCCAATTCAAAAATAAATTATTATTAAATTATATGATATTTTTTCATTTCTTTGATTTATTATTGTTATCAATAGGTGAGATAATATTTCTAATCTACCCGGTGAGCGGCTGCCTATTGCTGCTCTAGGGCTGCATTTGTTTATACTAGTGAATAATACTCTCATCGCTCTGATTAAAAACAACCATTCAGAATCGAAACGTTGCTTGAAATGGCTTGCGACCAGATCTGAATAGCCAGGTACTTTCCCCATTTATTTCCTGCTCACTTCCTTCAGATCACAACATACCCCTAGTGGGGATGCCAATGATCCCATAGTCTCACTGGCTACAGACGGTTGGAAGCACTTGGGACTTTTTTGCGGTACTTACAAATTTAAAAGACATAAAAAATGCCGTTTTCCTAGTAAGGATATGATCAAGACATGTGGATTCGCAAGCATGCAGTTTCATTTTATTGCTTTATGTATTTGTTTGTTTCTTAACATGTTCGATATGATTAGCTCCAATACCTCTGTTGTTAATGCCGAACAATGGAATAAGTTCAACTATTTTCAAAAGTTTCTTATAAAGAAATAAATAATAACCTCACATTACATTCAAGTAATTGCATTGAATAGTCAAGTTCACACGGTCTTACAAAATACATTAATAATGAAAGGATTTTTGAAACCAAAATCATTTCGATGAGGCGCCTTAAGCCTACAGACGTCGTCTCCTAGTGACCCTCTTTAGTTCCTTGTTTCTAAGTCTGAGGTATTAAGCACCACACCTTCCATCCATCTAAGTTCAGGCCTCCTAACCCTCTTTCGTACAGGCTTACTATAGAGAAGCCTCTTAAAGGTTGACTATCTTCCTTGCTACGTGTTCACGTTGTCACAGTTTTATAAATGTCGCTGTCGACAGCTCTTCACACAAATGATATAGCTAAGCTTAATCCATTTTTTGAAATTATTTTATCTGTTTAATTTCATGATTGAACACGAGATTTTTGACGTACGTAAATTTTTTTTAAACTTAAGACATTACGGCCCCGTAGCATATTAAATTATGTTGAGGACAAGTACTCACTGCACTATACTTCTATACGCTCCCCATCCTTATAAATCAAGGCCATCTCTAAAGCGAAGCGGCGAAGAAGAATGGACTGCTGACGTACTCACGGAGATGAGGGAGAAGTATTAACGGGTTCGATCCAGGAGATCGGAACCCCAAATATTTTCCGGAAGTCTGAATAGAGAGAAACGTGTATTTTCTTTTAAAAAAACGGATAACTGAGGAACCCTACTACGCCAATGTGCCTGAATTGATTCGCAGTACTGTCGGGAACAACGAGAAGACCAGGATCACCATCCCATAGGCGCTGCAATATAAGCTATTCTACGACATGACTATTACAAGGTAGGTGTTCTACCCAATATCCCAGCCGTTCTTCAGCGTAAAAGAGGACTGAAAATAGAAATAAATTACGTTTTCACCAAACCAAACATTCTTAATTAGTGAATTAGTATTCTCTCCCTCTAATATTAGAAAATCATCATTTATATAAGTAAACATACTGTACTTATTAGTGTTATTATTTACATCCAAAGATCCCTCCGAATATGGTCGATATGACGCCAACAGTATATTTGGCATCACATTTTACATTTGGCACACAACGCACAACAATACATTGCTAAATCTTGCAGGCCTTCCAAACTAGGCGCATGCCCGTATTACGGTGATCGAACAGATTACATCAAATGATACAATTAAATAATTACAATGAATATCAAATAATAACTGTATAAAAGACCACAGATTTAATTTTAATTTTTATGATCGACCGGTTTTGCTTAGCCTAAGCATCATCAGGGTACAATATTAAACTAAACAAAAAATACTAAGTGTGCGTTACGTTGCAGTAGGTATTGCGGTACTTTGTATTTTTTGTTTCCTTTAATGTTATACTCTGATGATGCTTATGTTGAGCGAAACCGGTTGGTCATAAAAAATTAACATAAAATATGTGGTCTCATACAAAGTTATTGTTTCATTTTCATTAAATATGACAAAGTTATTGCTTATTACGAAAAAAATTACAGTTTGAAAATGAGGAAAAAAACCTTATTTAACTATCAAAAATACTTGACATCTCTGTTCCAGTTGTCCAGTTGTTGGTGTGTGGTAGATTCGAGTGCCTGGGTCTTGGAACAAAAATCTGAGGATGTCAAGTTAGATAACATAGGATATACTATGAAAGCAGAATCCAAATAATCTGCTTTTCCAAGCTCAGTTTTCGTCTCATTGGCATATTTACCACTATTACGCTTGTTTTAAGAAGGCGTTGATGGTGAAAACCAGGATTTAGCGGTGCTAGGAATAGGGATATACGAGTACGGTTCCCGCTATTTCGGCGTTCAGAGTTAAGCAACAGTACAAGTTAAAAAAAAAAAAACAGTGCAGTCTTTTCGGCCGCTTTCTATCAGCCATGTTTTCATGGGGGTTTTTTTTAAAGAGGGTTTGTTTATATTCTAAAATACTTTTTGCGTTGCTTGTTAGCATTGCTCTTGACACTTAATTATGGATGTATGAAAGATCTTCCGGGCGATATTGCAAACATGACGCATTAGTTTTTTTACTTCTATCCTCTGCCTCTCCTTAGGTCTTTTCACTAATTAAAAAATATGAATTGACTGTAGTACCAGAAGCCAAATAACATTTCAAAAGCTGTTGCTACAACAAATGTCATAAGAAATATTAATCAGGCCTTTATACATCAGTTTTATTGATTTTTTATGTCATCAAATAAGCAATTTACTATAAGGTTCCTTAAATGATGTATTGCTTAATGTCATCTTCGATATTGTGAACCTTATCATCATGTATGAATTCAATTGTTTATTCGGCATTAATAAAATAAAAACATTATTAATCATTGACATACGAGTATTTTCGTAAACTACGTTTAGTCAACGGTATCAAATCTAAAATTATTAACGCAGCTATGTTTTGTACTAAACGAAACAAAAGCTAAAATGGGTTATGAAATGTGTAATGCCAAAGCTTTTAAAAACAGAATGGAACCGTTTCCATTTCTCTACACATGTTTTGGTTTAAACGATTGTAGATTCGTTGGGGATAAAATAAAAACTTTGAAGTTGACGGCAAAACTATACATGATATTTATGTGTACCTTATTTTGTACTGGGGCCCTGCTCTACATCCCTGGAATGATTGTTGATATTTACACTAAGAATTTCCCTTTGTTTTATACACCATTTGCAATACTTCACATCGTGATGGTGGTGAACGTTTTACTGAATTTGATCGGCAATACGAGATCCAAAACTGTTTTTAAAACATTGATCCTTCTAGACAAAATAGAACGTTTAGTGCCTGACGTGAATAGATTCATTCGTAAAAGCAATCGTTCGTTTTGTTTTGTGCATTTATTCGATATATCCTGCATGTTTTTCGAGTTTTGTTTAAATATAGTTATATTCATTGATAAATTACCGGAAGGAGTAACAATGAAAGTTATTTGGGCAAACTTGTGGCTTTTTGGAATGGTATTAACAGCAGACTTTTTAACTTACCAATTCTGCAATGTGCTAAATATATATAGTTCTTACGCATACATATTGAATATGTCATTGATTAAGACTTTCAAGAGGCCAGAATATTATCAAATAGATAGTAATCCTTTATTTAGGGTTTTGAAAAATAAAGTGTTTCAGTTAACGGAAACTGAACTAGCGAGCGATAAGCACAACTTCAAAGGACTGAACCTGGAATTTATGGAGGAAATTTTTGATAAGCTAATGGATGCATTAGCCTTAAGTAATAACAAATACAATTTCGTAGTGAGTTCATGATTTGATTTATTTAAAAGACAATCGAATGCAAGATATATAATAGTATCATAGTTGTCACGTGTAAATACTTTTACCAACCCCCCTCTTTAGATAAAAATAAAATAAAATAAAACAGGTTCCATATTTCATTGCTTTAAATTGGAGATATTTTTGTATTGAGATATACCTACTTCTTATTTAAAAGGTAGTTCCCACATAACTCTAAACCAGAGGTTCCCAAACTTTTTTGTCCCGTAGACCACTTGTCGATTTTTTCTGTTTTGTATAGACTCCCTGCTTTCCTAGTATTGATTTTTTTTTAGCGTTGGGAAAAACTTCAAAGTTTTGTGAACGCTTCAGGAACTGCTAGTTCTTTGAAATGAACCCTTCGCGGAGAACACTTCAATTGTAGTCGAACTCGCCAAAAAATAGTACTAGTCGGCAGAGATTTGAAATCGAAAAGTACTAGCAAATCGGCAAAATATCTTCCACAAAAATTATTATTATTAATATAATTAGGGAATTAAAGTCCATTATAAGATAGTATTACGTAGGTACTATCTGTGAGATTATTACATTTGCTAACATTTTGGTGATTTGCCTAAATGGGATCCACTCCCGTGGACCCCATTTACGTCTCATGCACCCCAATTTTTTTTTTTTCATTGACGTGGACCCCTTGCATCGGAATCGACCCCTGGGGGTCGATATAGACCACTTTGGGAATGACTGCTCTAAACATTTAGAATGAATGAATGAATGAAACCCGCAAAGGTCACTTCTTCAATGCCTTCTAATACTAAATGAAATACCATTCAGAGATCCTAGGCTTCTTCTGGTTAATAAATTAGTAAAATAAACGTTTTCATGTTTTTATGAAGATTGTTTCAATTGAATTTTTGGAAAAGCTTTTGTTGACCTCCCCTCTTCTAATTTCTTAAGTCGAAATTTGTGAAGGTATAAAGCAGACATTTACTCAGGCTGATGAACTCAGCAAGTTTGTCTGAAGTTTTGAATCAAGGATGAAATGTTTTGAAACGGCTCAACAAAATTCAACCACTTATAATTGTATCTTGTGTTTTTATTTCAATCGCATTTTATTATATTTTCTAGCTTCTTCTTGGTCCACTACCCTTTATTTTGCACTTGATGTTAAGTGCCAACCCTTGGATCTCAGGTAAGTTAAACATAACATTGACATTTAAAGAAAATTCGCAACCTAGATCACTTTTTTATATATTTAAATTACGACTTCCTTACAGACACCTTCAGAGACCTTGAGTTTATTTTATTTGGATATTCCATCATCTTCTGAACATAATCAGTATAGCGGGGACCAGTGAAGTTCTACAGGATGAAATCAAAACTACTAGACGAATTACTGGACAATTGTTAGCATTTCCTACTACTGAAATTGGTATAAAATATTTATTTTTAGGATTATGGTATTACATTGTGTACTGTTTTTGCCTAAAATAATTGTGTTAATTTTTTTCAATTATTGTTTTCTAGACAAACAGAAACAAGTAAATCTGCGACGATTTTACAAAACACTGATTCTTCGCAAACCAGATATAACTGCCTTCAAAATGTTCTCGTTTAACTTTGCGTACATTTTTACGTTGGTGTCAGTGATGGCTAACTATGTTATGATTTTAATTCCATTATATTCATAGAATTATAAACATAGTATTAGAAAATAACTTGTCTTTTATTTTCATCCCTTATTTTATTAAACCCATAAATCAATCAGAAAATTAATACGTTGTTACAAAATATGTTCTCCCTAAATATATAGAACATTTTTATTTTTTAAATTCATTTCACAGAGCATCCGCAAAGATGACAAAGCACATTGCCTCTGTCATCTTTTTGGATGCTGTTTGGAGGGTCTTTTTGAGGAAAGGAATTAGTGAATTTGGGTCATAAAGAGCCCCATGTTGTAGGAGAAAGGAAACACATAAGCCGGAAAATAATTCCACAGCTGAGCTGTTGAACACAAGAACGAGTCGTAGAAGCGACCAGTTCTCATGTCGAATGTCAACCGTCTACAAAGTAATGTTGGACGCGCATTTGTCGAGTTTCCCGGCTATGCACAGGTGCCGAAGGGATCAATGACGCTAGTTCTTCGGAACATATTTCATCGAAATACCGGTAGAACAAGGACAGCATTCCCACCAGACGTCTTTGCTCCAAAGATTGCAAGCCATTTGTTAAGATAGGAGAATCTATCGAACGAACGTCCCGTTTCTGCACGGTCTAGGGTTTTTTCAATAGGTCATTGATTGTGAAATTTGAAACATTTTATTTTGTGGGGGAAGGAGGTTGAAAATGGATCTAGGAAAAAATAACTGTAACCGATTTGACGGGTTCAGTTACTCTAAAGTCACCGGGAGGACAGATTAATCGGACAGGAATATCTAAAATCGATTTTGTTTTGTTTTGTTATTATATTTTTAAACAATACGCGAATCACCGCATTACGTACGCAATGAGGAAATTTTGAATGTTTGTTCAATTTCATCATATGAATAATCGCTTCTTTCTCACCCTAATCTCCACACAATTCCGCGTGAGTAGAGATATTATACGGATTCAATTTGATGAATATGAACAGTATAAAAAAGGGACCAAATGACAGTGGCATATTCTAGATGAGGGCGAACTAATGATCAGTGAAAAGTTTTAAGGGTCCTTATATTCTTATAGTCACAGGCAATTCTATTGATGAAGCCAAGAAGTTGTAGTGATTTATTAGCTACATTATTAATGTGGTCACAAAAAGAAAGATTACAATTTACAATGACACCAAGATCTTTTATAGATCTGACAGTAGATAGTAATGTCATTAACTGAAAAAAAAGGGTTCCAATTAGGGCCCTTGAGGTGTTCCAACCCCGTAGCAAAGAATACAGATACTTTCAATCAATTTGCAATAATAACTGTGTACGTACCTTAATCCAAAAGTTCAATATCGTTTTTCTCTCATAATTATAACTAAACACATTTAAAATAATATCACTGGTTAGATAACTGGTAAATGCCTCAATTAGTTTTCTGATAAAATATAATCACCATTGATATTTTGGTTCATGCAGTGTTGAAAGAAAATAAAATTATACTTATTTTACCAAAGCGGTCATGTTTGGAATAAAAGAAAATGCAAGACGGATTTTTTTTATCAAATGTACAATGCGAACGCTTTTAAAAATAGAACGGAACCGTTTCAATTTATCTACATCTTAAGGCACCGGGGCTCCATCGAAGCCAGAGTAAAGTTAGCCTCTCAGAAGTTGGGCGTGTTGTACAGGGCCCGCAGATACTCAATAGTACACAACTGCTGACCTTGTACAAATCGCAAAGTACGCCCCACTGTTGAATTTGGTAGCCACCTCTTGGTCTGGAGCCCCTAAATACTTAAAATCAAACGGATTGCAAACTTTGGAGCACAGACGTCAGGTGGGAATGCTGTCCTTGTTCTACAGGTATTTCTATGGAAGATGCTCCGAGGAACTTGCGTCATTGATCCCTTCGGCACCGGTGCATAGTTCGCCAAACGAACCCAAAAATAAAAGAAATACATGAGAAGGGTCGCTTTCGTTCTTATTCAAATGGAACAAAAATAGCTCTTCAAGACCCAACGCTCTTTCCTAAAAACCCTCCCACAGCATCCCCAAAGATGACCCTGAAATTGTTTTCCTCAAGGCCTCTATGGACCATTATTCGAAAAAAAAAAGGTGTGAAGAGTCACAACTTCGTTGGGGATAATTTGACAACTTTGAACTTACTAAACAAATTATACATATTATTTATTTGCACCTTGTTCTATACCGGGGCATTGAATAACATCCCTCGAATGTTCGCTCTTATTAACATGGATAGTTCTCTTTATATATTTTAGCATTAATTTTACTCAATATTGTGATGGTAGTGAATGTTACGTTTGAATTTGATATTCAATACGAAAACCAAGTCTGTGGTGAAAACGTTCATCCTACTCGACAAAATAGAACGTTTAGTGCCTAACCTGAATGGATTCGTTCGCAAAGGCAACCATTATTTTTGTTACATGCACCTATTGGATATACTTTTTATGTTTCTCGACGCTTGTCATTACTTTGTAAAATACGATAATTTAAAACTAGAGGAAACATCGAACATGTATATAAATCTATGGATTTACACAGTGTTGTTAACATCAGATTTTTTCAGTTACCATTTCTGCAACATCGTAAATATAATCAGTTCGTACGCATACATATTGAATATATAATTGGTTAAGACATTTAAGCTGCCTGATTGTTATCAAAAAGAGAGTGATCCGATATTTTGCCTTTTGAAAAATAAAGTGTTTCAGTCCACGACAGATGAACTAGCCAGCGATGAACATGTCTTTGAAGGACTGAATATGGAATCCATGGGAATATTTTACCAAAGGCTAAAGGATTCATTGGCCTTAACTAATTATAAGAACAACATTGTGGTGGGTAAATTTAATTTTAAACAAATCTACTTTATATTTACTTATTTGAAACATGTACAAATTCCCAAAGAGCAAGTATCGTTTATTTATTTATGTACTTACGTATTTAACAGAGATCTCGTTAAAATAGTTTTTCACCAAATACATTAAGAGATGAATGATATAAAAATATTGCAGATACATGCATGGTGTAACAAAATAAACTAAACATTTGTTTACACCCCACATACAGACAAAGTATTATATATCCGAAGGAGTTATATGAGTACAAACTGAAGTAGTATGACGCATTATATATGATATACTAACGCAAATAATGTGAGCAGTGAAAAAAAAAGATAAGATAGGTTTACTCTTGTATACGTGTTATAAGATAATCATTGAATGGGCGAGTGTAAAAATGTGTGTAAAAAAAATATTTTATTTAAAAGTATACCTAACAGTCACTCTTGTACGTACTTCAAGAGATAGTGACAGAACTCTAACGGTGTGCATCTAAATATATCTAAGGTATATGTAGCTTTATTGAATAGTTCCATCGCTTTATATATTGGCGTATTTTTGTATGAGAAAGTTTCGACTTTCGGTGTGTAAAACGTCACATGGTGCCTCGTATAAATGTACTTATTTGGGGTAAACTAGTTGATCTCTTTTAGAATATATGGGTTAAAAATGCTTCCAGAAAATAACATATAAAATGTTTACCCAAAAACATCTTCCGGCGGGCTTGCAGGGTGTAAAAATCTAGCATTCCGCATAAAAATAATAAAGGAAATAGAAATGGGTAATATGTATACTTCCTCGTGTATAAATAATGCATAAACTTCTTTTGCACTCTTTCTATTTCGAGGGCACTTTTGCACTCTTTGTATACCCTCCCTAGGACTTAACTATGTGGTGATTGGTGATGCTATGATGTCACACGCATAGTCATCGGAACTCCCCTACGCCGCATGACATATTTGAAATCCAAACATATTTATAAATAAAACACATAAACTTTGTTTGTAACCACTTTATTATTTAATATCACGTCTACCGGTTTCGAAAGTACCTTTTCATCATCAGGACAATATTAAAATTTATTATTGTCCTAAATTTTAATATTGTCCTGATGATGAAAGGGTACTTTCGAAACCGGTAGACGTGATATTAAATAATAAAGTGGTTATTAACAAAGTTTATGTTTTTTATTTATAAATATGGCAAGCCACAAAGTCCTCCACATCACTGGTGAACTCCTAGCGTGGAGGACAATGAATGTACTTTTTTGTAAATAAACATGAAGTTAAGAAATAATTAATGCTTTTTACGAATACCAAACATATTTGTTTAAATCGATGATTTATGTTTCTTATGGCCCTATAGTAGACATCTGCCCAAATGATGAACAGTATTGCAAATATCACTTCAGGGTGAGTTTTTCCTAAAAAAAAAGACGACCAACAAAAGGCAAACATTTTTTTAAAATGAATCCTTTATTTTTTAGGTACTTCTTGGTCCTGCGCCATTTATTTTTGCACCTGATTATTAGCTTGGCAGCATTCGGAATTATGGTTAGCAAAAAACAACATTGACAATTTGGATAAATTCACCACTGATATAATTTAATTTGAAAAATATATATGTACTAACATTTTTTACAGTCACTTTCAAAGAGATTAATCGTACTAGGTTGGATATTGCATCATTTTTTCAACACGCTTGGTATATCAGCGACCAGCGAAGCTCTGCAGAACGAAATCAGAACTACCAGACGGATAACTGCACGATTGCTGGCTTTTCCAACCAATGCTATGGGTATAAATTACTTGGTATTGGAATTATAATAGTGTAGAGAATATTTCGTTAGGACTCAAAATAATATTCAAATATTTTTTAGACAAACAGAAAAAAGCAAATCTGCGACGCTTCTACAAAATGCTGATTCTGCGCAAACCAGATATAACTGCCAGCAAAATGTTCTCATTCAACTTGGCCTACGTTTTTTACTTTGTTAAGAGTTAGTTAAATAATTATTTTGATTTGTAAAAATACTTACATGGCAGTTTTTTTTTTTAAACCATTTTTTATCACTAAATGATATTTTTATTAATTATTAATTATTAAAAATATTATTAAGTGATAAAAAAATGATTAAAAAAAAAATCTGCGATGTAAGTATTTTTACACATCAAAATAATTATTTAACTAACTAAGTAGTTAAATATCACAAGGGTGGGCAGAAGGATATACTGCCACACAACTTTGTCTTGGCACATACTACTTGATTGATATTCATACCATATCAATATACTCTCATGCGGAACAATATCGTCACTGAGTGGATCCGGACGTTGGTGTGAATCAGCCTTAATAGTTTTCGTCGTATTGTCCCACGCTCCCGCCTCGACTCCGTGTAAGTTGATAACTTCTTTTACAAATAAGTTGATGATCTTTGTGGCAGAGCGGATATCTCCTTTGATCTATTGAAGGAAATTTGAATTGGTTAGCCAAATAGATCTACGAGAAGTTAACTGAAAAACCTTCAATAATCTAGTTAAATATTATATTAATGAAAATGTGAAAAATTAACTAGAGTCCCAGAATTGTTTGACCCACAGGAAGAGGTTTTGAAAAGTGTAATCAGACCCCTGAAGGATAATAAAAATTATAAAATATTAACGTTGCTTTTCTTATTCAAGAAATAAGAATTACAAAATCTTTATTGGAGTCGTCTAGTTTGTACTACAACAGTGTCAGTGTCTGATATTTATTTTATTTTATTTGAGAAAATATAAAATTGTGTAAACATTTCGACATATAACATGATTACTAGTGAAGTTTCCGCGAATAATAATAGAGTTGATGGTGTTATTTCAAATTTGTAATCATAATTAATCAATAACTTACACACCATTAATTAATTAGTCAAAAGGTTTTAGCATTTTTCATTATATTGGTTTGACTCGACTTACCGACTTGGTACCGACGAAAGTTTCACGTAGAAGCGTGCTAGTTGTAGCATAAGAAACGATATATTTGAAAGGGAAGCCGGCTACCAAAGGTCGGTGGAGATGTATGGAATAATGTTGGCACAACGACACCGTAAAATGAAGTACCAAATTACTAATTTGATGGCTTTTAGAAACAAAATAGAACCATTTCCAATACTTTACTTGATTTTCGGTCTTAGAAGTTGGAGTATTTCACAGGGCGATTATTTAACAACATTGCACTGGACTGCTAAAGCTTACGTTATTATCGCGTGTTCGATGTTTGCGTATGGATCCGTCGTGTATATTCCACCCCTATTTGTCACAACTCCTTCCCTTGTGTTTTCTTCAGCAACAGTACTACTCCTCGGTACCGGGGCGTTGAACTCAATATTGATTTGGCTATCTAATGTCAACACGAAAACTAGCATAAGAATCTTGAAACATATGGATGATATAGAAAGGGTTATTCCGGGGCTGAATGGATTTATTCACAACAAAAGTCGTTTATTTATTATAATTCACTTACTACCTTTTGCTTATGTTTTATATAATGTCTATCTGATGTTTTCAGTTTCAAATTTTTCAGTTTTTGGCACGGTAATTCCGAACTTCTGGAGATATTTTTATATGTTTACAACTGATTTCTCAATATACCATTTTTGTAACATCGTGAATATGTCCAGTTCGTACAGTAATACTATAAAAATGTCACTGTGTAACATTTTTAAAAAGCCTGAGTATTATCAAAAACCAAACGATCCATTGATGCATGTATTTAAAAGAAAAGTAATACAGTGCGCATCAATTAACCTTACAAAGGAGCACGTCCTCTTTAAACTAGACGTGGTAACACTGGAGAAAATGTACAATAAACTTATGGACACAGTGGAGCTGACAAATTATAAATTTAACACAATGGTAAGATTTCGATTGTTTTATTTACTTCTTCTGCGTAACTGTCACCTGTAGAAGAGTGAAGAACAGATGGTGGTTGGCCGTGTGTAATGGTATTTGCAAGAGGTCTCATATACTTTCGAATAAAGGGAGGTTACCAAAGTATTCCAAAAAGAGTTATTTTTCAACTGATCAATTACAGAGTGATGTGCCAATAGACAAACTCCTGATAAAACTGTTATAAACTCTCCCTATTTCTCATGTAACCGAAATAGACGTAACAACGAAGCTCTTATCGGCAGGGCAACAATCTTACATGACAGTATCTTGTCATATAATATTGTATGAGTTTATGAGACCATGAGAAGGATTAAAGTTCAATTACAATGGTACCGCGACATCCATGACAAGACAGACATTCAATAAAAAGCAACATAAAAATGAACGATAATTATTTTTTTCAGCTTCTGCTAGGCCCATTGCCTCTTGTACTTCATACAATGATTACCGTACCTGCCTTGATCAACAAAAAAGCAAGTGAAATAAACATGAACTATTCAAATTTATATTCTAATGACCGATTTTTTTAAAAATCAAAATTCTAAAAGCATTTTTTCGTAAAATTCCAGAAATACTTGCGTTTGATAATGCTATCCTTGTGTTAAGCGGGTTTCCAATATAAAGGATCTTGAAATTGTGTATGAAAGTGACCTTGCATGTCGTATTCATATCGAGTAGGTGTGCCAGTCAGCATTAAAAGTGTAAGGATCTGTTCTTCGAGCTGTCAGAAATTTTCGGGAGACCCGCACTCTGAGAATACTCTACTTCTCTTTGGTCGGCAGTATCTGGAGAGTGGCTCGGGTATTTGGGATCCTCGCGAAGTGGGGTACTCCCTCATGTTGGAGAGGGTCCAGAAAAAAAAACCTGAGATTTCTCTACATAAGAGTGTGCAGCCACTACCCGTGGCTCTACCTAGCGAACTTCCCGGGAATGCTCAGACTTCCCTCCTTACAGCTCAGAAGGGAGGGGTATGCCGCCACTCAGCTGTTCAGACAGCTTGAGGCTATATCGATGTTACTGATGACTGTCTAAGACAGTGTCTTTGTATTATTATTTTATCTTCCTGCTTGTAGGACCAACGAGAAGAAATAACAGTTTGTGATGTATAAGAAATTATTGAAATAAATTGCTACTGTCTAATCACATATTGGATTTTATAGAAAGCTGTTAAGAGAGAACTTTGATGTATTTTCGCCGATTTCAATGTGTAAAAAAACCGAGTAGATCGTCCATTTATTTGTATCAAAAAATGTCCAAAAACACTCCTCTTTTGAAACTGTTTTTCTAACTGTAATTTTTTTCCCACAGTCCCTTTTTTGGATATTCATTCAAAGTTTATGGATTTTCCATCATCTCATCAACACGCTTGGCATAGCACTTGCCTGTGAAGTGCTGCAGGATGACGCTAAAAACGCAAGAGAAATAACTGGAAAAATCTTGGCATTTTCGAGTACAGAAATGGGTAAGACAATAACAATAGTTCAAATAAATAATTGTAATAAAATAATAACAGTTCAGATCAGTATTTAAGAAGGATACAGTTAAAATATCAACTAGATCCTCATAGTCAGTTTTGAGCAGTGGGAATTGGGAAGAAAACGTGGAAATTTACGGAATTAATTAGGTAAAACTTTTCGTATGTACGTGTAATAGGGATAAAATTTCCAATCGAATAATGAGTTGAATGAATTAAAAAATACTAAATCAACAATAATCCTTCTGTCAGTGAAACTTATCAATCGCACCAAAAAAACAAGCAATCGGTAAGAATCATAATAAATCATTCTGGTGGTACAAGAAGAAATACATCACCTCCCCGCCCCATGCGAACCACATATTCCAACATAATCACTGTTGATAAGTCATCAACAGTGATTAGGTTGGAATGATGACCATTTCTTTAAAACATAAAACTATTTCATAATCATTCTATGCAGGAATCTACTCCTAGGTTTTGTCACTGTTTTTATCCTATTGTTCAAACTTATCGATGTATCTTCATATATATTCGTACATCGATGGTCAAGCCACTTTTTGACAACGTCCCATTCTTTTATAAAAATCAGTTTCCATTGCTTCTCAACCATACCCCATTCTTCCCTAAGGATGAATTATATTCAAACCTTGGAGTAAGAATATATATGGAGAGCTAAATATTTTACCCAGCCTATACAAATTTACAATAAATCACTTTTTTCGGGTTTACGTCATAAACCATGAGAGAGAAAGAGGCAAAACAAGTTGTCACATAATGAAAAATGCAAGTGTGTTTTCCGTCTTCTGCGACTCCACCTACTACGTTTTGTTATGCGACATAATGGTTTTTGAGGTTATATCCTATATTCTTGTCGAAAACAATACTGTGAAAAAGTGGTTATACAAATAAACAAACCATTTTGGCGACATGTGGTATGAATGGATGTAAAAGGGTGTGTCCATGAAAACCCTAGCCACGTCCGAGTCAGCAAAAAATCAACAATCCTGACTACACTATTTCATTTAGTGCCCGCTTACATAATGCTATTTGTTGCAGATGCGAGGACGAGATCCGACCTACGACGCTTTCTTAAAAATCAGATCCTGCGGAAGCCTGCCATAACCGCCTGCAGAATGTTCTCATTCAACTTTGCGTACATCTTCTCTGTGGTGGCCGTTACGGCTAACTACATCGTCATTTTAATTCCCATTCGGCCCAGTGAAGGAAACTGACAAAAGACAATGTTTTATCAAATCTGTATTATTTTCTTTTTTATCATCAATCTACAAAAAAATAAAATACGACTCTTTGAAAATGCTGTATCGTTTGAAGTAGATACTTAAGGTACATTCACACCAACGTCCGGATCCGCTCAATGACGATATTGTTCCGCAAGAGAGCTTATTGATATGGTATGAATATCAATCAAGGAGTATGTGCCAAGACAAAGTTGTGTGGCAGTATGTCCTTCTACCCACCTTTGTGATGGTTAACTACTTAGTTAGTTAAATAATTATTTTGAAGTGTTTATTTATCACTATAAAATATTTTTATAATTATTAATTATAAATTATATTTTTAAATAATATTTTTAATAATTATTAATATTTAAAAATATTATTTAGTGAAAAATTATGGTTTCAAAAAAAAAATCTGCGATATAAGTATTTTTACACTTCAAAATAATTATTTAACTAACTAAGTAGTTAAATATCACAACGGTGGGTAGAAGGATATACTGCCACACAACTTTGTCTTGGCACATACCCTTGATTGGATATTCATACCATATCAATAAGCTCTCATGCGGAACAATATCGTCACTTTTTTTTTTTTACAATAACTCCACACAGGAGGCCTTGAGGAAAACAATTTCCCTCAGGGCCTATGTCATCTTTGGGGATGCTGTGTGGAGGGTTTTTTTGAGGAAAGGAAGGAGTGAACTTGGGTCTTGAAGAGGCCCATGTTGAAGGAGGGAGGAAAAACAGAGGCCGGCAAATCGTTCCATAAGCCGAGCTGTTGAACATAAGAACGAGTCGTAAAAAGCGACCCGTTCTCATGTATTGAATGTCAACCGTGTACAAATGTTGGGCGCGTTTGGCGAGTTTCCCCGACTATGCACCGGTGCCGAAGGGATCAATGACGCAAGTTCCTCGGAAGCATCTTCCATTGAAATACCTGTAGAACAAGGACAGCATTCCCACCTGACGTCTGTGCTCCAAAGTTTGCAATCCGTTTGTTAAGATAGGAGAATCTATCAAACGGGCCGCCCGTTTCTGCAGAGTCAAGGGTTTTTTCAGGTATTTAGGGGCTCCAGACCAGAGGTGGCTACCAAAATTCAACAGTGGGGCGTACTTGCGATTTGTACAAAGGTCAGCAGTTGTGTACTATTGAAGTATCTGCGGGCCCTGTACAACACGCCCAACTTCTGAGAGGCTAACTTTACTCTGGCTTCGATGGAGCCCCGGTGCCTTAACTGGTCACTTAGGGTTACAACGCAAGCATCTCAATGGAAGGTTTGTTGGGAAGATTACTTCCGTTGAAGGAGACTAAATTATCATTTGGATCCCTTTTTAGTCGTAATCAGACATGATTGGGTCTTTGAAACATTAAATTCGACGAGATTATTCTTACCCCAAGAGGAGATTCTCTCAAAGGTACTCGTCCATTCTCTGCTTCAAAGCCCTCCGAGCCGTTTTTGTTTCTGTGCCCTTTGGGGCTTGTCAAACAAAAATCATCATGAACTGTACTGTCATCCGCGTAACAATGTATTGGTGCACATGACAAAAGATGGGTGATGTGCAACAAAAAACAAAGTTGGAGACAGAAACCGTCCTTGGGGACGCCAGCATTAATTGAATGAGAGGAAGAGGTGATACCGTCAACAACCGTCTGAATCGACCTCTCCTCAAAAAATCGGCAATCCACGTACACGATGCGGAAGTCTGTAAGATGGCAGTGTTTGTTTACGTAAGTCCTCGGTGCCAAAAACCCCGGTCAAAGGCTTTAGAAAATGTCCAGTGCAACCGTTTGGTCTCGCCGAAACATTCCAGCACTGCCCCCAAACATGTCACATACGCGGAAGATCACCACAGGACCGGTTCCGCCGGAAATCCGTAATATTGACGGTCGTTAATTATTTTGTTCTCGAGGTACAGTGAGAAGTTTGTCGTTGATCACACGTTCCATCACCTTGGATAGAATCGATGTGATCGCTATGGGGCTGATAGTTGGCCGGGTTGGAGCGGTCACCCTTTTGGGAATAGGATGAATGACCGCTTTTTTCCAACCAGATGGCACAGATCCATATTTCAGGGACATTTTAAAGAGCTTTGTCAAAATTGGAGCGATTTCTGCAGCAAACCTCTGCAATACCAGTGCAGGTATTCCGTCAGGTCCACTAGCTTTATTAACTTGTAGCTCCCTCATGGACGTGGAGTGCCATCCTGATGCCGGGATCCTCAGCTTTTTTCATAAAGAATCGCGGTGAGGAACCGACGGCGGGACAGCACCTTTGACGGTCGAGGGGCGAGTTATCCACAAACATTTTTCTAAAAATTTTGACTTGTCGGTGGCGGTGTTTGCTAGTGAGCCGTCGGGTCTGCTAGAGGCGGCAGACTGGGATTTTTGCAGAAATAGACCTATGGAGCCCGCTAGCGACCAAAACGCTCTGCCGTGCCATTCCGGGGCAGCCAGCCCAGCTGCTGATCTGCAGGTCGTGCTCAAATTTTGACTTATTAATGATTTTCTTGCTCTCCTTTGCCAATTGGTTGTAAACTGATCTGCTTTCGACGTTCGAGATGTGTGTTGTAGGCTCAAGCGTTTTTCGTCGAACTGCATCTGAGCATTGTCGATCGAACCACGGCTTTGAGCCCACCCAGTTTGTTTAACGGTTTAGATGGTATGAAGCCATCCATCGCAGATGTGATGACTTCACCAATTTCCTAGGCACATCAGACAACTGACCACGGGAAAGCATTCAGGTGTGCCCGCAGACCGAACCAATCTGCTGACCTATAATGCCCATTTTTCTCTTTTAAAAGTCGCGTTAAGCGCTCTGCAAATAACGGGGATTGATGTCGCCAACCAGGCAGTGGTCGGACGATCCTAAAGGCGCTGTGACTTCAACCTTGTACCCGTGTGGCATGGTAGTTAAAAACAGGTCTAACAGATTGGGCGGTGAGGTCTGGATCGTCAAGGAACCCTCGTAGGTTCCTGCACCAGTTGCTCCAGTCCGTGGCAAAGGGGGCAAAAGGATTCGCCTGTCAAAACAGCCGAGTCTGTTGGACCTGAGAACTTCAACCGTGGTTCGTTATGAACATTGAAGTCCCCCAGAACAACAAGCTCGGCCGAAGGGGCATAACTTGAGGCAAGAGAGATCATCAATAGTTCCGCTCAATGTTGAAGCCAAGCTCGGATGTGTCTGATTCGCTAAGGTTCGGTGAGCGGTATAAGCACGCATAAAATCTTGCCATATTGGCAAGATTGACGCACACCCACATTACACGTCGAATCTAGGGTTTCTAATTCAGCAGTCGCAGTTGACGTCAGCCCTGCTATGAACAGACACCTCCTTTGGGTCTGAACTTTTCCTACCCAAGGGGGAAGTTGGGGGGTCCAGATGGGGGGGCGTCTAGGGGGTCCCACTGGGTTTCAAAAAAAAGAAAGGGGTTGGGGCGTTGGGGCAAAAAAATGATGGTACAAAAAAATTTTTGAGTACCCCTGTTTGGCCCAAAAACGGCCATCATTTTTGGGCCTGCACCGGGGACGCCTACTGCTCCCGCCTGTATTAACGTTATTTTATTTTATTTATTTGTTGATGTTAATTTATTATGAAAAAAAAAAAAAAATGGGGGGAAAAGGGGAAAGGGTTTTTGGGAAAGGGAAAAGGTGTAGAGGGTGAGTAGGAAACCGGGGTTGGTGTATCCAGGAATGACAGACGAGTGAATCTATCCCACCCACTGCGGTGCTAGGCGATGGTCCGGGGAGTCCAGCTGGAGAGGTCGCCCAAAGCGCCCCAAACACTGCCCTTGGGTCCCTCCCGGGCACGGGCCGGCCCAAAACAACGGCAGGGTTTTTTTACTCGTTGATGGGGGGAAACCCCCCCTTCGGTCGTGAAGGCCCCCCTCGGGGCCCCGTACTACCGAAAGGGGCCCCGGGCAGCGGTGGGGGGTAAAAAGGGCCCCCCTCAACCGGCATCTCCCCGGGCCCGCCACGCAGGTGGGCCAAAACGCTCGCCGCCGGGGGTGGGCCAAAACCCCCCCCCCATAAAACCCCGGGCCCCCCGCTAAGTCCCAAACGTAAAACCCCTTGGGGCGACCCGGGGGGGTGTTGGTCATCCAATAATTGGTTCCCAGGGGGGGGTACTCATACCCGCCTACCAAACTGACGGATCCGGACGTTGGTGTGAATTTTCCCCTTAGACTGTATTTCTGGCACTCGGGAAAATGTTTAAAAAAAGTAAAAAATATTCAATTTTTATAGTGGGTAAGGAAAAATTATTTTTTCCACCCCAAAAAAACATTTATAAAAAAATCTCGTGGTTTCAATTTATTTTTGAATACTAAAAACCAGATGACCTGGGAAATAGTGTTTATATCGATGCCCCCAAAATTTTTAAAATAATTAACGTTAGCAAAAAACCCAGCATAGAAAATTTTTGGCAATTATTTTTTTCACCGGTTTTTTTTTTTGTCAACTTTAAAAAATCAATATTAGATTCAGATCAATTTTGTTTTTTAAAAAAAAAGGAGTTTGGGACATAAAAAAAATGCTCCAGAAGTTAACTTGAAAAAACATTGAATGACAAACAAGTAAATAATGGGATTGCCTTCCGTAGATAGCTCGAAAATTTCTTTTTAAATTTTATTTATTTTCCTGGGGGGAAAAAGTTAGAAAACAGACTTACCAATTTTTGTGACAATTCTACTTCAAACCCTTCCCAAAATTTCACCCATATGCGACGGGGAAATTTAACAGCTGGGAAACAAACACTCCGAAAATTGTTTCATGTATTAAGTAAAGTCAATATCACAATACCTTAAAAGTATACCTTTTGTACAGTTTTTTTTCAAAATAGTAGAGCTA